>QEPC01015363.1:1324866-1393180 GCA_003113815.1 Sphenodon punctatus
GCAAGAGAGCGACTGAGAGGTTTCAGAGGGTCGCCTTGGGGCCACCCTTTCCCCCCGGTGTCCAGGCCTAGATTCCTCCCTCTTTGTTTCCCTCTCCCCAGTTCCGTCCCCTGGAACCTGGTAATTCTGGCCTTCCTTGTCCCTCCTTGGTTTCCCCCATGGCTCCGTACCTCGGAGCCTGACACTGACTGACCGGGGGAGGAACTGGCGGGGTTCTTTAACTGGAGCGTGAAGGACAGCAAGCTCCTCCAGGAGAAGCAGGCCGAGCAAGGCTCCC
Source organism: Sphenodon punctatus (assembly GCA_003113815.1). Taxonomy (NCBI): domain Eukaryota; kingdom Metazoa; phylum Chordata; class Lepidosauria; order Sphenodontia; family Sphenodontidae; genus Sphenodon; species Sphenodon punctatus. The sequence continues at coordinate 1,325,144 of QEPC01015363.1, forward strand.
CGGTGCACCAGCTCGTCCAGGATGTCTCTACACAGTGGAATTCCACCTTCCTGATGCTCAAGCGGCTTCTTGAGCAGAAAGCCATCTTGCATCGAGTGCAACTGGTGATGGACAGTGGGGCACCTCTAGGGTATGATGGGGGGGATGGGAGATACTAGATCACACGGTCTTCATTCTGAGACCATTCCTGGCGGTGACAGAGACCGTGAGCAGCTTCACCACCACCCTCAGCCAGGTGACCCCTCTGGTCCAGAGTCTCCACAGGAGGCTGGACAAAATCCTTGGGTGGGGCGGGATTTTGGCCCTCAGGGAAGAAAGATGGCAGATGAGGCGCTTGACCTGGTGTGGAAGCTGAAAACAGGGCTGGGGGTGCGTTTTGACAAGCTCCTGTGGCACAGAGAATATGTCCTGGCAACAATTCTAGGCCCCAGGGTCAAGGGCAGCATGGCACGCCAGACAGTGCTCTATGGTCACAGGAAGGATGACCTGGTGGGGAGGGTCTGGAAGGCAGAGCAGGCTCTGGAGAGTGTGCGGCAGCAGGAGCAGGACACTCCTGGGGATGGTGGGAGTGGAAGCACCACAGTCACCCCTTCCGGCCAGCTGGGTCTATCCCTGCCCCCAGCCCTAGCGGTAGCAGCAGCAGCACCCCTATTGCCAGCAGCAGCAGAAGCAGCTCGGCCTATGTGCAGGCCACTCTGGGGAGCATGGGGTCCTCCACAATAGGGCAAGCAGCGTGGCTGAGGGCAGTGGTGGAGGTGGTGCCCCAGCAAAGCTACCAGAGGGAGTACGATGGTGCCACAGGAGCTGTGGAGACCTACCTGGAGCAGGAGCCATACATCGATCCCAGCAGGGATCCCTTGGCCTACTGGGCCAGCAAGGCCAACATGTGGCCGGCCCTGTTGAAAGTGGCCAAGGATATCCTGTCCTTCCCACCAACAAGTGTCTCCAGCAAGTGGGTGTTCTCTATGGCAAGGGACATTTGCTCCCCACACCACCTGAGACTGGGTGGTGGAGCAGTTGTTGTTCACCAAGGTGAACCTTCTGCTGCTGGGGTTCCCTGAGCTGCCCCTGGACAAGGATTGATGGTGCAGTGGCACACGCCATCCCATGCCAGGGGAAGTCTTGAGATGGGACTCCTCTTCCTCAATCTAGGCTAGGGCTACTGCTGCTGTGCTGCTGAGGTGCTGTCCCTCCCTCCCAATGCCCAGCGCCCGCTCTGCCCCTCTCTCTCTCTCTCATACTAGATGGCCTCAGCCAGTTTATCTGACTGATCGCATGATGCAGGGTGGCAGCATTTTGGAAAACAAACTGTAAGCCTTGCAGCCAGCCTCTGGCTAGACAATCTCGGCCCGCCAATCTGACTGGCTCTCTCTTGCGTGCACACTACACAGTCTTCGCCAGCCTGAGCCTATCTGAGTGCCCTGTCAAGGTCCAAGCCTGCCCTCCCTACTGCCTGTCATGCCACGCTGCCTGTCTGCCCAACCAGGTTGCTTAGCTCTAAGCCGACCTCAGCCCGCCATCCTGCCTCTCATGCCAAAGTGCCTGTCTGCCTGCCCAGGTTGCAGCCGAGCTCTAAGCCTGCCCCAGCCCACCTGCCCGCCTCTCATGCCACGCTGCCTGTCTGCCCGCCCAGGTTGCTGCCAAGCTCAAAGCCTGCCTCAGCCCACCTTCCTGCCTCTCATGCCATGCTGTCTTCCCACCCAGGTTTCTGTGAAGAGAGAGAGAGAGAGAAAGTCTCCCCACTGGTAGAAGGAGAGACAAACACGATCCCACCATGCTGTCACCTGCACTATATGGCCAGAGAGAGAGAGAGAGGGAGACAGAGAGAGAGGCTCCCCACTAGAATGAGAGAGATGGGGGTGGAGGGGGAGAGGTTTATCCAGCTAAAGCTGGCTGCCACCTGCCAGAACCAGCGAGAGCTCTCATCTGTGCCCACATCCACTAGCAAACCTACCAGAATGAGATGGAAAAAATAATAACACACAATGTGTTATATGTGCCTGCCTGCCTGTGTGCATTCCTGTACCTGCTACCACCTATCACATGATTGAATGAAGTGTGCCCAACCATGCACTAATTCTAGGGACATCATTCAACTCCCATAGGCTGTCATTCCACTGTACCTGAAGCAATCATGCCCGTCCGTCCCAGGAACCATCAACGAGATTCTGGGACCATCATTCCAGTCACTGGGGGATGTCATTCCATTCCACTAAATCCAGAAGCCCGGTGCCCGCACGCTGTCCTGCCCCTCCCCCACCAGCCTACTCCTCCGCACCCACCTGCGGTTGCCCGCTGAAGCCAGCTACTGAAAAAAAGCCCCTCTGAGCCCCAGCACCCACCGTCCGCTGCCCACTGCCAAGGAACCTGTCTCTCTTTCTCTCTGGCACACCCACACAGACACAACCCCTGCTCCTCCTGGGGGGCTGTCTGCAAGTTGAGGCCTTGCTGCTGGCACATCTTTGGGTTAATACCTGCTACACTACATGTGGTGCCAGGTGCTGCTGGTAAAGATTGGCAAGCTGGATGAGATTCTGCCACCTGCCAGAACTTCAGCACAGAGGAATAAAAGATTGGACAACAGGTCAAACAAAGCTCATAACAACAAATATAATGTTCATGAACACTTTTTAAACAACAACAAACAACAACATTATAAAACCAAACATATATAAAAAGAAAGGAAACTTTTAACTTAGGGGGTCTAGTCTTTGGGCCTGTCGCCCGGAACTTGGGCGAAAGGCAAAAGCCAGTGTGCAGCACAGGACTGAGGGGTGGGCAACCTGTCCTCTGGCATTTCATAGCCATGGGCCAAGATGAAGTCCATGGCCCCTGCCATGGCTGCATGCCACCTGGAGACTGACTGGTGGTACAGTTCCAGGCTGTCCATCTCAGCGGAGACATACTGGGAGTACGCCTCCACCTTCTTTTTCTCAACCTCGAACTCCTGGAACTTTACCACCAGGCGGTTCTCCATGGTGGCTGTATGCAGCCGTAGGCCATCTACAAAGTCTCAGGTAGTTTCTCCACTTCAGCCCGAAAGGCCCTTGCTGCTGCAGACTCCCAAGGGCCCGGGAGACTCCACATCAGAGTTGGAGGAGGGGGAAGGGCTATGATGGCGTCCCTTCTGGCATGCCTTCCCCCCCTTCTTCTGTTGCTGATTCTCTAGCTCCACGGCCATGCCAGAATCATGCCACCTCACTTTCTTGCCATGGAGCTTCTCAATAATCAATATGGGCTATCAGCTCCAATGTGGTCCCCTGACTGTGCCTTTTTAAAAGGTTCTGCTGCAGATCTAAAGAACATCAAAAAATAGGATCATAAGAAGTGCCATTGTGTCAGACCAATGGTCTGTCAAGCCCTTCCTGCATTCTTTCTCCACAAGTGGGTGGGTGGCCATTTCTCTCTCTGCAGGGGACTTCCGTTCCTAACAGGTCATAGGGCAATCCATTCCCTGTTGTTCCAGCCCCCGTGCCTTACCTTGAAGACAGCGTATTTGTCACCCTTCTTCTCATACCACCACCAGACATCAGACCTTGTCCGTCCACTGTCTGGGGGTGGCACTGGTGACCTCCGCCTTGGTGTTCTGCGCCTGGCACTGGCATAGGATTCCTCATCCTCACCCTCTCTGAAACAGGAACACATAAACACCTAAGTAATATCATGCATTTATGATGATGCCTCTACTAGTCCTCCCTCCTTGGGGTGGTAGTGTTGGCAACGGGAGACGGTGACCCTGGCTCAAAGCTCAAAATCATTTCTTGCGAGATCTACGATCATAGCAAGCAAACATACAAATCATACATAAAATACATCATATCTGGTAAGTGAGCAAATTTCCAACCACACTGTTGTGCAGAATTGACAGTTACTTATATTGGATAACTGCTATTTAAAAATCTAATTTTAAGCTGAACAGCACTTAACAAAAACAGCGCTACCTTCTGGATGATATCCGGATTAGGGTTATCTAAAAGAATCGCTAATAAAACTGAATCGTCCCTACCTGGGAACTTATCTATAATGGGAGCAAGAAATTCCTGCCGTGGAACATCGTATAAATGGCAATGTATAATTATGTGCCCCATTGTCTCAACTGTACTATAATCAACAGGGCACAATCTATCCATAAATGGGATCCCTAATATTCTACCTTCCAGGACGCATGAAGGAAAGGCATTGAAGCGGGCACTAGCCAACAACTGTTTGGCTCGGCCCGAAATTGGCGCTGTTAAATAGGGGGCCGCCTGCCCCACCGCAGGAGCATAGGACAGGTATTCACGCATATGCGGAGAAGATCTAACTCTAGCCAATTCTGTTTGGCACCCTATGTCCCTAACCCTCAATAGAACCTCCTTCCTGCGCGTGTCCGGCAGCTTGTGCTTGAGATAGTCTGGCGAGATCCCCATCTCCTCCAATTGAAATATCACCTTTGAGGACCATTGGTCCTCAAAGGGATCCTCAAGCATTGCTCTTATTAAAGTGGGGCTCTGATCTGAATGCAATTTAAGCCAGAATTTTAAATTGGCTTCTTTAGCGGCCTGGGTCCATGATTTCTGCCCCAGCTCTACCCGAATGGCTGCCAGCGGGGTACCTCTTGGGGCTCTCAGAAGACGCTGGAGAAAACTAGACTGGATTTTATCCGCCACACCAGGGTGGAAAGGCGCCCAAAGTTCGGCCCCATAAAGCAATTGGGACCCCACTTTGCTGTTGTAGACCTGAATGGCCTGATGGACTGCCATCCCTCCCTGCCTAGCAAACAGCTTGATTATTGGTTGGGCAGCTGCCTGTGCCGACCGCAAGGCTCTATTAACGTGCTCCTTCCAACGTCCGGATTCGTGAAAGAGAATACCCAAGTACCTAAATGCCTTAACCTGTTGTATTGAGGTACCCCCAACTGACCACCCCTGAACTTTGGGGCGAGCGGAAAAGACCAAAATCTTAGATTTGTCATAATTAATTACTAGATTATTGGCCTGGCAGAATGTCAAAAAAGCCTGTAATTGACGTTTAAGGCCCACCCTCGTTTGAGACAGGAGGGCCACGTCATCAGCATAGCATAAACACCCGATGGCCCGGGCAGCCAATTTTGGGGGAAAAAACTGTGGTGCTGCCACGACTGGTATAATTTTGTCAATAAAGAAGTTAAAAAGAGCTGGGGCCAGCACACATCCCTGCCGAACCCCCACAGAGGTAGGTATCTTAGCTGTGATATGACCCTGTTTATCCATCTTAATTACCATTGATGAATTCTCATATAGGGATCTGATGAGGGACAATAGGCGTCTGTCGATGGTAGACTCCTGCAGCCTTTCCCACAGGGCAGCCCGATTGACTGAATCGAAGGCTGCCCTGAGATCTAGAAAAGCTACATAGAGTGCCCCATTCCGGGCCCGATACTTGGCCGCCAGATATTGCAGTATACGGCAATGTTCGATCGCAGACCTTCCTTGTTGAAAGCCGGCCTGCTCAGGGGAGAGAACCATCTCCTGCCTCATCCAGGTAGTCAGTCTCCCTAGCAAAAGCTTGGCATAAATCTTAGATATGACTGAGAGAAGACTGATTGGCCTATAGTTGGCCGGATCAGTTCTGGCTCCCTTTTTGTAAATGGGGACAACCAGGGCTGTGGCCCACGCCCCTGGCACCCGCCCAGAGCTGTTGATGGCTGTAAAAAGGGCTGCTAGGACAGGCAACCACCAGGACTTGTTTGTCTTTATAAATTCTACCCTGATGTAATCCAAACCAGGGGCACGACCATTCCGGAAGGAGTCGACCAAGGCCTCAACCTCCGCAACCTGTACTGGCAGCCATGGTGGGAACTCCTCTAACTTGTGCTGCAAACTATCTCTGGGCTGCAGGTCACTACTGGCAGGGACCAAATGGTTATAAAGTCCACTGAAATGCTCCACCCACCTGTCAGCAGTTATTTGTGGGGGCAAGGGGGCCTTCCCTCCCCCCGTTGAACTATTAACCAAAAACCAAAAGCCCCTAGTATCTCCTGAGTTGGCCGCCTGCAATAGGGAACGCCATCTGACGTCCCAATAACCCTTCTTTTTGGAATTAATTAGATTCCTATATTTGGCCCGGAGGGCAATGTATTGCGCAGGCAAATTAATTTGTCGCGCGTTCCTGTACTCACGATGCATAGTTTTAAGTCTAAGTCTAAGCTGCCGGCACTCCTTATCGAACCAAGGCTGGTTGATTTTTATAGGCCTGGAAACAATAGGGCCTCCCATCCCCTGTATATGGGACTTTATTTCCATTGTTAGAAGCTCAAATGCATCCAGGACTTCATCGGGGCTTTTGGAGCCAATCATCCTTTCTCTGAGTGGAGCAATCCGGGCATGGGCAAGAAAACCTCCCAGAGCTGAGGCTAATCTTTCGTCCCAGCGGGGGATCGAAACTGAATCACTAGATTCCAATAAGTTATTAGTTGTATTGTTCTGGTTGGATACCCCCTTTGGAGCTACTAGGGGGAAAGGGGAAATAATGGACAATTCCAGGGGCAAATGGTCCCCCACCAACGGGAACCCCAACTCAAATTTGGTAACCCTGGCTGACATGTGCAAATCCAAAAGACCCTGGCTAACATGTGCAAATACTGCCCTTATTTGGGTGCTAGGGATTGAACTAGAAAGACCCTGGCTGTCACCTGCAAATCCTGCCCTTCTTTGGGTGCTAGGTAGGAATGGCAATGGAGACCCTGGCTGTCACCTGCAAATCCTGCCCTTCTTTGGGTGCTAGGGAGGAATGGCAATGGAGAGACCCTGGCTGGCACGTGCAAATCCTGCCCTTCTTGGGGTGCTAGGGATGGCAATGGGAGACCCTTGCTAGGGATGGGCTGGCACATGTTTGGGTGGGTGCTTCCTTCGGCTTGTGCCTGAATGCTGGAAGAGCCCCCCACACCCTCTCTCTCTGTGACAGACATCCGCTGCCACCCGCTGATGCCCACTGTTTGTGCCTGACTGCCCACCACCCACGCACCCACCCGCATGCCAGTGAGCTCGCTGTAAAGGATAGTATTCTTAACTTCTTGTCCTCAAAGAAAAAATAAAGTTTACAAACCTGGCAGCACCTCCTGTGCTTGCTCCTCTAAGGAGCCGACCTCCACCAGCGAAGGTCCAGGGGCAGCAATGTCCTCTAATGGCTCCGCCAGCTTGGCCTGCTTCTTCCACTCCCCCCTGTTGAGCTTCACCCTCTTCATTTTTTTTTAACAATAAAAAAACAGCCAAACAGTAGTCACCCAACAACTCACCAACCAGTCAAACCGACAGTCAAACCAACACAAACACAGCCAAAACACACGAAACAAACCCAAACACCTAACCAGCCACACCACACATACTCTCTCTCTCCACACAAGCTCCACACGCACTCGAATTTCCAGTTTCCGGTTTCCAACGTGATCACTGGACCAACCACGCGATACCTAGATCGAAACCTTTATGATTTCCGAATGGTCGAACCGAATGCCATCGAACCAAACGACCGAACCTGAACTCAGTCCCCGGACTGAACGACTGAACCCAAACTTGGCTCCTGAACTGAACAACTGAGCAACCGAACCGCGATCTGTTCGCACATCCCTAATAAGCCTTAGCAGCTGGAAGAGGGAGGCAGCTGAGGAACTCTCTTCTCAATGGAGGGGCTGAGGTAGAGCCAAGCATCCTAGGGAGGTTGCAGATTGGAGCCTGGTGTCAGCAGCATATAACAGCTTTCACCTCCCTCTGTGTGTGAGCAGCCTAGTCACCTCTGGCATTTGCTGGCTATGTTCTTTTCAGTTTGTCATGGGGGGAGGGGGAAGGGGGACGGAAGGGGGCAGCTCATCCCAGGCACCAAGTGCTGTTTGTAAGTTTCTTTTCTGCACTGCAAGGTGAGGTCAGTACCCCCCATTCCCCACTTTGAAACAGAGTGTCCCAGATTTTCTTTAAAATAATATGGTTACCCTATTTATAACCCCCTGGAACTGCCTTGAAGCTTTTGTCTGTTGCTAGCTCTGTGAGCTGAACCCCTGGCAGTTCCATGAGCTGAACCCCTCAGAGTCCTTTAGTGCTTCAGTCCCTGATTCCACTTACTCAGTCTTTTTCTTTCTCACTGTGCCTTGGTTTCTTACAGTATCACGGTAGTTCTGCTATACGTTTTAGTTACTTAGGTGCAATACTTGGGGTGCCAACTTTCCTATGCCAGTGTCTGCTGGTCCTGTGCCCATCTGCCACCTTCTCTCTCTTGTAATAACTATCAAGAGACACACAATGAGTCACTTATCTGATGAATAGGACACTAAAGCCTTTCCCCAGCAGTGCCTCCTCCAGTCCCCCTGTTTGCTGTCAACATAAAAGGCCTGTCCCAGACAATCTCTGTCTGTCAGTGCTGCTCCCGGATGTGTTTCCAGTGCCAGCTGGCCAGCAGGGATGTCAATCTTCTATGTCTCCTGCCTTCCCTCTTGCTCCCACAATTGCCACATGCTGCTTAGCTGCCACGTGTTGCCACATGCGGCTTAGCAGGCCATTAGAGACTGTTTTGAAGGCAAATAAAAACAAAGCTTCAATGGTGTTTTCATTTGAGTTTAACTCAGTTTTCATTTGACTTCAAAACTAAAATGAAGGCACCTTCATTTAGTAATGAAATTAAACAAAAACAAAATACACCTCAATAGGGATTGGGGTGATTTGGAGGTAGAGGGGTGAGGGTGGTAGAGGTTGAGGGTGGTTGGGGGTGGGGAATGAGGAGGTGGTATTGAGTGGGCCTTATAGGGGTTGTGGGAGGTTTGTGTTTTAGTTTTAATGTTTTTATGATTTGTGAGCCTCCCTGAGCCGCTGGAAAGGGCGGCATATACAAATTGAAACAGACAAATAAATAAATACTATTCAGCATGAGTAACGATGGCAGAACCTTGTCTTCAATCAAAGGTTGGGGGGGGGGTGAGGCCAGTAGGTACGTATGGGTGAAAACAAATGAGACATTAGCCCACGATACCCTGGCAGTCACCTGCTCATCTTCTAGGTTACTGCCAGTTATTTGCCCGCTACAGCCTTAGGACGGACAGATGCTACAGGATGCGTGGGTTGCCCGGTAAGTGATGCAGCCCATGCAAAGCCCAGTCACCCAGGCTAAACTGGAGATAACACAGTCTTCCTCCCATCTTATCAGGCTCCACCATGAGGCAAGGTCAGAGGATCAGGCCCAGAGGAGTTCCCCAATCAATTATTATGTGTCAACTCATATCTAAGGCCAAATCCTGCTGCGTGGCAAGGGTCTGACTGCCCTGTCCCATATGGCTGGCTCCATGGCCAACCAGGGCTGTGAAGGGAGCTATGATGGCATCCCCCATGCCTGGTTTACCGCAGGGGAGGGGGAGACCGTTTCCTGTGGACTGCCATCCACACCAACTCGAGGAGTGGTAGCTGCAGCATCCCTCCCTGGGGCAGTCAGGGGAGCTGGCTTTGGACTGATTCATTTGTTTTCACGCTAAGTCTCATTGATGAAAGTACCAAGTAGAGCTGAAATGCACATTTGCTGTGAATACCATATTTGTTGAATTTGTACGCACAATTTAGGCCTGCCAAAATGTGTATAACGCACTATTCATCCTTACTTCATTCCAATATTTGCGTGGGGGGAGAGCTGAATTTGCCAGGTTTTTCCCATCATTTTGTTTCAGATAATGACAGATAGCCATTTTTGTCTACCTATTTCATTTTTAAAAATTGGAAAACATGGGGTGCTGTTGAATATGCAAATATTCTTTTCACTGTGAAAATCCATTTGGATGTCAAAAGTGCTGTCTGAAAATGTGAATAATATTCACAGCTACAGAACCTGCTATTTGTTTCAGCACTAGTGTGAGTTGTTCCATGGTTAAGAATTTTCTCATTAAGGACATGACAGTGTGAACACAAGCAATCCCACTAAAGTCAACAAGCCTATTCAAGTAAATCAAACCTTGCTAAAACAAACCCTACTCTCATCCTTCGAAAGTATACACCCAGTACCTTAGCAAATTTAGCTTGTTTTTTTAAAAGTCATAGAAAAGTAAAGAGAGACTGTTGAAATGCGGTGTTTTCAACTGAATCTAGTACTACAGTCATTATAGTGTAGATTACATGTCCCACTTTGTGCCCAGACCATTATTAAGCTTGAAGCAGAGGTTTCAAAATATGGGTTAGAACCCCCAAATGGTGTTAGAGCAGCCCCGCCCCCCATACTTGACAAAGGACATGGCCCAGTGGGCATTGGATTCAGGATTTCCCCCCCCAAAGAAGTCAGAGCAAGGATCGGGCCCAGCCACCATAGGACCTAGGTAAAGGGAGTTCACTCAGGTGGATACCAGCTTGATCCAGAAAGGAGGTGATTAAGGGGAGATAGCCCTCAGTAAGTACGGGGCCATTAAGAAAGGGTGTTCTCCCTGTTTTGAGAAACCACTGGTGAATAGAACCCAGGCTAGCAACAGCCTCAAAGACATGGAATATTAGTATCCTCTACAACCTGCCCACCCCGCTTAAGCACAGAAACCCAGGTGCAGCCATTAACCTTGGGTCCCTCTCACAACTCTTCCCAAATCACCGGAATTCCCTCTCCCCATTCATGCCTAGGTGTGTCCATTGCATGTCTGTTGCCCATGACTCCCCTAGGTCTCTTCCCTTTTGTGACACCTAAGCACCCACCTGGAGTCCCCTTTTGTCCCCATGGTTCACATATGCATCTTTCCTTTTGTCTCACTTAGAAACCCACCCATATGCCCTGATGGGTCATTTGTGTCCCTTGTCCTCCCTGTGTGTCTTTTGTAACACCCTTGAGCCTATCCCAAATCTTTTATCCTGAACCCTATAATTGCCCCTCGCTTTCCCCCATGCAAACTGAGAAGCTTTGGATACGGACACGTGCAGGCTACTCTGTGCGTGTCTGTGTCTCGAAGGGTCTCCCATACTTTGGTCTGCCCCTTCCCTTCCAAACCCGACTTCGCTGGATCCACAGGCCGCCTGTCACCTCTGCAACAGGAAAGGAGAGGTAACCCACAGGTCCAGACTTCCTCTCTCGTTCTCTCCCTCCCTTTTGCTGTATCCCCACCAGATCTCCCTCCCCTCGCTCCCCCCCCTTTTTTTGTATTTTTGTTTCCCTTGTCACCACTTGTGTTTTACCTTTGAGCCTCCAGCCGGACCGGGGCTGTGTTTCCCTATGGTATCTATGTACTTAAATAAACCTTTTTAGTTTTTATTGGATATTTGTCCTTCCCCTTCTTCACTTTTGGGGAGGGTAACATAAACTGTCTGTAGCACGCATCTGTCCTCGGACTGATCCTTGGGACACGCAGGGACCCCAGTTTAAGAAATTAAGCTAATTCCCCCTGAAGTTAAGGAATGGTGGATATTGGGGTACCCACCCCCCCAATAGTCATGAGTGGGAGAGGGTTCTCCTGTTAACAGTCGGGTCACACCATCTACAAACAATCACAGTCCCAAACAATATTCTGTATACTTTGTGTGCCTTTGTTCTTATCTGGAATCATGGGATTGTGTTCAAGTCTCTAAATGGAGTCACTTGACCAAAGAGTTTGGGAACCTCTACCCTAGAGCAGTGCTTCCCAGACTTTTTGCTTATATATTGTGCGCCACCCACTCAAGATTGGGCGTGAACCTCCAACAGTCAGCAACATTTTTTTCCTAAAGGTATGGTCCCTTTCCCTTCCACTCAATAGCAGCACCAAAGGGGATTTGAACTCAGGACATCTGGCACTCTAGGCAAAAGTTTTACCTCTAGACCAACAAGCCCTACTGTTGTGAATTGTAGGCCTTTTTTCAACAAGTAGGGGTAGAAGGGTGAAGAGGGTACCAGCACATTGTCTGCCAGCTGCCTGGGCACTGAGCTAGAGTTCAACCTTTCAACAGCCACCAACAAATCTATTTTCTAGATTCCAGGATCAAGGCCCATTACACAGGCCTGGGCATTAACCTCCAACACCCAGCAACAAAAATGTTTTCTAAATTTTCCTTCAACAGCCATTAAGAAAACAAATTTCTAGACAAACCAAGTAGACTGGATTTTTTGGCCATCACAATTTTATTTGAACTTATTTTCATTATAATTTCCATTCATACAAATGTTCATCACAGTTGTATTTAACATTGACTTACAAGTTGATTGATATCAGACATGCCAACGCTATTTCAGTATACAGTATTTGTTGTTCTCTCAAGCCCCACCACACACAGCCATTTTCCTTCCCACTTGACAACAGCACCAAATCAGATTTGAACCAATGACCTTTTTCCTTCTAAGCAAATGTCCCACGGCTAAACCAAGAAGTCCTACTGCCTTGCAGACTGTGCTGGCTGCTAGAGGTACATGCCCAGTCATGTGCATGGGCCCCTGATCCTGGAATCTAGAAAATTGAATTGTTGCTGGCTGACAAAGGGTAGGACTTTCTGTCGGGGCCCAGGTAGTTAGCAGACCAGGTTCTGGGACCTTATGCACCCACCCACCCTTCTCTACCTACTTAAGGACAAAAGGTCCACTCTACAAAGCAGTTGGGTATGCTGGTCTAGAGGCAGGATTCTTGCTTAGGAGGCAAGAGGTCATTGGTTGAAATCAGGCTTGATGCTGTTGTTGTTGAGTGGGAAGGAAAACTGCTGTGTTACAGAGCTTGCAAGAACCACATTGGTAGAATGCATATAATATCCATGTTCCTTGTATGAGTACTGCCTTGCAGAGTGGTCCTTTTGTCCTCAAGTAGGTAGAGAAGGGTGGGTTGGTTCAGAGGGTCCCAGCATCTTGTCTTCCATATGCCTGGGCACCAATTGAGAGTCCTAGCCTTCAGCAGCCAGCACCAATACCATTTTCTAGTTTCCAGGATAAGTGCCCCATGAACAGGACTGGGCGTGTACCTCCAACAGTCAGCAATAAAACCCACCTATCCCTGTCAACCTACTTGAGGGGAAGGGGCCTGTTTGCAATCAAGTAAGGCTTGGTGATCTAGAGGTAAGACTCTTGTTTATGGGGCTAGAGGTCCTCAGCTCAAATCCCCTTTGGTGCTGCTGTCGAGTGGGAGGAAAAAGGACTGTACCTTTAAGGGGAAAAAATTGTTGTTGTTGGCTGTCAGAGGTACACGGCCAGTCCTGTGCATGGAACCCTGATCCTGGAATCTACCAAATGGTATTTTTGCTGGCTGCCAAAGGGTAAGACTTTCAGTTGGTGTCCAGGCATCTGTCAGACAAGGTGCTGGGACCCTCTGCACCCACCCACCTTTCTCTACCTACTTGAGGACAAAAGGACCACCCTGCAAGGCAGTAGGATGTGTTCATCTAGAGGTAGAAGTTTTGCTTAGGAGGCAAGAGGTCATGGGTTCACATCCGGTTTGGTGGTGGTGTTGAGTGGGAAGGAAAACAGCTGTGTGATGGGGATTGTAAGAACTACGCTGGTAGAAAGTATTTAATATCCATTTCCTTGTATGAGTACCATCTACTGAAATAGCATCGACATGTCTGATATCAATCAATTCATAATTCATTGTTAAATACAACTATAAGGAATGATTGTATGTATGAAAAGTGTGAATAACTTCAAATATTCAGTTGTGGAATATTCACTGGTGGAAAGGAGTGTGTTTGGTAAATTACATCTGGTCCAACCCCTTTGGCCCTATGTCTCCAACGCTGATCTTGCTACCGTCATCCATGCATTCATCACCTCGCAGTTGGACTACTGCAATACAGTCTATGTGGGGTTATCCTTGGTGATGACCTGGAGGCTGTAGCTGGTGAAGAATGCAGTGGCTCGGCTTCTTGCAGGCACCAGCCACCAGGCGCACATAACACCAATGCTCCGTTCTCTGCACTGGCTGCCTATAGTCTTCCAGGTCCAATTCAAAGTGTTGGTTATCACCTTTGAAGTCCTATACCGACTTGGGTCCCACTTACCTATGATATCATCTCATCCCTCGTGTCCTGGATTGGTCCCTGCGGTCGGCCAGGGGTGCCCGCCTGGAGGTCCCCTGGTTTTCCCAGGTGGCAATGTTTGAGCGGGCATTCTCAGTGGCTGCGCTGCAGCTATGGAGCTCCCTTATGGCAGATATTTCCCTCTCTCCGGATCTCCCCTCCTTCCATAGACATTGTAAGACCCGGCTGTTTCACCAGGCATTTGGTGAGGGGGATGGGGTGGGAGTTTATATTAGGGGTTTTTAGGATTTGTTCAGACCTCTTGTGGTTGTTAATTTTTATTATATAATTTTATATACTGTATTTTATATTTTTATTGTGTTGTGTTCACCACCCCAAGCTACCATTTGGCAGGAGGGGGCAGTATAAAAATGATGAAATAAAATAAATAAATAAATAAAATTAAATGGTAATCTAAAAAAAATAATCCAGTCTACTCATTTGGTCTATAAAACTGCAAATAGGACAAGGGGCCTACCTACAAGAAAGAAGGGCTTGGTGGTCTAGTGGTAAGACTTTTTTGTCTATGGAGCCAGAAGTCCTGGGTTCAACTCCCCCTTGGTGCTTCTTTCACCATGAGTAAGGGTCCTTGCACCTTGTCTGCCCTCTGTCTGGCTGCCGATCTAGAGTCCTAGCCCCAACAAAACAATTTTCTAGATTGCAGGCTCATGGCCCCTTGCACAGGACTTGGCCTGAACCTCTGACAGCCAGGTACAAACTTTCTTTCTAAAGATATGATCCCTTTCCTCCCACTTGATAGCAGCACTAAAGGGAATTTGAGCCCAGAACCTCTGGCCCCATTGGCAAGAGTTTTACCTTTAGACCACTAAGCCTTTCTTCCTTGCAAATAGGTCTCTTGTCTTCAAGTAGGGAGGGAGGGATAAGAGGGCGCAGAGAGTCCCAGGATCTTGTCTGCCAGATGTCTGGACACCGATCAGCTGGCCATGTTCCTTCAACAGCCATCAATAAAATTAATTCCTAAACAGGTGCAACTTGAGTTTCTGGACATCACAATTTTATTTAAAGTGATTCTTATTACACTTTTCATGCATACAGATGTTCAACATAGTTATATTTAACTCTGAGTTACAAGTTGATTGATAGCAAATATGCCAATGGTATTTCAGTACACAGTACTCCTACTAGGAACATGGATATTACATGCATTCTACCAATGTTGTACTCTCAAGCCCCATCACATTGTTTTCCTTCCCACTCAACAGCAGCACTAGGCCAGATTTGACCCCACAACCTCTTGCTTCCAAAGCAACAGCTCTACCAGACCAACAAGCACTTGTGTCTTGCATGGAAGGCCTTTTTTCCTCAAGTAGGTAGGGAAGGATGGGTGGGTCCCAATACCTTGTCTGTCCGCTGCCTGGGCACCAATCTAGAGTCCTACCCTTCGCAGCCAGCAACGATACCATTTTCTAGATTCCAGGATCAGGGCCCCATGCTCAGGAGTGGGCATGAACCTCCAATAGCCAGCAACAAAAAATTATTCTAAAAGGTACAGTCCCTTTCCCTCCCACTTTATAGCAGCATCAAAGGGGATTTGAACTCTAGACCTTTGGCTCCATGTCCCTCTTTGAGATTTAAGTATGATCCTGCAACCCCAGACAACAAAGATGTGCAAAATAGATCAGTCAGGATCCCGATCCTATCTGAAGATAGAGTAACTCCACATGGTGTCCCAATCAATAGTTGGGGACATTCTGCACTAGATCCCCCAATGAGGAGCTTGGATAGGAAACTGATGAGAGCTGTATAATTAGATGAATGGTTGGAATTTATGTTTGTTTGTTAAAGACAAGTCCCTACAAGGAAGAGACAAGGGCAAAGGGAGAGTCAGGGATACATTCAGGAAATAGAGACACTGTAGGTGCACATGCTTAGTTTAGTTATAGTGGAAAAGGGGACCCTGAATGAAAAGATAGTGGAGGAAACATTAGACACTAATCTGCTAAGTACAGTACACTCAGTAAGAGACAACTCCTGTCTCAAAGAATTAATAAATGTCGTTTAAGAGGAAACATAACAGGCGAGTTAAATAGACAAATGAAAAGGAGGAGATCAGGAAGATTGGGCAGCCCAAGCATACCGAAAAGAACCCCATTCTCTATTAAGCTCTCAGGTCCTTCAAATATACAGAGGAGCTCTAATGACATGACCTTCATTCAGATAAGCTGTAGGGATGTGCAAACACGGTTCAGATGTTCAGACTTCGGGCCGAACTTGGCCTGTTCGGATGACTGAACCGAACGTCTGAACCAAACATTCAAATGGCCGGACAGTTCGGAAAAGTTCTGATGAGTTCGGGGGTGGGAAAAATGTGTATTTGGGCAGGAAAAACATGTCTGGAAGGGGGAGGCAGCTGAGGAGCAGACTTCTTGGCACCAGGGGTGGAGACCAGGGGTGGTTTCAGGACCAAATGATACCCCTACAGAATTTTTTTTCAATATCAGTCTCGATAGCGCTATTTTTGGATGTTCAGCCGAATTCGGCGAAACCGAACTCCGCCAAACCGAACTGAGCCCGAACTCGGGTTTTGAACCAAATGACTGAACATCCAGACCACGTTCTGTTTGCATATCCCTAATAAGCTGGGAAGGTGGGTCTCACCTAAGCTGGGAAAGTGGGACCAGGGTCAACTCTGTGTCTGTTAGTGTGCTGCACTAGTGACAATGTTTGCTGTCCCAGCCCCACCCCTACCTAGATTTCTTCCCTACCCTCCATTTTGTATACCAAGCTCAGCACCAGCATCTGACTGAGACTTAAGAGATATGCAAGTCTGTCAGCACACTTGGCAGTACAAAGTAAGCTGACACAATGCCAATGTTCCAGGAAATGTAGATCCAAGCCTTCAATTGTTAACTCTGACAGGGCTAGCCTAGATCCCATAATTGCATGCAAACCTCCCATTTGACTTCTGAAAACTGTCCCCTTTTGTCAAAGGGTATGATCAAAGAACTGAGATTCACCAAACTTTAGGGAAATCATAATTAGTATAAGATGCATTTGCAAAATATTTGAATTGGGGCTCTCTGCTTCTTGTAAGTCATTTTCACCAACAACAATGGGTACTTTCAGACGATACGGGGCCCTTTGGCCCCGTACCGGCACCACCGGCTTCGTTCCCCGCCGGGGTCACCCCGTAACGGCACAACAGACGTGCCGGGGGGATCCCGGCGGGGAAAGTGGGAGGGGCCGGGGCCGCGCGGCGCAACGTGCGGCCGCACGGCCCCGCCCCCTCCACGCACCCCGCCGCCCGCCCTCCGAGGAGACGGGCGGGCGGCGGGGCCAATGCGGCCGCCGCGTCCGGCCGTGGCACACGGCCAGATGTTACTTTTCCTTGGCCACGGCCCGGGGTCCGTTTGACCACACTTCCCGGGACCTTCCCCCGGCTAGCCCGGGAAGCGTGGTTCAAACGAACCCCATGTGCCGATTGACCGTGGCCAACATCTGGCGTGCCGCAAACAGACGTACGGGACACGGTGACCACAGGTGGGTATTCACCGTGGTTCACCGTGTCAACGTCACGTCTGAAAATACCCATTGAGATGGGATGATATTCTAGACAGACACAATCATACCTGAAGATTCATGTAGCTTTCAGTTTTCTTTCAACTTGCCATTCAATCCGTTTGGCAAAAAAGGTTTCCTCTCTTGCCTAGAAAAAAACCCACTTGGTCTAAATTAAAATTTTCAAAGTTTTTTCCAAACTCATCCCCCTCTGCCCTAGTGCAAGAGAATAATTATCTTAGAAAAACACACTTCAGTACTTCCTCTTGTGTTTTTGAGTCATAGCAAATGCAACTTTCAGCAACTTTTAATTGGGGTTTAATGGTGCATCACTAGATTTCATAACCGTGCAGTCCAGCTCTTGTTATCATTTCTCTAAAAAATTGGATTCAGTAGGAGTTTGCAGCTGTTTATACCAATATTAAATTGAACTCTGTGGCATTGGGGAATAGCACTGGGCCCATGTTAAAGCAAGCATGTCCTGATTTATCTTATACCCTCCATGGGAGACACTTTGCTGCATTGTGCAGTTTTGGTTTGCTGGTTGCATATATTCCGCAACCCCACTGAATCAGTGCACGCCTCTTAGACCGTTTCAGGACTAACAGCCCTGGAGTGTAATTCTGGCTCCAGTGAAATCCACAGAAGGTTTTGTCAGTATTTCAGTAGAATTAGGATTTCAGCTCTGGGTTCTTAAAATTCCAGCAGCCCTAGATTAATTGTAATTTGATGAAAGATAAGAAATGTGCCACAAATGATGCAGAATATCCATGCTTTGAGATTGTGTAAGTTACTGCTGAACTTGGCTCTCAGAACATAACATAAGAACTGCTATAATGAGAAGCTGCCGGTCCTTCTAGCCCAGTACCCCAGCACCAACAAGGGACAGCACCAAGGCATGTTCTGACCAACACAGCTAAACTGAAGTAACTACTTTGATTTAATTAAACCAAAGTAACTGCTCCACGTCCATAGCATGCACACTGCCACTGCCATCAGAAGAAGTTATTTTGCTATCTCCCACAAATGGTTATGGCAAAAAATGGTTTTGTTTGAGGTAAAAGATTTTTCAAGAGAATGTACTTCTCTTTCTATGCCAGAATAACTTTCATTTAGAGCTCTGTGTATGGGAACAAATCCCAGAAGTTAAAGTGAAGTAAGGCTTAAATTACATCAAAGTATCTGAATATGGGCCCTAGATGCTTCAGAGAAGTGTAGAACAGGTCATAAAGAAGTGATATATCTCCTTCTATTCACTCCTAACCTCCAGCAGTCAGAGGTCTCACACCCTGACCAACTTGACCAATGACCATTTATGACCCTATCCTCTAATTGTGCATTTCCCCCCCCCACTCAGCGCACAGTTAACGTGTGGAATGTGCTGCCAGAAGAAGATGGTGGCACCACTTGGCAATAGTGATCATAATATAATCAAATTTGATATAATTACTGGGGTGGGAATGTTAAATAAAACTATCACAACAACATTTAACTTTAAAAAGGGAGACTAAACTAAAATGAGAGAACTTGTTAGAAGGAAACTAAAAGGAGAAGTGGCAAGGATTAAATGTCTGCAAGAGGCATGGAGACAATTTAAAAACACCATTTTGGAAGCCTAGATTAAATGTATTCCTTAGGTTACAAAAGGTTGCAAGTGGACCAAACGCTTGCCAGCATGGCTAAATGGTGAGGCGAAGGAGGCTATTAGAGCTAAAAAGGCATCCTTTAAAGAATAGGAAGCTAGTTCTGATCAGGACAATAGGAAAGAGCATAAGCACGCGCAAATTAGATGTAAAATTTTAATAAGGCAGGCTAAGGAAGAATTTGAATAGAGACTTGTCAAAGAGGCAAAAACTAACAATAAAAACTTTAAGTACATCAGCTTCTCTACCAGAGAGTCAGTTGGGACTTTAGACAACCAGGGGGTAAAGGGGGTGTTCAGGGAGGATAGGGTCATTGCAGAGAAGCTGAAT
This sequence comes from Sphenodon punctatus, assembly GCA_003113815.1. NCBI lineage: Eukaryota > Metazoa > Chordata > Lepidosauria > Sphenodontia > Sphenodontidae > Sphenodon > Sphenodon punctatus. The sequence goes on from QEPC01015363.1 coordinate 1,344,567, forward strand.
GAATTCTTTGCTTAGGTCTTCACTGCAGGGGATGTTAGGGAGATACCCACGCCCGAAACATTTTTTGTAGATGATGAATCAGAAGAGTTGTCACAAATCAGTGTGACTCTGGAAGAGGTTCTAGAGCAAATTGACAATCTAAATAGTAACAAATCACCAGGATCAGATGGTACACACCCAAGAGTTCTCAAATATGAATATGAAATCACATTCACTCAAATATGAAATTGCAGACCTACTACTGGTAATTTGTAACCTATTGCTAAAATCACACAAGTTCAAGTTTAAGTTTATTAGCCATTGGCTCACGCCACAGTCAGTACAAAACATTCACAACAAACAAACAGGCCCCCACAAGGGACTCATTTGATTAGGGGACACATAAGAAAAACAAGTTACAAACATAGCACTTCAACTATTAATCCATGTCTTTGCTCATACACGTAGCTATAGAGCAAACAATCTACACCCCTGGAATTTAAAAAACAAATATCTTTCCTTTATCCTTTATTGTGCTGGCAAATAGCCATGACAATTTGAACATCAAAGTATTCAGAAATAAGTAAAAAATAAGTAAAAGAAAAGGCTAATGCTTTAATTAAAATAAGACCATTAATAAAGCAAGACAGTCCTGCAGTTTCATCTTTTCCATCATAACTTACTTAACAAAGTGGCAACAATCATATCTGCAAGCCATAAATGACACATATATAGCATAATAGCTTGTAGATCCATTCTAATATGGGATCAGGGAATCTCTGCTAAAGTAAGGGTAATAAGTTATACACTCACAGAAAATATTAAACTTAAAATAAACAAATTATTCAATTCAATATTTGCTTGTTATCCCCACAAAGGTTTATCCCTAATTAGATCAAATTGTCTTAAATAGAATTATTAGCAACTTCATTTCTATGGCGTTGGGCCAAAATGAAGAACAAAGCCAAGGCCTTAAGCATCTGCACAGAGTCTGAAGTCAAAAGTTTAATTATACCATATGGTGCAGGCAGAATAGAATTATTTGTAAAAAGGGGAAGTAGCCAAGTGGCTCCAAGATCATCATAGATCAGGCAATCATATATAATACGTTCTAGGGTTTCTACTTGTAGGGCACAAGGACAAATTCTATCTGCAAAGTCCATTTTCTCTACCCGTCCCTCCTGTATAGCTGACTCGAACAATTGAGTTCTGATCAGTATCACCATTCTTCTTAGCCTAAAGTCAGTCAAAAGTTTTAAGTATGGTTCCATTGCAAAAGAGATTTTTATCTTATAGTACCAGGGAGAGATTTTAAATCATTTCCAGCTTGGCCATCTCCTCCTGAGCTGATATATCCAAGGTTCTTCCTTTTAACATCAGGTTCATCGATGACACATTTTTTGTTGCACAAAACTCTGGCGTAAAGCCCAACTGACTCAGAGTTCAAATACTACCTGCTCCTGCCAGCAGAGATAAGGGAGTCTTTCAGCCCCAAGACAACGTGTCTTATTCCAGTATTTCAATGTTTGTATTTTAGCTAATGTTTGAACTGGATGGATTAGATTCTAGGGATGGGCGAACGCGGTTCGGTAGTTCGGAGTTCGGCCTGAACTTGGCCTGTTCAGACGACCGAACTCGAACCCGAACCCGAATGCGAACATACCGAACAAACCGAACACCGAACGGCAAAATGGCCGAACAGTTCGGATCGCATTCGGATGAGTTCGGGTAGCAAAAAAAGGTTCACTGGAAGGTCAAACATTACAGGGAGGTGTCAGTCACTGAGGAGCAGACTTCCAGGCACCACGGGTGGAGAGGCTTGCAAGAAATGAAACTAATTAGCTACCTCCCACCTTCCCAACACCTTCTGAGCTAGTCACTATTCCTGAAAAGCAGGCATTGAGTAGGATTTTTAGATTGCTTTGTTTCCGAAGGGCGACGACAAAAGGGCGCTGGCCGTTTTGTGGCCGTTGTGCGGCCGGAGCGAGGACAGCGAGGAGCCACCGCCCTGACAGCACCCACGCTACACAGCCGCTTCCACCCATTGCCGTGGGACAGCACGCCCGCAATCACACGACACCTGCAGGCCCGGCTTCCCCCCAATACCTGAACAGGTAACACCTATGCTGCCTCCCTATACCTCCCTTGCCTCCTCCCCTTCTCTCACCTCCCTCCTTCTAGCCTCTCTCACGCACCCCCTCCTTCTCCCTCTCCCTTCACCAGCAGCCTTTCTCCAGCCAACCTACCCCTTATCCTCACCCACGCCCATCCCCCCTCCCCACCCTCATCCCCCCTTACCCATTCCCCCTAGGCCTAAACCCGGCCGTTCCCCATCCCCCAACCTCATCCGCATCCCCTGCCTTCCCAAACACCAATTGCCTTTTTCCTGCTCCCTCTGGAACTGCCGCTCGTCCGTGGCTAAAGCTCCCTTCATCCACGATCTCTTCCTCTCTCGCCCCTTTCAACTCCTGGCTCTTACGGAAACCTGGATCACGCCCTCCAACTCTGTTACCCCGGCCGCTCTATGCTCCGGGGGCCTGTCGTTCTCTCACCGCCCCCGCCCTGAGGGCCTGGGTGGTGGTGTGGGCTTGCTCCTTGCTAAGCACTGCCAATTCAAAACCCTCTCCCCTCCCCCCTCCTCCTCCTTCCCTTCCTTTGAGGCCCACTCTGTGCGCTTATACTCCCCTCTACACCTTCGGGTTGCTGTCATCTACCGCCCCCCGGGTTCCCTCTCCTCTTTCCTCCCGGACTTTGAATCCTGGCTCACCTTCTTCCTCTCCGATGATATCCCCACTCTTATCCTTGGTGATTTCAACATTCACGTTGACACGCCCTCCGCCCCCTCTGTTTCCCGCTTTCTCTCTCTCGCTTCCTCCTTTAATCTCCGACTCTGGACCGACTCCCCCACTCATACTGACGGCCATTCCCTCGACCTCGTCTTCACTCGAAACTGTTCTCTAACTGACCTCTCCTTTGACCCCTTCCCTAGTTCTGATCACTTCCTCGGCTCCTTCAGCCTTTCCCACCGACCCCCCTCCGCCTCCCCCTCTATGCGCCCCTTCCGCAATATGCAGGCCCTTACTCCCTCGGAGTTTGCCGCACATCTTTCCCCCCTTCTCCCCCCCGTTTTCGCCTCCTCCTCCCCTGACTCTGCTGTCTCTGCTCTCAACGCTTCTCTCTCCTCGACCCTTGACTCTCTTGCCCCCCCCTCTGCTCGCCCCGTCCGCCCCCTCGACCCCCGCCCCTGGCTTACCCCTGCCATCCGCTACCTCCGCTCCTGCGCCCGGGCTGCCGAACGCCTCTGGCGCAAATCCCGCTCCCTCCCTGACTTCCTCCATTACAAATTCTCCCTCTCCTCCCTCTCCTCGGCTATCTCCCTAGCTAGGCAGCGCTATTATGCCTCTAGGATCGAATCTTTCTCCCGCGACCCTCGCCGCCTTTTCTCTACTTTCGACTCCCTTCTCAAACCCCCCTGCCCTCCCCCGCCCTCTTCCCTTGCTGCTCGGGATCTTGCGTCGTTCTTCACCTCCAAGATTGACAAGATCCGTCGGGATATTGCCTCCCGCCCCCCTCCGCCCCCCGCTCCCCTCCCGCCCCCTCCCCCGCCCCCCTCCCTCCTCGCATCCTTCCCTCCTGCCTCTCTCCAGGAAATCTCTGCTCTTCTCTCTTCATCCAACCCCTCCACCTGCCCCCTTGACCCGATCCCCTCCCGCCTCCTGACCTCTATTGCTCCCACTGTCGCTCCCCCCCTTCTGCATGTTGTCAATCTCTCCCTTTCCACAGGCTCCTTCCCCTCTGCCTTCAAACATGCCACTGTCTCCCCCATCCTCAAAAAGCCTACCCTGGACCCTTTCGATCCCTCTAGTTACCGGCCGGTCTCCCTCCTTCCCTTTGCTTCGAAGCTCCTGGAACGTGTCGTCTACTCCCGCTGCCTGAACCTCCTCTCTGCCAACTCCTCCCTCGACCCTCTCCAGTCCGGCTTCCGCCCCCTCCACTCTACTGAAACTGCCCTGGCCAAGATCACCAATGATCTACTTGTCGCTAAATCGAAGCGCCACTACTCCGTTCTTGTCCTCCTTGACCTCTCTGCCGCCTTTGACACTGTCGACCACTCGCTCCTCTTGGACTCCCTTTACTCTTTGGGCTTCCGTGGCTCTGTCTTTGACTGGTTCTCCTCCTACCTCTCTGACCGCTCCTTTAATGTCTCCCTCCCCGAGTCGACCTCCCCCTCCCTTCCCCTCTCGGTTGGGGTTCCCCAAGGTTCTGTCCTTGGCCCTCTCCTCTTCTCTATCTACACCCGGTCCCTTGGTGAAATTATTGCCTCCCACGGGTTCCAATACCATCTCTATGCTGATGACACCCAACTCTATCTCTCTACCCCCTCTCTCTCCTCCTCTGTCCGCTCACGCCTCGTCGACTGCCTCTCTGATATCTCCGCCTGGATGTCCCGACGCCAACTCAAACTGAACATGGCCAAGACTGAACTCCTCATTTTTCCTCCCTCCCCCTCCTCTCCCTCTGACCTGACCGTCTGCATTGATGGGGTCACCATCCGTCCTGTTCTCCGTGCCCGCAGCTTGGGCTTCATTTTTGACACGCACCTCTCCTTTAAACCTTACATTGACTCTGTGGCCAAATCCTGCCGATTCGCTCTCCTCAACATTGCCCGCATTCGCCCCTTTCTATCTGTCTCCTCGGCCAAAATCCTTGTTCATGCCATGGTTATCTCTCGCCTCGACTACTGCAACCTCCTCCTTGCTGGCCTCCCTCGCTCCCACCTGTCCCCCCTTGTGGCGATCCAAAACTCTGCCGCCAAGGTCATTCACTCTGCCCGTCGCTTCGACCATGTGACGCCTCTCCTCCTCTCCCTTCACTGGCTCCCCCTTCCTGAACGTATCCTGTTCAAACTCCTGGTTTTCACGTTCAAATCGCTCCATGACCAAGCTCCCCCTTACCTCTCGGACCTAATCGCCCTACGCGCTCCTGCGCGCGCTCTCCGCTCTTCCGCTGTCCCCTCCCTCGCTCTCCCTCGCTTCTCCTGCTCGCCCAACCGCCTTCGTCCCTTCTCCCTCGCTGCCCCGCATGCCTGGAACTCCCTCCCTGCCGACGTCCGCCTCGCCTCCTCCCTCCGCTCCTTCAAATCCCTCCTCAAGACCCACCTTTTCCATGCTGCCTTTCCCAATGCCCTCTAGTCTTTCCCCTTGCTCTTACTGTCAGCCCTCCTCTGCTGACTGCTGCTACCGACCACCTTGTAACCAAGCCAAGTACACGCACCTGAGACTTCGCATCCGCCTGAATGTTTGTTTGTCTTCTCCCATGTCTCTCCCGCTGTCCCCTCTCCTTGTCTCCCCCTCCTTGTCTTTTAGATTGTAAGCCACAGGTAGGGACTGCAGCTGATTGTATGTTCTGTACAGCGCCAGGTTGTTACTGGTGCTTTATAAATGTTTAATAATAATAATAAATAATTTCATTTCATTTTTGTAATGAAATGAAACTTAAACCATAAGCTGAAACCTTGTGTTATGCACTGTACAGACTCATTGAGTATGTAATGTATGTATTTCACTACAGACTCCTCTTCTATTTGTGATTCCCCCCATCCCCCCATCCCATATATATGGGATGTATATATATCCATCTATCTATCTATCTATCTATCTATCTATCTATCTATCCCATATCCATATCCATATATATATAAAACCCATAACAACACTTCCTGAACGGCCGAACGGCCGAACCGAACAGCCGAACGGCCTAACTGAATGGCCCATTCGGACGACCAAACCGAACAACCGAACCCGAACTCGGCGAAATAGCTGAACTGCCGAACCAAACTGCCGAACCGAACGCAGCCGAACCAAACTGCCTAACCGAATGGACGAACCGAACGCAGCCGAACCGAACGGCCGAACCCGAACCGCGATCTGTTCACCCATCCCTATTAGATTCCTGTCTCTGCTCGTAAAATAGATAATGGCGTACCTCTTTTAAATTTATTTTGTACTACTTCCAAATTTTTAACTAAATGTATGGGGAAAGCTTCTATCCCATACAGAAGTTGAGGTAAGACTTTAGCTTTAAATACTTGAATTGCTAATTGGGGTACAGAACTTACAGTTGACCTATATAATTTGAGAATAGCAGATACTATACTGGCAGTTTTTGTCACTGCCCTGGAAATATGTCTTCTCCAAGAAGTATTTTGGGAGATAATCATTCCCAGATAAGCATACTGGGTAACCTGAAGCAAATGGTCCTTACTCTTTTCCAAACTTCCATTGTGTATTTCCTCTGTGGATACCCAAAACATATCACCTGCGATTTTACTATATTGACCCTCATTTTATTTTCCACACAATAGATTTGTAATTTGTGGAGGTTATCTTGAAGTCCCTTTTTTGTCTGGGAGAGAATCAGAACATACAACAAGCATGCTACAGGTCATTCTTGTATTTTCGGGGACGATGTTGCGGTGTTATTAATCAGAGCTAGAAGATCATTTATGAATATATTAAATAACATAGGTGCCAATAAGCAGTCTTGACGCACCCCTAATTGGACAGAAATTTTCTTGATAAGGTGCCTTCATTATCTAACCTTATTTTGGCAGTCGTATTTTCATGGAGTCTAATAATTATGTCCAAGAGATCTCTATTTAGGCCCAAATTGGCCATTTTTCCCATAAAATACCTCTGTCCACTGTGTCAAAGGCTTTTGAAAAGTCTATAAACACTGCGAACAGGTTCCTTGCCTGATCCTCGTGTACTTATCAATATGAATTAATGTAAAACAATGATCTGTAACTGAGCAACCCTGCCTGAAGCCTGCTTGTTCGTCTGCTATTAATTTATTCCCATTTGTCCAACTTAGCAGTTGCTCTAGGACACACCTTGTATACATTTTCCCCGCTATGGGGAGTAGACTTATAGTCCTATAAGACGCAGGATCCATTCTACTCCCCCGTTTGTATATAGGTATTATTATGGAATTTTTTTCAGCTTTCTGGAAACTGTTTATACCTATTAATGGAGGAGAAAAGCTTAATTAGGACTGGTGCCCACCATTCAGCAATTTCTGTAAAAAACATCTGGGGGCATATAGTCCAGTCCTGGTGCTTTTCCCTTTTTTGGGACTGAAATATAATCCAAGATCTGATTTTCTGTAATTACTAAAGTGGGTAGAGATTCCACTTCTCCTATCTCATTAGACAGATGAGGAGAAAGGGCCTCTTCTGTTGGTATAATACTATTCTTTGTGAAGCCTTTTTCATAATAGCTCACCCAGGCAGTCTCAGTTATTTGTTCCTGCCGGCTTTGGATCTTGTTATTAAGTGATCTATTTATGATCTTCCAAAAATTGGAAGTATCCTTTGTAGCTGCTGCTACATATAAATCGTCCCATATTTTATCTTGATATTGCTTCTTTTTATCTTGTAGCAGTTTCTTATATGTCCATCTTGCTTCAATAAAGATTTTCCATGTTTGCTCCTGGCTATTGGTTTTCCAGATTTTTCTCAGTTTACCAAGGTGTCTCTTTGCTTCCTTACAGTCTCTATCAAACCAGGATCTTGTATATGGGGATTTATACAACTTGGGGTTTTTGTCTGTTCTAGTTAAGACTGTTTCAAGTTCTCCTACTAATTCAGCATAATTTATAAGGAGTGTATTATTATCATCACTTTCAAGGAATTTCCTTTTTTGCTCTTGTACCCTAGGTTGCAGCATCAAAGTTGCCACTTCCATATAAGTTGCTGCTGTCCATTTTAATTGTCGGGTCTGAGGAAATATTTTATCATTTTACCTTGCCAAATTTCCCGGGGTCTGCAGGGAAGCATTTATCTGCATATTCACTGTTAGTGGATCGTGCTCACTCTCTGGCCTGGAGATAATATTCAAGTTTTTTTAAAAAGAAGAAGGTAAAAAACAGAGATTATGGCGAGATCGAACACACTTGCTCCACTAGGGGATAGAAATGTAAATTTGCCAGCCAAATCTGATTCAAGATGGCCATTTAAGATGATCAAATTATGACGTGCCATTATTTCTAACAGTTGCTCCCCTGCCTTATTTATAATTAAGTCCTTAGATGATCTAGAGGGGATTTCTACTATCACATGTAGAGTATTATCCCACTGGATGGGTTCCTGGAGACCTGTTCTTGCATGTAAATCTCCTAACCAGATCAAAGGAGCATTAGGATAGTTGAATTCCATTTGTTCGAAAAAAAGATCTAGTTGGGTCCAGATTTCTTTTTTATAAAAGGGTGAAAATTGAGGAGGAATATATGTATTTAAAATTACTACTGACTTCCCCTCTCTCACCTGCCACAGAACTGCTATCATACCTTCTATATGGGTGGGAATGGTAACCCTGCAGGTCATGAGATACTAGGATAGCCACTCCTCCAGAGAATCTGCCCCTAGTTTTTTATCGGACACCTGGTTTATGGAAGGTCAAGCACTCCAACATATGTAGGTAATTTTCTTCACCCCTTCCTAGTCATGTTTCCTGGAAGCAGATAATCTGGTGAGCGGTCACAAAATTACACCAGTCTTTATCTTTGAACTTCTCCTTAAGGCCCTCAATGTTCCAAGAAAGGAGTAAATGGGGGGGGGGGGGACAGGTCCCCTATATCTAGTCAATTTGTTTTATCTAATGTAGCTGGTAAATGGCCAGCTGTGAAGCAACTAGTATGTACTGAAGATGAGAAACTTTTTGTTACAGATGATGGATGGTCATATAACAACAAATTCTCAGGCTGGCCTCTCGTATTTATTACCTTCAATACTGGAAATGGGCCTAAACTGGTTAAAGGATCGGCATGAAGCAATGACTCAGTGCTTTTCAGATCTGGATTTCCTTTGTCATTCTTTCTGTTATCTTATACATTTCTTAGTCTCTTGTGATCCTGGGTTCTTTTCTCATCGTTAGATGAATTCAGTAATGCCCTGGCCAATGTATTCTCCACCAGCTGTATATAAATGCCTGTGGACTTTAAAGTCCTGTGTTCTCCCCATATCAGTTCCATTGTACTGATATGGGAAAAAAGCACTTCCCAACATATAAAATTACATCTGTCGCAAAGGGGACACAGGGCAGAGAAGTCCTCCATCTCAAAATCCAATACATAAGATTTCTTAATAAGGTTTTGATATCAGTCAAAGACAAAGACTGACCTCTTGGCAGATGGCTAACAGGGATGGGTGAACGCAGTTTGGAAGTTTGGAATTCAGACCGAACTCGGCCAGTTTGGACAACTGAACCGAACGTCCAAACCGAACGCGCGTACAGCCGAACAGTTTGGAAAAGTTCGGATGAGTTTGGGGGTGGGAAAAACGTGACTGGAAGGTGGGAAAAATGTGACTGGAAGTGGGAGGCAGCTGAGGAGTAGACTTCCTGGCACCAGGGGTGGAGACCAGGGATGGTTTCAGGGTAAAAAAAAATAAAATTGAATTCGGTTTTGGTATCGATAGCGCTATTTTCAGTTGTTCGGCCAACTTTGGCCGAACCGAACTCGGCTGAACTGAACAGCCGAACCCTAGCTTGGATTTCGGACCAAACGTCCGAACATCCGAACCGCGTTCTGTTCACCCATCCCTAATGGCTAAAGGACCTCTTTCTCCTAAAATTGAATATCAAAGCCAGGGCCCATTTCTCCTCTGTGGTATCTGGCTAAATGTTTAGGGAAATAGGATGTTTAAGGACTTTCTCTTTGTTCCTTCTTCACCTCCAAGATAGATAAGATCTGCCTTGACACCGCTTCCCACTCCTCCCCTCTTCCTCCTCCCCCTCCTTCTCCCCTGTTCTCCTTCTCTTCCACCTCCCCAGAGGAAATCTCCCTGCTGTCCTCCTCCAACCCTTCCACTTGCCCCCATCCCCTCCCGACCTCCTGACCTCCCGACCTCCTGACCTCCATTGCTTCCACTGTCACCCCTTTCCTCCTGCACATCATCAACCTCTCCCTCTCTATTGGCTCCTTCCCCTCCACCTTCAAGCACGCCACTGTCTGTCCTATCCTCAAAAAGTCCACTCTTGACCCCTCTGACCCTTCTAGCTACTGTCCTGTCTCACTTCTTGCTTTTGCTTCCATGTTTCTTGAACATGTTGTCTACTCTCGCTGCCTTGACTTCCTCTCTGCCAATTCTGTCTTGACCCCTTCCAATCTGGCTTCCGCACCCTTCACTCTACTGAAACTGCTCTCGCTAAGATCACCAATGATCTTCTTGTGGCTAAATATAATCACCTCTACTCCATTCTTGTCCTCCTTGACCTCTCTGCTGCCTTCATTATTGTTGGCCACTCACTCTTGCTGGACTCACTTCACTCCCTTGGCTTCTGTGGATCCGTCCTCTACTGGTTCTCCTCCTACCTCTCTGGCCGCTCCTTCAATGTGTCTCTTGCCAACTCCACCTCCTCCTCCCTTCCCGTCTCAGTTGGTGTTCCTCAAGGCTCTGTCCTTGGCCCTTTCCTCTTCTCTATTTACACCCTGTCCCTAGGCAAACTCATTTCCTCCCATGGCTTCCAATATCGCCTCTATGCTGATGACACTCAACTCTCTCTCTCTCCCCATCTATTCAAGCTCACCTCACCAGCTCTACCTGGATGTCTCAACATCAAATCAAACTCAACATGGCTAAAAAAACCTGAACTTATCTTCCCCCTTCATCCTTCCTCTCCCTCTTCCCTGTCAATCCTTATTGACGCGGGGTCACAATCCTTCCCATCCCCCAAGCCCATAGCTTAGGCTTCATCTTTGACTCACCCCTTTCTTTTAAACCCTACGTTGACTCTGTTGCCAAATCCTGTCGCTTCTCCCTCCATAACATTGCTAAGATTCACCCTTTTCTCTGTCTCCTCTGCCAAAACCCTTGTTCATGCCCTGCTCATCTCTCGCCTCTATTACTATAACCTTCTTCTCACTGGCCTCTCCCACTCTCACCTTTCTCCACTTACCTCTAAAACTCTGCTGCCAGGGTCATCCACCTCGCCGATAGTTTTGACCACATGCAGCCCCTCCTCTCCTCTCTTCACTGGCTCCCCCTTCCTGAATGAATCCTGCACAAATTCCTAGTCTTCACCTATAAAGCTCCTCATAACCTTGCTCCCCCTACCTCTGTGCGCAATTTCCCTCCATACTCGAGTCCGTGAACTCCACTCCTCCTCTGTCCCATCTCTCACCCTCCCACACCTTCCCTACTCCCCATACCACCTTCATCCCTTCTCCATAGCTGCCCCCCCATGCCTGGAACTCCCTCCCTGCCAACATCTGCATCACCCCCTCCCTTCGTATTTTCAATTCCCTCCTCAAGACCCACCTCTTTCGCTCTGCCCTCCCTGACTCCTCACTCCCTTCACCTAACTCCTGCTGATACCTACCATACAGGACCTGAGGTCTGTGTACTTGTATCCTCACCACACGGACCAGCCAGCTATCATTCTTGATGTAACCAAGCCAGGCATGTGCCCCTGGGACCTCGCATCCTCGTGAATGTTACACTCCTTGTCTCTCCCTCTATTCCCCTTCCTTCTTATCATTTCCCCCCACCCCATCTCTCAGATTGTAAGTCCTAGGGCAGGGACTGTGTCTATTCCATTGCTTTGTAAAGCACCAGGTACATTGCTGGCACAAGGAGATTTAAATCTCCTTTTTTTTGACATGGCGAGGGCATTATAAGTTGTTCTTTCCTGTATTCAAGCTCTACCAATTTTTCTGGTGGGTCTGTGGGTGGCTGAGACTGGTCTAGCTTCTGGGACTCATTTTTCCTTTTATGTAGAGATAAGGCAGGGAGTCTCCCTGATATTCTGCAGGGCGCTGTGGCTGAATAGGACAATTTAGTGGATTCCAAATTCTCTGTCTGGGTCTCCTTATGGAGCTTCTCAACTGAACAATCTCTAAGAGCATTTGAGAATTCTAACCCTAGACCTCCCACCAGAATGTTCATATTTGAGATCAGGTCGAGCATTCCCTCCATTTTCATTTCCAAGCTCTGGCATTTTGCCTCCTGTTTTCTCATATGGACATCTATATAATTTGCCAAGGACTTCAGGGCATAATCGATCTTTATCATTTGTACCTCAAGAGGATAATTCCCCTTCCCTATTTCTTGTGATTGTGATGTCTCCGGGGTGGGGGAGAATTCTAAGGAACTTATCTCTCTTGTTCCATCTGGACCTGCCTGTGTAAAACACTGTGTAAGTTTGGCCTAATTCAAGGGACGTGTCTCTCTAACTGTCTGTGTTACTTTGTCCATATTTAATTTTAAGGGTATTGAGGAAGGGGAGTCAAGAGGGAGAATAGTTCTGGAGCATAGGGTCATCTTATTTGTTTGAGACATATCTACCAGCGGCAGATCATTCCAGGGGTCAGGTATACTTTTCCACTATCACCACCATGACTACCACCTCCACACCCACTGCCACTGCACTCCTCGTTGGGCCTATCCATGCCTCACTGCTGTTGCAGTTTAAGCTCCTTCCCCCAACTCCTTCCCCACCCACCATAACATACCAGCAGCACAAAATAATCTGTGCAATGCAGGATTTTTGAGTAGAGCTTACCTTTCTCAGGGCTTAGGCTGTCGGCCCTTGACCCATGCAACTTAGGCAGCACCAAACACAACTGGGCAGTACAGAATTTAGAGTAGGCCTTCCCCTTCATGGGGCTTAGGCTGGCAACCTTTGACCCCTGAGACTTAAACAACTAAATATGGGGAAAAGCAGTACAGAATCTTTGGTAGGGCCTGGCCCTTCTTAGGGGATAGGCATGCAACCCATGTCCCCTGCTATTAGAAACACAGGACAAGAAATAGAATGGCAAAGGGACTGATGTAACTCCACCCTACTTAAGGTTAGCTAACTGCCGTAAGACCTCTAGAAAGTTAGCAGGTAATAAACAAAATTACTAAACAATCATTTCCCTATATAGGGAGCAAGCTAAACAGTTAGATGCTATGATAATCCAAACACAGCCCTGTGCTAAAATAATGCCAAACACATAACTCGTTGCCCTTAGAAAACTGGTAAATATAGGTCTTGCCCCAGCATTAGTGACAGAACAATTCTTAGATAGTCATAAAGGTTAGATTGCATGTCTTCTCCTTCCCACGGATGAAGTTGGCAGCTCTTGACCTGATCCCGAGCTGCGTTGCAGGAAGGGGCGGGGTATAAATTTGGAAAAATAAATAAAAATAAAATCCCCTTTTACAGGACCAAGCTTCCAGGGCTTCCAAGGGCTCCTAGATGCCACACTCTTAGGCTTGGGGCTTTTCAGCATGAAGTTTCGCTTGGCTCTGGGTCCCTGTCTCAAGCTACTTCCTCAGTAGGGTGGGAACTCTCCAAAGGCAGCTTCAGTCTACAGGTTCTGGCTTCCACTCCTTGCTTGACCTCTTAACAAAACTTGGTCAAGCTCCTTAAGTCCTCCACGTTCTCATCTTCTTAGGCTCTCCAAGGGCTTCTTAATCAAAAAGGGGTGCAGTCAGAGCTACCACGGCCAGCCGAATGGCTAACACCCTTTGGGTGTCACCCAAGGGCTGTCACCCAAAGGGCTCCAGGCCCTGAAGAAATACCTGTTGGGGGAGGAGGAAGGCCAATGAGCAATTGGCAGGGCAAGGGCAGCTCTCCCTTCACACACTCCACTCCAGCAAAAAGCCTCCCCCCAGCTGCAACCACACACCCTAAAATCGCCCGCTATATCCAAGGACTGGAGGGTAGCAAATGTAACACCATTATTTAATTTAAAAGTGTTCCAGAGGTGATCCTGGAAACTACAGACCTCTGAGCCTGATGTCTGTGCCAGGAAAAATGGTGGAGACTACAGAATTACTGGTCATATTGATAAACATTGCTTAATGAGGAAGAGTCAACATGGATTTAGCAAAGGCAAGTTGTGTCTCACAATCTATTGGAATTTTCTGAGGTTATGAATAAGCCTGTGGATAAGGGTGAGTCGGTCTATATCGTGTATCTGGATATTCAGAAAGCATTTGATCAAGTCCGTTATAAGGACTCTTGAGGAAATTAAAAAGTCATGGGATAGGAAGCAGTGTCCTATTGTGGATTAGTAACTGATTAAAGGATAGAAAGCTACAAGTAGGACTAAGTGGCCAGTTTTCACAATGGAGAGAAGTACATAGTGGAGTGCCCCAGGGATCTCTACTTGGACCATTGTTGTTTAATGCATTCATAAATGATCTGGAAAGGGGAGTAAGAAATGAGGTGATCAAATTTGCAGATGACACAGTTATTCAAGGTAGTTAAAAGATGACTGTGAAGAATTGCAAGAGGATCTTGCAGGACTGGGTGTCTGGGTATCAAAATGGCAGATTAAATTTAATGTAGACAAGTGGAAAGTGATGCACATAGGGATAAAAAACAATCCAACCTTAACGTACACAGTGCTGGGTTCCCAATTAGGAGTTATCACTCAGGAAAGAGACCTTGGAGTCATTGTTGATGATACACTGAAATCCTCAGCTCAGTCTTCAGCAGCCGTCAAAAAAGCAAACAGAATGCTAAGAATTATTTGTAAAGGGATAGAGAATAAAACTGAATCTATCATAATGCCACTATATAAATCTGTGGTACAGCCACACCTTGAATATTGTGTGCAGTTCTGCTTGCCCCATCTCAAAAACATTATAGTAGAAATAGAAAAGATACAGAGAAGGGCAACAATATGATACGGGTTAGGGTTACCAGGGCATGAGTTGCTGTGACAAAGTCAACCTAGGATAAGAACAGCTGTAACTTACACAAATTACACAGCTAGGAAAAGCATCTTCAGCCATGTGCAAGGCTCCCCAATGAAGAGAGGCTGAGGCTCTTCAGCTTGGAGAAGAGATGACAGAGGGAATATGATAGAAGTTTATAAAATCATGAGTGGTGTGGATCAAGTTAATAAAGAACTGTTATTTACCCTCTCAAATAGTACTAGAACTAGGGGACACTCCGTGAAAAAGGTAGCAGATTTTTTTTTAAATAAAGAAGTATTTTTTCACTCAATGCACACTTAAGTTGTGGAATTTGTTGCCAGAAGATGTGGTCAGGGCCAATGGTATAGCTGGATTAAAGAAAGGATTTGATAAGTTTCTGGAGGATAGGTCCATTAGCAGTTATTAGCCAGGTAGGTTTGGGGAATGTAACCTCTTACTGTCAGGAGCTCGGAGTGAACAATAGGGAATGGATCACCCTATTGTGACCTGTTGGGTACTTCTTCCAAGCGACCGAGATTGGCCACTGTCGGAGACAGGTGCTGGGCTCGATGGACCATTGATCTGACCCAGTATGGCACTTCTTACGTTCTTTAAGAACTGAGTTGATCAATTTTTATCCCAATTGTGCTATTGCCCTCAGCAATAACCCCTGGCAATGAGTTGCACTGTTGAGTGGGTGAAAAAACTCCTTCCTTTTGTTTGTTGCAAACCTATTGTCAGCTAAAGTCATCGGGATGTATAGTCACATACCCCAAATTAACAGTGACTATTAGAGTTAATGGATGCCACTCTCTCTCGTACTGGAATTAATACTGACCGATGGTCTTAAGAGGGAAATAAACAGGTAGCAGATTCAATACAAATAAAAGAAAATATGTTTCACTCAACACACAATTAAGTTGTGGAATTTGTTGCCAGAAGATGTGGTCAGGTCCAAGTAGATTTGGGGAATGTAATCTCTTACTGTTGTGAGCTGGGAGTGAACAACAGAGAATGGATCACCCTATTGTGACCTGTTAGGTACGTCTTCCAAGCGACTGAGATTGTCAGAGAAAGGTTCTGGGCTCAATGGACCATTGATCTGGCCCAGTATGGCATTACTTATTTTCTCTAAGAACATAGTCAATCCTTTTTTAAAACCCAATTGTGCTATTGGCCTCAGCAACATCCCCTGGCAATGAGTTGCAGGTTAACTGTTTGTTGAGTGGGGAATAAATTGTAAGCCACAGTCCTCAATCACTTATTCTGGAGTAGCTCAACTGAAAATCAATGGAACTACTCCAGAGTAAGTGATTGGAGGATCACAGCCTTTGCTGTCTCTTGCCAGCATTTCTGTTTGTTGCATTTATTATGTCCCTGTTGCATTTGTCTTGGATTAAAGAGCCATACAAATCCTTTGAGTTTGACTGAAGAGATTTCCACACATGGAAGCTTTTTCAGGATCAAAACACTAATCCATTAGGAAGCTGAAGAGGAAGAATGTATGTGAAGACATTCTAAAGGCTAAGAGGCAATTCAGAAAGGAGACAAGAAGTTATCCAGTAACTTAGTACAAACATAAATAAGAACAATCTTTCACAGGTTATCCGTGATGGGGAAAACTACCCCCAAAAAAAGGTGGGGGGGAGGAAATTCCACTCAATAAAGTATAAAACAGGAGGTGAAATGAGTGCCAACTAAGATGAGCAAACCCGTCAAATCCAAATGATATGACTCAAAATTAACAAACCGAGCAATGTAAACCACTTGATCAATTACCCATTTTTAAATTTTAGGTTGTTCAGTTCAGTTCAGTTTTCTTTTTTTTTCGTTTCAGCCATTTCCAATTTTTATTCCACCCATTTCCACTATTCCTGGTCAAAAATGACCAGAAACGAATGAAATAATAAAACAAAATAAACAAAGTGAATGAACCAAACACTGAATTAAATATAGCCAGGGCCTATGCTGTTCAGGACTTTGAAAACCAGCAGTGCGATATTAAATTAATAGGGATGCGTGAACCCTGGGGGGTTCGGCCCGTTCAGGGTTCAGGCCACTACTAGGCCTTCCAGTTTTCCAGACCCACTGCTACTGCGGCCGCCGCTGCCGCCGCCAGACCCATAGCCGGAGCCCCGGCACCACCAGGTAGGATGACCAGGTAGGGGTGGGGGTGGATTAAAAAAAATTCCTAGGCTGGGTAGTTTGGAGGGGAGGTTCTCGCTGGCGCCCCTTCCACCCGTGAAGCCTGGAGGGGGGAGGGAAAACCAGGTTCCTCCCTGCCCCCCACCCCCCTCCTGAATGCGTTCAGAACCCTAACTTTTTTCGGTCAGTTCGGGTGGGGTCGGTTTGGATTCAGGGTGTTCACAAATGGGCCGAACACCCCGAGTTCGGGCCTAACCCTGAACTTCTGAACCACATTCGCACATCCCTATAAATTAAATCTATAGGCAGACAATGCAAAGAATGCAGTGAAGGCATAATATGATCACAGCTGCCCTAACCAGTAAGCAGCCATGCTGTTGCCTTATGAGGAAGCTGCAAGTGATGGAGAAGCACCACTGGAAGCCCATAAACAGGGAATTTCAGAAATCAAGATTTTTGGTTATGAGGACATGAATTGCTGTAACCAAGTCAGCCTGGGATAAATACAGCCGTAACTTACCATAGAAGGGACCTGCTGCTCTGCATCGGCTCTGCTGCCTGCCCTCCATCGGCCCCTCTCCAGGGTGTGGGGTCTGCGTGTGCCTCCTGGACTGTTCTCGGCCCGCTTGCTGTGCTGTGTGGACTCCCGCTGTGCCTTGGTCCCGAGCTCCTGGGGCCCCCTTTCCGGGACTGCCTGTGTTTCTGTGGGGGTGCCCATCTGGACAGTTTTGCTGTGGGGGTTGTGGTTGCTGCTGCTTGTGTCCTGCCCTGCCCCTTTGCAGTTACCCCCCCTCTTCCCTGTTCTGAGCCCCCCCCTGTGCCCAGTTTTTCTTGTGTGTTTTCCGGGGGCCCATGTCCCCCCTCCCTTCCTTTCCCTTCTCTGTGTGTGTGTGTGTGTGTGTGTGCCCGGGCATGTGCTTGTGCTGTGTGTTCCACTGTGCCCCCACTGTCTGTGTTTGCCATTGCCTGTGTCCTTCCCTGCCCCTTTGCAGTTCCCCCCCTCTTCCCTTTTCCACCCCCCCATGCCATTGTGCCTTGTGTGTTTTCCGGGGGCCCATGTCCCCCTTCCCTTCCTTTCCCTTCTGTCTGTCTGTCTGTCTGTCTGTGTGTGTGTGTGTGTGTNTGTGTGTGTGTGTGTGTGTGTGCCC
Organism: Sphenodon punctatus; assembly: GCA_003113815.1. Lineage (NCBI taxonomy): Eukaryota > Metazoa > Chordata > Lepidosauria > Sphenodontia > Sphenodontidae > Sphenodon > Sphenodon punctatus. The sequence goes on from QEPC01015363.1 coordinate 1,362,531, forward strand.
GGGCATGTGCTTGTGCTGTGTGTTCCACTGTGCCCCCACTGTCTGTGTGCCTGTTGTGTGTGGTACCTGTCCAGCTCTTCTCCCTCTCCCCCCTTCCTTCCCATTTCCCTTGTGTAGGCGTTCCCTTGTGTGCCTTTTGGCATTGGTTGCCCTCAGGCGGTCATGTCTGTGTCCCGCCCCTGCCCAGTGGATTCTGGGTGTTTTGACCATGGCCGGGAATCAGTGTCACGTCTGTTGTGCTGCCCCGGCCCATGATCTGCCAGCCTGATTCCCGGCCATGGTCCCGGTCCCATCATATCTGTTCAGGGCTTTTATTGACCACGGGGGTGGTTGTTCAGTTCACCCCCACCGGGAATCCACTGTGTTGAACCGGGCACCCGTAACATCTGAAATCACCCCCAATATCCTGATTTCTGGGATGCTATCTCCAAAGTCCCAGTTATGTCCCTTCTATGCCTGCCTCAGGGATGCCCCCTATGCCCACCTCAAAGTCACTACCAATTTGTCCTGTAAAGCTGGAAGCATACATTAATTGGCCAGTGAATGTGTCTGTAAGTCTTTTGGGTTGCTCCACATCCGCCCTCCTACATCCTCCCTCCCCCTGCCATGCCAGGTGCTTGCCTCTGACTGGCACTGCATGTGCTTCAATTTATCTGAATAATGGTCTTCAAGGAGACAAATTCAATTGCTTATAAAATTGGATCCCTTTATCAAATTGTCCTGTAGTTTTGCAGAGATGATGGGGACAGTATATAATACGTTCCTGCCAAATGTCCTGTAAACAGGATGGAATATCTACATTTTACAGCTGGAAATGTAGTTTAAAGTTAATAGATTATACCATCAGGACCCGTTATCCAATCTTTCTGAAAATTGGCAGGAGCGTTAAGCTTGTGGAGGGACATAATATTCACAGGTTACATGCAAATCAGATGGAAGATAAAGATGTTATAGCCATGAATGTGTAAGGAGCTTTTCTTAAAACCACAACATTAAATTATTTCTATAATTGGTTCCTTTTATCTAATCATTTCAAAAATTGGTACACATAATGCCCTCAATTGGATGTACAATCTCCCCATGTTTCATCAGAATTGAAGGAACAAAAAAGCTGTAGCCAGAAATACGTTTTTCAGTGTTTTCCCTTTATTTCAAAAACAAAATGTTGTTTTCTTTCTATTTTCATTATTATTTGTCATTTTCATTATTGCAATAACGATAATGAAAACAACAGTATTCATTATCGTTATTGTAATAATGAAAATGACATGCACACCCCTACGAGCCATGGACCTACTAGCCCCTCATGCCTTGTTCTACAACAAGAGCTACAGGAGAAAGGGGTAGTAGCTGTGGTGTTTTATTCAGCCAGAACCAAAAGGACTCTACATAGTCCCCAACAAGCTAGTTAGATATTTTTACGGGTGTCATAGATGTAGTTGCAGTGTGGCTGGGTAGCTAAGCTTTGTTGTTGCTATGCCATGGGTTCTAGACTTCTGGTGAGCTATTGGCCTGTGTTTAACGTTCCTTTTTTAGGGAAGGTTATTGAACAGGTGGTGACCCATCAGATGCAGGCACATCTGGACTGTATCAGCTTTCTCGGTCCTTTGCAATTGGACTTTTTTCTTAGTTATGGCACCGAGACCATGCTTGTTGCTTTTGTTGACGACCTGCAAGTAGAACTGGATAAGGGAAATTCGACCCTGTTAGTTATGCTCAATCTCAGTGCTCTTTGACACGGTGAACCATGAGGTGTTGGTGACTTGTCTGTGGGACCTGGCAGGGGTGGGCAGAACAGTTTTACAGTGGTTCCATTCCTTCCTGGCAAATAGATCTCAACAGGTAGTCCTGGGGGATTTTACATCTTACCCCATGGGTCTTCAGTGTGGGATCCTGCAGGAATCCTTTCTGTCCCCCACTCCTGTTTAATGTGTATATGCAGCCACTGAGAGAGGTTGTACGTGGGGGGGGGGGGTTCATTGTCATCAATATGCTGATGACACTCAATTGTACCTCTCCTTTTCATCCAATCCAGGCCTGGAAGTCTTGAAGCCTTCCTGGTGTTTGGCAGCCTTGGGGGACTGGATGAGGTCTAGCAGATTGAAGCTGAATCCCAACAAGACAGAGGTGATGCTTGTTGGTGAGGCCAGTGATTTGGAAAAGGGGTGTGTGCCCATCATTGATGGGGTTCGCCCCATATTCACATCTGAGGTGCAGAACTTGGGGGTATTCCTGGATCTGCAGCTGCGCTTGGATCTCCAGGTGTCAGCTGTGGCCAGGGCTGCCTTTAACCAGTTAAATCTGGTTAGACGGCACAGCTCCATCCCTGTTTTGGACTCAGACCTCACCATCATCATCCATCCATGCATTTGTCACCTCGAGACTAGATTACTGTAATGCGCTCTATGTGGCACTACCCAAGGTGACTGTCTGGAAGCTGAAGCTGGTGTAGAATGTGGCATCCCATCTGCTCACTGGGACAGGCCACTGGGAGTACATTACACTGATTCAAGGCCTGATTCAAGGCCTGATTCAAGGTGCTGCTTTTGACCTATATAGCCCTAAATGGCCTGGGACCCAACTGTCTGAAGGATCACCTCGCTTCCTGGGTGGCTTTTGTGGTCATCAGTGGGTGCCCTTCCTGGAGGTTCTCTGTTATAAATGAGTAGGGACTGACAGGCAGGCATTCTTGGTGGCCGCTCCTGTGATGTGGAACTCGCTCCCAGTGGAGATCTGCCTCAGCCTAAACCTCCTTGCATTTCCACACCAGTGTAATGTTAGCCAGGACCCCTGGTTCCCCCAGAATGGATGTACACACACACACCCTTGTGATAGCCAACTAACTTGGATCCGGGGGTCAGCAAAGCCCACAGGGGTAACCAAGGACAAGAAGGCTTGGGGAAAAGCCCCACACTGGATGCAGGAGGATGGGGGGCATGGGAAATAAGGATCAGACCCAACCACCCTAGCTTCTAGTCAAAAGGGACAACTCATGGAAAAATATCAGTCTAAAGGTTGAGAAAAAGACTGGAAGGGAGAGCCCTCTGAATAAAGAATGGAGTCATTAAGGAGAGGGGCTTACCCTGTTGTGACAAAGGACTGGTAGCCATGACTCAGAGCAGCAACATCCTATCTCTGTATTCCCCAAGAGAAACCAGACACATGTTCATTGTATCCTGAAGCCTGTCATTAAGACCTTCCTTCCCTCCCTTCACTTTTTGTTTACCCTTACCTCCTGTGTAAAAGGTATCTGGTGCATCTGGTATAACCCTTTTTGTCATGGAAGCAAAAGTTTTGGTTCTTCCCCTCGTTAGCCCATTGTACACCCCAAATGACCCTTCGTAGCCTCCCGAACTCCTTTGTCCAGCACCCTTTAACTGCCCCGGTTTTCTAATCAACCTTGGAGAAATCTTGGGACCCAGATACCTTCAGGTCACTCTGTGCATGTTTGAGTTGAGAGATCTCCCAGACTCTGGTCTGTCCCTTCTTTATTCCCTTCATCTCCCAAACTCCGCTGGATCCGTGGGCCGCCTGTCCCATCTCAACAGGGAAGGAAAGGTAACCACAGGTCCAGACTTTCCCAGCCAACTGGGGAAGCCATCTGTCTCTCTCTCTCTCTCTCTCTCTCTCTCTCTCTCTCCTTCTCCCCCTCTCTCTCGCCCTCATTCACGTTCTCTCGCTCCCCATCGCTAAGCCAACACCGGACCCCCCTCCTTCTCCTACCATACTTCCCGCAAGCCACTTGTATTTTCCCCTTTTAAATCCCACTAGCCAGACCAGGGTTGTGTTTCTCTGGTTTTTTATAGCAATAAACTTGCTGTTATTGGACACCTCTCNCTGTCGCGTTGCGTGTCTCTTTTTTACAAAAGGAAAGAGAGCTGTGTTGCCCAGCAGATCTGGTCTAACTGGATTGGGCCACTCTTCTCCAAGTTGTATAAAATGAGTTTACACTTTACTTTGATGCCATGCTAGCAAAGCAAGTATTGTAAAATGACAATATATTTATAAATAAATGGAACATGAGACTTTTGAATATAATAAAAATATAGGCATAGTTTACTTCAATTTAAATAGAAAATATAAGTAGCTTACATAGAATGGTATTGATAGCCAATCAAAGTTACATGATCTTAAAAACATTTCTGTTTTTAAAAAATAGCTTCTAAAAGCTTAACATATGCTCAATTTATTGGCTCAAAGATATCAAGAATAATACTTTACATTCTTCCTAGTTCTTCCCTTTTTCTGCCATGATGGTGAGAGAGAAACTTCAACATAGTGTAGGATTTCAATCTAAAAAAGCAAGATCATGTCTCCCTTCTTAAAGCAAAGCTTGCCAGAAGCTGGTATTCCTGAGCAGTGACGCTGATGGCATCTGTTAGCATGGAAATACACAGGACTCTAATTGGCTCTCTCAATTCTGAGCAAGTAAGGAACTAAACAGAATCAGATTTCCTTCAAGGTTTGAACAAAACCTCATATTTCCATCAAAATTAATTGTCAGATTACAGAGAGAACTGACCACAGCTTCAAGGTTTTTTAACCAATTAGTGAAAACAGATATGCTAGATAGAGAAAACTAACTTAAAATGTCTCACTTTGGAGATGTTTTATGACTGGTAGCATTTGTCATTTAGACATACAGACTGATAAGGCCCTAGACACATAGACTGATAAGGCCCTTGGTCTGGCCTCCAACTTTAGCCATTTTTTTCCTGTTTCCTTGGATATGGTGAAAAGTTCACTGAGAAGTTTTTTAAAAAGTTCATTGGAATACAGCTGAGGAGGCCCGAGTCTGAACCAAGGTAATTACAGAAAGTTATTTTAAAAATTAATGCTGTAAAACACAAGTTCAATACATTGAAACAGAAAGTTAATATATTGAAACTCAAAATCAATACATTAGGAACACAGATGGCAAAAAAATATATGCTTATAATAGGAAATACATGACAAGGGTACATAAACTGCCTGTAGCACGTACTGTCCTCAGCTTGATCCTTTTGAACACATGGAGACCCCGGTTTAAGTCATTAAGCTAATTCCCCCTGAAGTTTAAGGAACGGTGGATATTGGGGTACCCACCCCCCAATAGTCACGAGTGGGAGGGGGCCTCCTGTTAACAGTAAGACCTGGTTCTTCTGCCAGGCATTTGGTGAGGGGATAGGTGAAGGGTGGGTTTGGGGTAGGGGTGGTTTTTTGTGTTCTTATTTATGCATGTTTTGATTGTATATGGTTTTAGTGAATTGTTGTTTTAATGGTTTTTATATTGTATTTTATTATTATTGATTATTTATGGATGATGTGAGCTGCTACATGCTGCCAGAGGCAGGTGGTGGTGGGATATACAATAAAATAATAAACAAATATTCCATGCCTAATTGTGTTCAGGTACCCATTCACAGCTAAGGTTGCCACTTGTCATGCTTTGACATGTGGCTGAGATGAGAGTAAGTGTTCCCATTCCGCAAGGAAATACTAACCTTTGGGAGTGCTTGCAAGCGTTAGTCAGTACTTTGTCAATTTCCAGTTATTCCATGCTTCTGCCATGTCAGTGTTGGCACCAGTGATATTTCATCACTTTCCAGTATTTTTCATAATTTTTGTCACTGTTTACAACAGTTTTACAGCACTTTCCAGCACTTCCCTAGCATGTTTGCATCTCCATAGCCCTGGGGTGTGTGTGAGGTGCCCATGGGTCTTGATTGCCCCCATAACAGCTCTGTTCAACTCATGAAAAAACAACAAATGGCAAAAATGGCAGAAAATCCAAAAAGTTAAAGTTTCCACATTGTGCAAATGAAGGTAAATGACTTGTTTCTGATGGAGACAGCATGCAACATGATTTTTCTTTCCAGGCCTAGTGTCAAAATGGATAGTCAAAAGGTATCCATGGTTAGTATTCAGTGTTCCTGATAGTTTGGTGGTTATTCAGCAATGATCTGGTAACTGTGGAAATTAACCACCAAACTGAAATACTGGATGTGGCAGGGAGCAGCCCTGCGGTACTGCTTCCCCTTTAAGAGGGCAGAGTGTGGGCACAAGGGGGATTGGCACTGGTGCTTGGCATGGCAGAGAAGGCCCTGAGGACATACTGAAGTCTGAGGACTGGGTATACGCATGCTTAAGATAGCCCTATGCATAAAGGCCCACTTGAGCTAGAAGCAGGCTGGAGAGTACAGAGACAGAGCAGGCAGATGCTCGCCCTTTAAGCCTGGAGAGTTGAAGTCTGGCCATGCCCACTGGGCCAGTATAAGAGGAAGGCTGAGTTAAAAGGAACTTGGACCGCTTTTACACAAGCGGTTGAAACCAGCGCGTTGAAGATCATGCTGGCTGAGAAGCCCCACGGGGTGCATTTACATGCACTGGAAGTAGTTGCTCTGCCATAGGAATCGCCGTTCGTGGGGTCTTTTTTAAAAGGTGCATTTTGGGAGCCCTGATATCGAGCTTAAATGCACTTGTTTCAACCTCTCACATAAAAGCGGTTTCAGTCTCTGCCTGGGAGCTGGACAAGCAACATCTCCAGGACCCTTCAGCAGGGGATCTGGCCAGTGCTGAAACCCTGATAGAAGTCACCAGAGATCTAAACATGGCCAAGTCTGAACTCCTCATTTTTCCTCCCTCCCCTTCCTCTCCCTCTAACCTGACCATCTGCATCGATGGGGTCACCATCCGTTCTGTTCTCCAAGCCCGCAGCTTGGGCTTCATCTTTGACACGCACCTCTCCTTTAAACCTTACATTGACTCTGTGGCCAAATCCTGCCGATTCACTCTCCTCAACATTGCCCGCATCCGCCCCTTTCTATCTATCTCCTCGGCCAAAATCCTTGTTCATGCCATGGTTATCTCTCGCCTTGACTACTGCAACCTCCTCCTTGCTGGCCTCCCTCGCTCCCACCTGTCCCCCCTTGTCGCGATCCAAAACTCCGCCGCCAAGATCATTCACTCTGCCCGTCGCTTCGACCATGTAACGCCTCTCCTCCTCTCCCTTCACTGGCTCCCCCTTCCTGAACGTATCCTGTTCAAACTCCTGGTTTTCACGTTCAAATCGCTCCATGACCAAGCTCCCCCTTACCTCTCGGACCTAATCGCCCTACGCGCTCCTGCGCGCGCTCTCCGCTCTTCCGCTGTCCCCTCCCTCGCTCTCCCTCGCTTCTCCTGCTCGCCCAACCGCCTTCGTCCCTTCTCCCTCGCTGCCCCGCATGCCTGGAACTCCCTCCCTGCCGACGTCCGCCTCGCCTCCTCCCTCCGCTCCTTCAAATCCCTCCTCAAGACCCACCTTTTCCATGCTGCCTTTCCCAATGCCTGCTAGTCTTTCCCCTTACTGTCTTACTATCGGCCCTCCTCTGCTGACTGCTGCTACCAACTACCTTGTAACCAAGCCAAGTACACGCACCTGAGACTTCGCATCCGCCTGAATGTTTGTTTGTCTTCTCCCCTGTCTCTCCCACTGTCCCCTCTCCCTGTCTCCCTCCCCCCCCCTTTGTCTTTGTCTTTTAGATTGTAAGCCACAGGCAGGGACCGCGTCTAATTCTATGTTCTGTACAGCACCAGGTCATACGACTGGCACTATATAAATGTCTAATAATCATAATCGTAATCGTAATCGTAATCGTAATCGTAATCGTAATAATAATAATAATAATAATAATCTAGAGTGGAAGCTGGGATCACAGAGGACTGCTGTTCTGGTAGTAAAGCCAGGCTTGGCTGTAAACGGAGCCTGGATCTGGGTGGGGGGTGGAGTGCCTGGCTGCAGCCTGCTGAGCTTGGTGCTTGGAGCTGGGGCTAGACAGGGCCTGGGTTGCCAGAGGTCCAATGCCTGACCCTGGGGGGGGGGGTCTCATCCTGTGGGGACTTCTACCCTGGGAGGGTTTCACCCTGTACACTGGATACCATTTACAGAATAACTGAACCAATTGGGGGGGGGAATGGTAATCATGTAAATAGTAATCTGGATATCCGCTGGACACTAAACGGATAGTATTTGCTATCACTTTCCCTCTTTGTGGGAGTTCCCCACGGCTCTGTCCTGGGCCCTCTTCTCTTCTCTGCTTACACTCTTTCTCTAGGTAACTCATTGACTCTCATGGCTTTCAGTGCCACCTGTATGCTGATTTGCATCTCTCTCTCTCTCCACTCCCACGCTCTCCCCCTCCATACAGTTTCATATTTCTGACATCGCTGACAGGATGTCTTGCTGCCAACTTAAGCTTAATATGACCAAGACCAAACTCTTCATCTTTCCCCCCAAACATTCCCCTCCTATTTCCCCTCTCAATTTCCATTGAGGGAGTCACCATCCGATCAGTCCCTCAGGTGTGTAGCCTGGGATTCATCTTTGACTCCTCCCTCTCCTTTATGTCTCAGTTCCAGACTGTTGCTAAATCCTGCTGCTTCACTCTGTAAATTATTGCTAAAATCCAGCCCTGCCTTACTGTTGCCACCGCCAAAACCCTAGTCCATGCCCTAGTCATCTCTCACCTTCACTACTGCAACTTACTCCTTACTGACCTCCCTTGCTCTGATCTCACCCACCTCAACTCTGTAGAATGGTCCACAGCCAAAATCATTCACCTTGTCCACCACGCCAGCCCCTCCTCTCCACCCTACACTGGCTCCCTATTCAGCACAAGCTCCTGATCTTCACCTTCAAGGCTCTTCATGGCCTTGATCCACCAAATCTCTGTTCTTGTATCCCACCAAATGCCTGCCTGGGAGCTTCACTCCCACTCTGCCCCCACCCTCACCTATTCGTGACCCCCTTACACTGCTAAACATCTTTGCCCTTCTCCCTTGCTGCCCCTCATGCCTGGAACTCCCACCCTGGATACATTTGCTCTGGTCCCTCCCTCCCTCCCAACTTTCAAATCCCTCCTGAAAACCCACCTCTTCCATCAGGCCTTCCCTAGTTTGTCATAAGTGAAACTGCACCACCTTCCCCCTCACTCAGAATCTAGTTTCCTGTAATTAAGTGAAGCACGTGTGCCTGCAACTTCTCAACCTCATGAATGTACTCCTGTCTTTCCCAATGTTTGCTTCTTCTTGCTTCTCCCTTGTTTCCCGTTCCCTTGTCTCTTAGATTGTAAGCCTCTTGGGTGTAGGTACCTGTCCTTAACTATTGATTGTACAGTCCCAGGTACATCACTGGTGCTATATAAAAAAAATACTAATATCTGGCCAGATATCTGCAGATATTTGTTTTAGCTCTAGTTTGACCCTGAAATTCCCATTTTGGCATATTGGGGTCTTGAGGTCAAACTGTGAGAGACAGCAACCCTATTCAGATCTGGATGGACAGGAGGCAGGCATCCAGTATGAGAGCAAACAAGACTTAAAGCTTTCGGCTAGGGCTTCCTTGCCATCCTTGATGGCTGCACGTTTAACCACTCAACCACCATAGTATAAGAGCTAGGTGCTATTAAAGTCCATACCCAGCTGAAACTGTCCATAGCCAGCTGAAATAGAGACGTCAGTTCATTTTGTTCAATCCAGATTGTCTACTGCTAGCTAAGCTGTACAGGAGGCAACTTGCTTTACTTTTAGAAAAGCAAACAAACATTTGTGCTGTGAATAATAGCCAGATGTCCCCACCCCTCCTTTGACTCCATCATACATTGTCTTGTCAATCTGCAGAGTGCATTAGGCATGCTGCAGCAGAAAGATAATGGAGGCAACAGCATATGTTCATTCCCTTAGGATGCACTGGAGATCCACAGCCCATGAATAAAGGGTAAATGAGGATTTCACTAATGACTTTAGTGACCTGGATGGCTTAGAAATGCAGGGGGGGAGAAGAAAAATATGGAGTGAAAGTCATCTGCATTTAAATTCATAATGCTGACACTTCATCAAATAGACGACTTAGGTCTGATTCAGCAACCCTCATGGCTGAAAGTCCATAACTTGTGGGGAACATGTTGATAGTAACATCTGGTATTCCAACCCCTGCTTTGAGGAGGGGCTTGAAATTAGCCAGCCCTGTCCAAAAATGACAGGCTCTGGCTGAGGGACAAGGAAAGCCAGGGCATGAGCGATTTGGCATTCCACCAAAGACTTGCGATTAAAACAAGAGAACTGAGGTCCTGTCTTCAAGTCCCATCTGTCACAGACTCCCTGTGTGACCTTAAACAAGTTACTTAAGGCCCAGTCCAAACCCTATATCCTCAAAGACTAGAGCCCACATAAACAGGTACCCACATAAACAGGTAATCCTGTTGAAACTGCGGTACTCAGCCCAACCCAGTAACAATGGGTGTTTTTACACACACATTTCTCCGGCATGTTTGCTGTTACATCCTGAACTTTCTGTCTGTCTAAATCACTCACCCAGATCTTAAATATCTGGTTCTTTGAACTTCTGCATAAAACTTCTCCCAGAACCTTTGTGTGTAAAAAGTTCTCCTGGTAAACTGCTTTGCTCCATGCAGCTGTGGTCACTTGGTTTCCATGGCAGCCCCTCACGTCTACAGCTGCAGCTACTTTAGGCTGCCTCAGGGCAGTGTGTGTGTGAAGAATGCATCTGGAACTTACTTGTAGACTTGTAAACCCAGAAGAAAGATCAGCACTTTTAGGTGTGTAAAAATGCCCATTGAGTTCTAATCAATACATGACTGGTGCTCAACAGGCTACCTGATGTACCGATTAACTGGTTTTTGTCTCATTTTCCTGACTTCCGGTACAGATTTTCTGACTTTCAATACTTATTTTTCCAACTTCCAGTACCGATTCCTTTACTGATTGGTACCAATTGGCAAATCAGTAACTTGGTAATGCCTGGTATTTTCAGGCAATCAGGTGCCCAATCGGTATTTGGGCAGCCTGCTAGGCACCCGATACGGTACAAAATTTATTTAATTCCAAATTTTTCTATTTGGCCAAGCATTTGGCAGGTGGGGGATAGGTGTTATGGATATGGAGTGGGTTTTTATATGTTTTGGTATACTGTTATACTTTTTGTTGTTGTTGTTGTTACCCACCCTGAGCCTCTGGAACATATCCCACTGGGGAACAGCAGGATATAAATGTAAATAAATGTAGGATATGTTTAAATCGTAGAACTGGTTGTTGGAACACTAGGGTGCACCGACAGGCACAGAGTGGAGAGCAACTGTCAGACTGGTGAGTATTCTGAACATATCCACAGTCAATGGAGATTAAGAGTTCTGCATATCATCCATGAGGCAAAGGGGCATAAAAGTAGGTTGAGTTAGGTCTTTGGTTGTCCTAAAAGGGTGTCTTAGAATTTAGGTCCAAGTGTTATTAAAATGGGAGCTGTGTTTCTGGTTCTCCCTAACAGCAAAGCTTATGGAAGAGAAAGCTATTAATCTCCTAAGAGGGGCTGGAAATGCTAGTCTGCTTCAAGGGGTCTCTCCCGCACCACGCTCCCTGGGGCTTCACAGCAATTGGCTTGTGATTGGCTGTGAGGACATGCTCCTCGCAGAACTGGAAAAGCAGCTGACCAGATTTGAGTTGTCGCAGTCTCTTGCCTGGCTGTTAGATTCTAATTACCTACCCATTGCGCAGGAGCTGATCAGAAAAAGCTCATCTTGACTGAGAGCAGCCAGGCTTCAGACTGAAGAAGTTCTTTACACTACTGGATTCTAATTGGCTACTCATCTAGAACTGATTGTCAGGAGCTGGCATCTAGCTGACTGGCTTTGGGTGACTTGGCTAACATTGTAGCCCATGGGAGTATCTGCAGTTTGGGCACTGAGCCCTTTCAAGGGCTCCATATTACTGCTGGATTAGTAGTGATAAGCAGTTAATTTAGATGGCTTAAATGCAGTACAATATATAGTACTATAGTATAATATATATCATAAGTAGATATCAATATATAGATACTTCCTATAAAGATACTTATTTACCTTTATCTTGTTGAAATAAATTCTTATTTTAATTCCATTCCAAGACTGACTGATACTTAAATGAGAAGAGATATACTGTTCTGTTATTTCCCAAAGTGAATTGGAATATAATTCACTCATTATCAGTCATGTCAGTGGAGTAACAAGAGGCTTCACCTCAAATTCCTGCCACTTATCACATACAAGTTACAACCACCTGCCCAAGTTAAATCATATACCTCTTCCTCACAGATATACTCTCTCTGGCCACAAACGTGGACATGCATGCTGTTTGGTCACCGCTAGAGCCACTGCTGCTACATGGAAGAGTGTCGTTCTTCTCCCTGCTGCTGGTAACTGAATGTGCTGGCAGCTAGGGGAAATGGAAATGGTGGCAAATTCAAATGCCACCAAGGAGCAGAGTGGCAGTGGGGCAGTTTCCTGCAGGGGTTGGGGAGGATTAGAGAGAGGATTGACCACAAACCTGGGGGGGACAGGTCCCCCTCAACCACCACCCGCTTTTAACACCCTTGCTTTATACCAATTCTAAGGTGTGGGTGCAATGACCGCAGGGTTGTGTTAGAGGGGGTCTGCAGAGACAAGAGCTGATTCTAGGGGGTGTGCCATAGAGTCAAGGAAGTGATGCCATTACTAGGGGATTTACATCAACAGAAGGTACAGGGAACAGTGAAGAGTGCTGTCTGATGACACCACAATGGAGCCCTAACCATACACTTGGAGCTGGATAAGGGCTCCAGCTCAAGGCAGCAGGGTGGTTGATGAAGGGAGAGAAGAGAGACAGCTAGCTAGCTAATTCAATTCCCAGAAGGCCTGCACCTTGAGACACAAGCCTCACAGCCACCAACCTTTGACAAAGGGAGTAGGCAAGGCCTCGGCCCCAGGGTAGCTGAAGTGAGAATTGGGGGAGGTGCAAAGGGGTCAGTTCCTGTTACCTGAGAGTACAGATCCGATAACAGATACTGCCTGTTTGTTGCTCCCTGGTGGCAGGACATCTCTTTACACAGGCACAGTAGCCAGCCAGACTGACTTTCCTCCCCACAAGCAGCTTCAGAATCAGAGAATCCTCATCTGTCTCCTGCCCTCCTAGGGTAAGAGAATCCCATCCAGTACTCTCATGCAGATTGAAATGAGGACAATCTCTAATCAAAGAAAGATTACCTGTATGCTTTTTGAGATCTGTGGAAGCCTGGGTTGAAAGTCTTCCACAGTCCCAGAGTGGATGCGACCCACATGAAGTTTCTGATGTTGCTTTCTAAGCTACTGAGGTAATTTTTATGGTGGGGAGTGGGATGTAATTTTGAGTTGGTGTAAAAATAAATTCACAAATTAGGTTTCCTTGGAAATGAAATTATTCCCACTCTAGTAACAGGAATTTGCACTCAGATGAGGCACCATGAAACCTTTTTACATCTCTTTAGACAGCTCCCAGTTCTTAGGGGTTTTACATGGACATAGGGGTGCTCAATCCTGGAGCAAGTCCGGGGGTGCACCCACTCATCTGCCTACTTGCAGCTGTGCCTGGATCCATTTTAAATGGTAGCTGCAACAGCCCACAATCCACTTATGCATTGCCCCCTGCCACACACCATAGAGCTGAGAGCAGACTGACTGTCACTCTAGGCTGCCGCCTGCAGCTCTATGGCTTTGCCCAGGTCAACCTTTGGTCAGGTTCAGAGCTACAGCAGCCATTTGCAAAGTAGACGGAAGGCAGCTCTGCCTCCAGCTGGTGCCCTGGGATTGGGCAGCCTGCTTTGCTGGCGGTGCTGTGGGAGGTTTGCTTCTGCTCCTCCTGCACATTTGGTGACCCACCTTTACACTGGTGTGAGGCAGAGCATAGCCATGGGTGCCATCCATGTAAAGGCATCTCTTATGGTAACACACCCTTAAAAAGAGGGGAAAGCAATTGCATACAGATAGGTATCTGTTTAATCAGTAGCTAGCTCATGCAAAGAACAACTACAGCATGAGCTGCATGGCCAAATGCAAAAATCCTGTTCCATCTGGGCACAAAAAGTTGATGTGTCCTTGTCTTAAAGACCAAATTTAACTTTCAACCTCCTTGTGCAGTTCAGAAAGTTGCATATGCTGTTCATTTTATTGATGCCATTAAGTAAGCTTGGGCCTTTTCTTCAATCCTGTGCTCCTGTAACAAAATAAGGTTCCCATATGGCAACCATAATTTTACTCTGAATTAAAGGTTGTGTCCCATAAAATTCTGTGACAAACCACGGTGCAGTGTTGCTATAAGAGGCAGTAAGAGAATATTATCCTGCAGGAAGACAACAGATTAGCACAGTTGCAACGTTGTCAGGTAGAACCTGGAGAGATTGTAGATGTGCTAGTCTATTGTCTTCCCGCAGAATAATGTTCTCGTACTGCATCTTATAGCAATACTGCACTGTGGTTTTACCTGGAGGTCAAAACCTGGAGGCTCCAGGGGAAAGCCTTGTTTTCTCCAGATCATCCAGGGATGCTCATGGCTAACCTGGAGAATAGGAACTACCTAGGGCAGCAGGGGGCAGTCACATCAGCAAACAGATGAGCCATGGGAACTTTCCTGCCCCTCTTTCCAAAGTGGCCTCGACTAGAGTTCTTTGATGTCATGACCTCCTGAAAGGTTTGGCGACATCAGACAGGGGGCATGAGAGCCCCTTTGTTTCACCCCCTCCAATGTGGTCCTGCCATCTCCGGGTTTCCTCCCAGAGAGGGGCAGTGAGTGTGACACTACACGCTCTTGCATGGTGTGTTCTGAGCCTTCAGGGAAGCACGAGTTATAAGACTGAATCAATTAATAAAATAAGGCAAATGACAGGGGCTAGAAACCTAAGAAAGGGGCTCACACCTATATTGCATGTAGAGATAGCCATGAATAATACAGAGGGCGACTGAGTAGTTTGGGGACCAGTCTTTCATGGACTCACCCTGGCCAGATAGCATATGCGGGATACCCCCTAAACTGTTTCTTGCACTCACTCTCTCTCTTCTAACCCCCTACATCTTTCACACTCTTTCCACTTCTACTACCCACCCCTCACTCTCTTTTCCTCTCCCACTTCTCCTCTTCCCAGTCAATCTCCCCTCTTCCAGTCAGCTCTGAGCCCTCACTTTGGCTTGGCCATAAGTTTTCCTCCCTTGGAACCCACCATCGTCCCTGCACCTTGCTGCTGCTGACTCCAGTTCCATTTCCCAAACAGTACATCTGGACTAGGGGAGCAAAGGTAAGCGGTTTTGGTGACCATTAAAAGCAGCAGCCCCAAATCTGAGGGGATGTTCTCCTCCCTCCCCCCCTTCTAAACCCAAACCGTTCCCTCCTGATTATGCCCTGTCTGAAGACCTTGGATGCTTAATTTTTTCAGTGACTTTAAAGGGAGTCTTGGATGTGCAAAGCATGCAAGATGTTGTTGCTAACTCTGTCCTTATTTTCATTTCTTACTCCTTTTCTACAGCAGCAGAATCATCAAAATGGTGCTGACAATTGTGAAATGCTCAGAGACTACCTTTGTTATTTAGCATGTGCTGTTTGCCGATTAGCATTCAGAGCCTATTTGAGATTGAATACAAGTTGGGGTTGATCCCATCAATATTTATCGAACTCCATAAATATTCCTTTAATCCGGAAACAAATTCTGTCCATTTTCATTAGCATGCACTGCCCTATTTGGGATACAAGATCTAGAGAAGGAAATGCAGGGAGCAGAAAACATTCACCTCTTTTTCTAAAAAGAGGCTGTGATGGTAAAAATCTAGAATTGAAACAAAAATGGTGCAACTGGAATTCAGGTATTCATAAATATTCAAATCTGCAACTCCTTGTGTAGTTTCTCAAATTACTTTGGTTGCTGATCTGCTTGGAATTTCAGCTGATCATGTGACACAGATTAACAGTGGTCCTCAAAATTCTTGAGCCCCTTCCTTTTGTTCGTGATACTTGATACCCCTTCCAAACATGCAGATAGTCTACCTCTCTCTCCTCCACCCCCCACCTTTCCCTACTGCACACCCTCACTCCCCTACAACTCCTGCTTCTCTGTTGCTGCTACAGTACTCTCTTTACCTCACGGCAACTTAACATGGCATTGGCTTGCTCACTTCTGGAACATAAATTGTGATTGGTGGCTTCCACCATTTTGGAAATCTGCCCTAGCACACCCAGGACAAATCTGGGAATTTGGCAGCTGAACTCCTTTTCATGCCCCGTCCCCCATACATCCTGCTCTTACCTCAAACAAACCTGCACCACTGACTCAGTTTTGAGAATCACTGGATTAAACAACCAAAAATTTACAAATATCAGGGAGAAACACTAAATAATGAAGTGAATGAGTGAAAAAATAGAGAGAAACTTGAAAAATGAAACTTTTTAAATCTGGACCATGAATTTGCTTCAAAGTAGAAATTTCAATATGATAAATTTGAAATTCAAATATTTCGATATTTGCTTCAGTCCTAATCAAATCCAGATTTTATTAGACGGCTCTAGCTTGTACCATGGCCCAATCCTAGTCAAATTACCTGAAAACACAATTATAGCTGAGCTAGAACAATGGGGAATTCAATTAGAGCTGAAAGTAATATTTGCTGTATATACCGAATTCGACACATTGGACCTATTGCCTTTCATTTGCACAAAGCAGATTTGTAGGTTGCATTCAATTTAAGACTGAAATGAGAATATATTTTTCTTCCTTGAGAGCATTGAGAGCCCCTAGTGAGCTCTCAGGACAATCTCACTAATGGTGCAAGGTCTCAACAAGACTCATTTAAAAAGGAAAGAGCAACTGTGCATGTGCAAATGGCTGCCTGGGCTCAGCCCTTTTCCAAAATGGTGCCAGCAGTGTCACCATCATTTTGGAAAAGGTCAGTTGATCTGTACATGCAGAAAATGGCCATCGCGCAGGCGCAGAGAGAATGGATGCCCTTTTCCAAAATGGCAGACACACTCCCAGTGTCATTTTAAAAAAGGGTTGTGCATGCAGAGAACAGCCGCATTAGCCATTTTGCACACAAACAGTTCTTTCTTTGTTGGTTTTTCCCTTCTTTTTCTCAAGTTTCTTGGCAAGAATGCAGCAGAGACGCTGCTGGTTCTCAGCTCATTTTCATTTGTCAGAACGAGCTGAAAACCGCGATTCTCAACGAGAATCAAGAGAAACTCAAGATCGAGTTTCAGACCTAATTCAAATCTATTCATTTAAGAAATCCGTTCTGATTTTTGCTTCATAGACAAAAGCCACTTTGTCTTTTCGATTCTTAGGTTTTCAGTACTTCACCCATTTCTGGCAGAATCCTCCACAATTAAAGTAATTGACAAATCTCCCATTGATTTTAATGGTGGAGGTTTGTCATCCTCAGTTTATTTTGCTTTCTTATTCAAAACTTTGCTATTCAGAAGTTTGGGTCCTTGGTGGTTCCATTTGGCAGGGTTTTTTCAAATGGTACTTTGAATTGGATTGGTCCATTATGTGACATAATTCCAGACACCTCTCCCCCTCAGAAAGCAAAATAATTTTATTTTTTTAAAAAATGAAATTAAATGAATGAAGTACTGAATACTGAAGTGAATGATGTGGCTAAACAAGACAATGCTATTTTGGGTTGCAGTGTAGTATATGTTACAATGAAGTAGCTAAAAGGAGAATGTTATTTTGGGCTGGACTGCATTGTTTCTTAGGCAAGATACATTATTGTTCCTCTTAATTTGGGCCTTCTCAAACCTCATCTAGAATATTGCATCCAGTTTGGGGCACCTCACTTTAAGAAGGATAGTGATAAGCTGGAGAGGGTTCAGAGGAAAAGAACAATGCTGATAAAAGGACAGGAGGGAAAGGTGTATGAGAAGAAATGGAAAACCCTGGGAATGTTCAGCCTAGAAAAAAGATTGGGATGGGTGGGGGGCATGGATAAATTTTTCAAATATACAAAAGGCTACCATAGCAAAATGGAACCCAGTTGTTCTCACTGGTCATGGAGGCTAGAGCCAGATGAAATGGGCTAAACATAGGAGACAAGATTTTAAGCTAAACATTAGGAAAACTTTTCCAGCAGTGGGTGGCACAGGACGGAGCAAGAACTGGCTGTAGTGGTAGCAGCACAGGGCAGGCAATGAAGCCGCAGCCTCAAGGGCTCAGGTGAAGCAAGTAGAGGGAGGGAGAGGCACTGGGGGAGGAAGAAGAGTAGGGGTGTGCACCAGGGCCCCATGTAGTTTTTCATTGTCATTTTTGTTATTAAAATGTTCCATTTTCATTTTTGTTAATAAAGAAATGTCATTTTTCATTATCGGTATCTGTATCGGATTTCAAACAAAGATTTTATTTTTGGTATCGGTATCAATTTCGTGTGCCAATGAAGAATTATTGTCAGAAGCTGAACTCCTTCCCCTTCTCATTGTGATAGAGAAAGAACTGCACACAATAATATATACTGTACACAATCTGTAGTTTTATTATATTATACAGAATCTAAGCTAAACCTAACCTATGTATAATAGAAAATGTTCCTATCCTATAATCCTAATATATATATAACAAAACAGCCTAGTATCTAAATATCATATCATATATGAGGTATATCTACTATCTCTAATCTCTCTCTCTCTCTCTATCCTATATGCATGTGTGTGTGCGTGTGCGTGTGCGTGTGCGTGTGCATCTAAAGAATAAAGATTGGGTGGTAGGGAAGGGAATAAAGGAGATATAATTGGGAGGATTACTAGTTCGCCAAGCACCAGCAGCTTCTGAAAACACACCCTGACAAACAAGAGAGCTAACACAGAGTGAAGAAGTCCAGCCCTATAATATTAAGGGTTGCAGTGCCCTCCCCCAGAGCCCTCCTGATGAGCTTTGGGAGGCAGAGGCATTGAGGAACCACAGGGTACCATTCAACTGCTGGGATCTGCTTGTGCTGCTCATTGGCCAGAGATACATCCATCAGGTCCTTCCCCTACCAGTTCAAGAGTTCAGCACTGTTTCTGGCTCCGAGATGTCTGCTCCCTTCTCCCCTGTCCATATTTCCCTCCAAAAAACACCTGCCAGGCAATAACAAAATCAATGACGACTTTCGTTATTGAATTTTTAATTATTTTTTGTCATGTTCATTATTTGACATGCACACCCCTCGAGAGGTACGGTCAAGTCCATTTCTTGCACCAGGGCTCATTCCAACCAACTACACCCCTGGATTTCATGTACAGAGTGTGGTCAAAAATTAGATGCCCAAGTTCTTTATCTGGCAAATATTCCAGTTGTATTCACAAATTTTAAAATGTGCATTCTTTTCAGCTATAGTTATACCGCCTATATGTGGGAGAAATTCTATGGGGAGATTTTTTCAGTATTCCCATTACCCCCTCATAGTCCCTCCATAGAAGAGTTTGACTGTGTTCCTCACTGGCCCCCGATTACTGAGGAGGAGGTTAAGGAGCTGATTTACCAGCTAAAAAGTGGTAAGTGCCCTGGGGCCGACCTGATACTGGACGAACATCTGAAGGCAGCTCCAGACTGGTGGGCTAGGTTGCTGGCCTCTTTATTTACATATCTCAGTGCCACAGGAATGGTGCCTGAGATGTGGCTAAATAGTAGGGATGGGCAAACAGATCGTGGTTCGGGTTCGGCCGTTTGTTTCGGCTGCGTTCATTTCGTCCGTTCGGTTTGCCCGTTCAGTTTGGTTCGTCGGTTTGAATGTTCGGCCGTTCGGTGGTTCGGGTCGAATGTTGAGTTTGGATTCGGTATTCAGTTCAGTCGGGATCGGTTGGGTCTTTATTTCAGTGCAATTGGGAACTGATAATGACATTTAGTTTTTGAAATAAAAGGAAAAAACTAAAAAACATATTTCTGACTATAACATTTTTGTTTCTTACTATATTTTGATGGGATTTAGGGAGATTTTACCCCCAATGGAGGGCACCAAGTGTACCAGAATTCGGAATGATTAGATAAAGGAAACCGATTTCAGAAGCAATTGAATGTTGTGATTTTAAGAAAAGCTCCATACACATTCATGACTACAACTTCTTTATCTTGCATCCAATGTTCATGAAACTTGTGCATATTACATCCCTCCATATGCTTAATATTTCTGCCAATTTTAGGAAAGAGTGGATAAAGGGTCCCAAGGGTATAAGACATTAACCTGAAAATACATTTCCAGCTGTTACATTTTGATATTCCATTCTGTTTACAGGATATTTGACAGGAATGTATCAAATACCTTTCCTGCCATTTCAGCAAATGTACAGGAGATTTTGATAAAGGGACCCAATTATATAAGCAATTGATGTTGTCCCTGTGAAGATCATTATTCAGATGAATATCAGCATATTCAGTGCCAGTCAGAGGCAGGCACCCTGCATGGCAGGGGGAGAGAGACTGTAGGAGGAAGGATGTGGAGCAACCCCAAAGACTGACAGACACATTCAATGGCCAAACACATTACTGCAAGCTTCTAGCTTTACAGGACCAATTGGTAGTGGTTTCGAGGTGGGCATAGGGGGCGGCCCTGTGGCGGGCATAAGCAACATAACTGGGACTTCTGAGATAGCATCCCAGCAGTCAGGAGACATAGTTTAAACACATCCAGGCTGGCCAACTATCAATCACATCCTGCAGCACTGAGACAGAGGACATAAGAGAATTTCTATTGACTCTTTCCTAAACAGATGCTTCTGACTTCCCAGAAACAAGTGGAGGAGATATGTTGGGATGGTCCCAGCACAGAATGAGGATATTTGGTTGACACTTCTGTTGGCCAATTTGCATCACAAACCGATCTTATACCACAGTGACATAAAAGAATCCCAGGCATAGGCCCCTTCTCTACATATGTTGTACAGGCATATAAAATTGGGACCCTTTATAATATCTTTCTGATATTTGGTAGAGAAGATCAGAAAAGTGAAATATATAATCCTGCCAAATTTCATGTACACTGGTTGGACTACAAAGTTGTTATAGTTAGACATACATTTATTTGTTAATTGCTTATACCACCAAGACCTTTTGTCCAATCCTTCTGAAATTTGGGAAGGGTAGTTAATTTGGGAAGGGATATAAACTGAACAAATTTCACCTACATTAGATGTGAGGCAAAGAAGTTACAGCTAAGAATGTATATGTAGAATATTGCAAAATACAATAATTCAACTGCTTCTAAAATAAGAGTCCTTTATCTAATTGTTTTGAAATTTGGTGCACGTAATGAGTTCTATTGGAGGTAGAGGCACTCCAAATTCCAGCCACATAGCTTAAAAAACAGAAGAGTTACAGACAATAATGTGTTTTCCATTGAAACCAATGGAAATTCAATTCCGAACTCACCGAATGCATCCGAACTGAACGTTCGAATTCGAGTTCGGTTCGAAAGTTTGGTTCGGTTGACCAAACTGTTCAAGTTCAGTTTGAACTCCGAACTTCCGAATTCGAGTTCGATTCGAACGTTCGGTTCGGTCGACCGAACTATTCGAGTTCGGTCCGAACTCCGAACTTCCGAACCGCGTTCGCCCATCCCTACTAAATAGCATAGTGGTCCCAATTTTTAAGAAGGGGGACCCTTGGAACCCAGGGAATTATCGTCTCATCAGCCTCCTCAGTGTTCTTGGGAAGCTGTACTCAAGATTATTGTTGAGCAGACTTCAGAGCTGGCTGGATAGTCAGAATATCATTATCCCAGAGCAGGTCAGATTCCAGAGAGGTCGCTCCACGATGAATCATGTGCTCCTTTTGTCTGCCCTTATGAGGAGGACACTTGGTCATGGACGGAGGGTCTATTTGTGTTTCGTAGATCGAAGGATGGCTTTCGACTCCATCTGCAGGGCCAGGCTGTGGTCCAAGCTGAGGGCCCTGCATATGGAGCTGAGACTTCTTCTTCTTCTAATTCACCTGCATGAGAATAATTCTCTGCAGGTTAGAACATCTGGGGCGGGGGTTTTGACGTGAAGGGTCAAGGTCGTCAGAGGGGTGAGACAGGGTTGCCTATTGGCACCTGCCCTTTTTAACATCTATTTGAACAATCTTCCCCTCTCCTTAAACGCAGTTGAAACCCACCCACCGCAAATTGGGGATAGAAGGGTGGCATCCCTGTTATATGCGGATTATACCGTACTCATTTCCCGGACGTTGGTGGGGTTATGACAGGGAATGCAGGTAACGGAGGATTATTGTAAAAACGAGGGTCTTTCCATAAACTATGAAAACCAAGGTTCTGATGGTGGGCCATAGGAGACATGGGGAGACTCATAAGTGGTCGATGGATGGTCACCAGATCTCCCAGGTGGGGAAATTTAAATATCTGGGTGTTACTTTTTCGAACTCACCCTCCTGGCGAGACCACTGGAAAATGGTCAAAAACCAGACCAGGCAGACGACGAGTGCCATTCGAAGATACTATTTCGGCAAAGGTGGACATTTGATACTGCCGGCGCTCCGTTTGTTCCAGGCAAAAGTAGTGGCACAACTGTTATATGCCTTTCCAGTGTGGGGGTCCGGATTTCTTGGAACAACTGGAAGTAATCCAGAATGATTTCCTGAGGGCAATCTTGGGGGTCCCTAGGGGAACTCCCTTGGTTTTTCTCCGTTTAGAGACCAGATGCCCTCCTATTAGGACCTTTGCGATACAAGCATTGGTTAGATTTTGGTTAAGGGTTGAAACTTTACCCCAGGGGGATGACTCTCTCGTGGGAAGGGCGAGAAAGGAGGGGCTATTTTCCCCATGGCATTAACAGCTGGAGGTTATACTTGGGAGATTGGGATTCTCCCCAGAACTTCTTGTTTCCATGGGGATTAAACAGACCATGATTCAGGTAAATCAGAGGTTGATGGACCAGCAAATCCAAATAGATACAGCGTCAGTGGGTAAATCTGTCTTATATCCCGCCCATAAGACCTTTAGTTGATCTTAATTATCTTATGGTCTTGTCAAATTACTCAGTGAGGTGGGCCTTCACACGCCTCCGGTGTGGGGTTTTCCCGTCGGCAATACTGGAAGGATGCTATATGGGAGTCCCATTGCAAGAAAGTGTGCCGGTCTTGTACCTTGGGGGAAAAGGATACGACAGAGTATATTTTGTTTGTTTGCCCCAGTTTTGCTAAAATTAGAGGCAAGCTCCTTCTGGCCCTTAGAGAATCACAGATGCAGCACCCTCTGGTAACTGGTCTTAGATTATGCCTGGATGCTAAAGTTTCAGAATTAACTTATGCAGTAGGGATTTTTGGCAATTTGGTTTCCCAGGTGAGATGCCCAAAAGTATTGGAGGGGCATAGGGAGAGTCATCGAAATTGCACCCCCCTTGATAGTTAGGAGAAAGCTTTGAGAGGGGATGACTGACCGATGTTAGTTAAGGTGGAGGAGGAAAATTGTGGACATGGGGTATTGTTTTTATATTATTGTTTTTATTCTTATTTTTTTTTACTTTGTTTAGTAATATCAGTTGTAAACTAAAATGTATAAAGCAGTTGGTTGTGTTATTTTTTTGTATTGTTTTAACATTGCCAATAACTTTTTAGTTGTGGCAAATAAAGGTATATTCATTCAACTATAGTTATACTGCCTTGGGAATGATTAAGAAGCCTGAACTCCTGAGGTACATTTACAGATTTCCAAATACAATGTCATGTACCCCAGAGGAACGTGCTGTGGCTCTGACAGCTCAGATATGGTTTAGCTTCCAGCAATGTACATTGTACACATAAATGCTGCACCCTCAGAACGCTTGTTTAGATAGCTTTATTAGCTCATGGGCTCAGCTGCGTGGGCCTGAATCCACCTGCTGCTTGCTCATTATTTTTGCAAATACTAACAAATTGAAAAAGTGACAGAGGACCAGAGCACAGGGAAATTAGGATTTGAAATGGCCATGCAGCTAAGGCACCAGGTGGAGTCATGTTTCCTACACTTCATTTAAATCATGAATTTTCTCTGCTACAGAGATGCTCAGCAGAGATTGAGGTTATAGAAAGCCATCTTTTTAATCCTGCTCATGGTATCACCCTGTAGTAACAGGTGTGTGCAAAAAAATTGCATTGGTTCCAGAGTTTATAGGAGGTAAGTCTCACATGGCCAAGGATATGCTTAATTAGCTGCCTGGTATAATCTCAGCTTTATTTAAGAGATGGGAAGTAGTGAAACCCTTCCTGTAGGCATTGCCCGTAGGTACAGTACTAGCGCACTGTTTTTAGTACACTATTGTTACTAGTGCAACTGTGCTGTCACACAACCATTTGGTGTGCAACAGTGATAAATACCGAAATATCAAAATAATCAAGAAAAAAAAGAAAAGAAATGAACTGGAATCAAATATTCATTTCTTGTAGATAAAGAGCGAAGCAAGTAACACTTTGCACCCTCTTTATCAGAGATGAACTAATAGACCAAATGTCATTTGTTTGTTTTTTCATGAATTCTTCCTTTCAGTCCTATTTCAACGCACTCCTTTCAGATAGCTCCATGCTTCAGGTGTACAAGTGTTCCTTTGAAACAGGGAAGATTCAATTGCTGTGCCACAGGGCTTATGAGTGTCCACCCAAAAGGGATAAAATACTTACTCTCCGACTTTGTGGTGCAAGACTTAGGGAACTCCTTCCAGCTAGTTTGAGATTGAGTGAACAAGAAGCTTGAGCCCTTGTCTCATCTTGCAAGTGAGTCTGTCCGGAGACCGACAGAGACAGGGTTTGGATAAAGCATGCTCACACAGTCTGCCCCTCCTTTACTCGCACACAAAAATCAACCCCTTCACTTTCCCCTCCCTCACACCTCCAGCTTCCCCTCACACACATACAAATGGCCCCTCACCCACACATTGCACATACAAAGAGCCCCCTCATTCACACCCACACAAACAGCCTCTCATATGGTTTCTGAATCTCATAATTTCACCTGAGACTCTCAAAGACCAAAATGGGAATCTGGGCTGATAAGCACATTAGACCCATTAACGTGTCACCCCAATAACTGACTTAAATGTTTGTTTCCATTTTCCTTCCAGGAAATACTGCATTCCACTGAAAAAAGCGCGAATCAATTGCAACACAGAAAATGCCAATAGTATGAGGTCCAGAACAAAGTGAGTAATATCTGGCCAAGTTTCAGCAGGGAAGGATCAGGAAGAGTTTCCCTAGACAAAGTTCCACAGTAAAACTAAAACAAGGCATCGACATAAACAGAATGGTGAAAAAGAAGAGTGGTCTTCTTTTGGTCTATAACAGACAGCTCATCTCTTCTAGCGAGCAGCATTAACAAGAGAATATATTAGCTGCCCTAGCAGCTCTTCTTGCATAGGTGCCAATGGTGCAACACTTAAGTGTTGCCAAGTCTCTGTACCTTACAGAACTCCTGATCAAAGCCAGACACAGTTTGTTTGATTTTCTCTCCCTCTAATCATTACTTTCGGCTTCTACCCTGCAAGTCCCTTCAGTCTCCTGCCCCCCACTTTTCTGTGTGTGTAGTTTTCGTTAGTGGGTTCTAATTGGATTTTTTTTAAAATAAAAAAATTACAATGCTCATCAGGATACAATTTTATTTTTACAGCAAAACTCTGTGTACTAATGGAAGCAGTAAGCTAATCACAGAATACTTTTCAAAGTCACGGGTGGTATTTGGGTGGTATTTAGGTGCCCTGAAAGGGTCATTTATGACTTTCAAAATCTGCCCCATGACATGGCTTCTTTAAATCATGCCTACATCCTTCCTCAGAGACTCACCGGAAATGGATGAAGCACCAACAGACACTCGCAAGAACTCCTGAGTGTCTGTCGGTACTTCATAAGCTTCCAGTGATTCAATGCTTCCACCTCCCCGCCCCCTTCCCCCCATCACTTCCGCCACTTTGGGGGACTTTTTCATCACTTTCTGGAACTTTGGGGAATTTAACAAAAGTTTTACGGCTATTTTTGCCGAGCTGTGTTCAGGAGGGGCAGGATAAAAATGCAACAAATAAATAAAATAAATAAATAAATATTTTACAGGACTTTTATGGCAATGTCCAGCCCTTTCCTGGTGCTTATCCAGCAAGTTTGTCTCCACAGTTCCCAGTGGTGCATGTGGGGCACGCACAGGACTTGGGACTGGCCCATGGCAGCCCCATTCAACTTGTGAAAAACAACAAGTGGAGGCAAAAACAGCAGGAAAGCCAGTAAGTGTCTGTGTCACACAAATCTCAGCGAATGCCATGCTTCAGACGGAAGCAGCACTCACTGAGGTTTTTCGTTTCAGGTCTAGTAGTACTCCTAGGAATGATCAGGTGAAATTCTGAAGCCCATGTTAAACAGGAAGTCAGACTACAGGACCACAAAGTCCTTTCTAGGCCATTTAATATGTACAAATAAAAGAAGCTTAGCATTTTAGCTCAATGTATAGTGACTTAAAGAACTGGTCCAGACAAATTGTGTTGAACTGTCCCTTTAAGGAAATTAAATAATTATGTTGGATCTGGTTGAGATTGACTGCATCCAGTTGGGCCTGTAGAGGAAAAATGGGGGCGGGACATTGTTGTTTTACAATAAAGTCTGTTAAACTGGAGCTTTATGGAGCCTGTGCTCACTGTTCTCTAGTATCTGTGCAATGATTCTGCTGTCACTAACTGCTATCATCGGAACAAGATTCAGTCTAAGGGCACATTTACACAAGATATTTAGCATGGCACAAAAAGTACTTCCTCCGTCTTACTGAAGAATGTGTGCAAGATTTACGTCGCAAGATGCACTGGATGTAATGCTGCTGAAGTGCAAAAAGTTGCGCTGGAAAAGAAAGGCTTAACAATTGGGCTAAATCCCATCTCCTGCATTTCCGGTATCCTGTAAAGGGATTCATCTGCATATCAATGAGCCTTAATTGCTGTGTGTGGGAATAGTTATTCTCCC
Organism: Sphenodon punctatus; assembly: GCA_003113815.1. NCBI lineage: Eukaryota > Metazoa > Chordata > Lepidosauria > Sphenodontia > Sphenodontidae > Sphenodon > Sphenodon punctatus. The sequence goes on from QEPC01015363.1 coordinate 1,389,244, forward strand.
CTCTGGGGATGAATCCCCTACCGCCTGCCTGGTGAGGACAACATATTGATAACAAACAAAAACCACCCCAGCTCATAACGAGGGGACATCTATCACCATCCTGGGCAGTACCCAGGGCAGTAAATTTTCAAGCAGGAGGAAACTTTTGAAGCAGAGAAGGAAACATGGTAACAAAATGTAGAATACAAACTCTGCAACAAAGAGTGCACGTGGGAGAAAAGAGTCTTGTATGATTTTGTGTAAATGTATCCTAAGAGTGGAGTTTCAGGGACAATATAAGACGGGGGTAATCTTGAAGAACTCCTTGAAGATTGCCCCTGTCTTTTGCAGAACAGGGGCCATTGCAGAACTCCTTGTAATTGAAACTGGGACATAATAATTCCCCTTATGGCTTGTTCTCATAATCAAGGATAGTTACTCCAGAGTAAATACCTCCCTCTGCCTGCGTGAGCAGGGGGAGTCAGGGGTTAAATAGCACTTTCCTTCCCGATTTCCTTGTTTGGAAATTTGCACAACACCACCAGATGGGGGAGCATTGTGAGAGAAACAAAAGGAGGAAGGGTTTGGGTTTTGTGTGACAGGCATGGTGACGGTAATTACCACCCTCTGGTGCATAATCAAAGTCCCTGGGGTAGGAACCTCCCTCCCTACCTGTTTGGAGAGGTACGTGTTCCATTCCCCTTTGCCCTGGCGGTATTTCTCCCCCACACACTGTGTGTAGGAACACAGGGGACATTAAAATTAGTTAGGTGGCACTCCAAGAAAGTGCTCATTAAAAGAAGTCCTTGGTTGAAAAGACAAGAAGATTGCAAGAAATTTAAGAGATTCTTGAGTCTGAGACTCTTTGGAAACAGATAAGACACAGAGGTTTGGAATGAAAGGTTGGGGGACCCTGCAGAGGTTGTTTAATTGTAGTCTTTCATTTTGGTCACTTCACACAGAAGTTTCAGAAGCTGTTTTGCCAGATGACTGCTAATTGCCATCTGAACTACAAAAAGACCATAGGTCAAACAATTTCCTCAACTGTCTAACTTGTATGTCATCACTCCTACAGATCCCCTCGTTCCCATCTACAAGAGACTGCAGCAAAAAAGAGTGAACAAACTGAATGTCCTCTTTGTTAATGCTTCTGGATACAGTCCTGCTTCCCAATAGTCTTTGGATTAAAATATGCTACCCTCTTAAAGTCAGTGCATATTTTATCATATTTGGAAGATTGCTAGGGGGGCTGATTACTTGGGTATAATAAGGAAGCTTTCACACTGATTAAATTGGAAGACTTGTTAATGCTAACAGTTAAGAGTTACAGTTGTTGGCCTTGGTGAAATAAAGAGACACCTACTGGCTGATGAATAGATTGTAGGTAAACATAGACCAGTGCCGGGGGCCTGTGTTCACTGTGTTTTCTCCATTACCTGCCTCTGAGGGTCCTTGCTGTGCTGCCCCTCCCCCAGCCACTGTGCTGCATGCCTGCCTCCTGAAAGTAAGGACTGGGGAGGAGTAGGAGAGAGGGCCTTGGGACCACACTTCCATCTCTGTTCCCTTAACTGCCATGGATTGGAAGAGGAGCAGGTGACAAGCAGGCAGAGCAGGCAGGGGGGTATCTGGGGCACGAGTATTTCACCAATGGGATCCTCTGTGGCAAACCAATAGGTGGGGCAGCAAGTGGAGTTCTTGAATGCCTGCCCACCACCCGTTTGCCCCACCTATTGTTATGCCACCAATATTACAAGAGAACACCTTTGTGCTGCAGTTGGTAAACATGGGTGTAAAACAGGGAGTAAGACACATTCCCCTTAGCTTGGGGCACAAGGGACAGACTCTCCCCCCCCCCACTTAATTTTTGGGTCCCCTGCAAACAGGAGTTGTGAGGAGCAACAATTGAGGCACTGCCCCCATGCTATTCTGCTTCACACTGGAATTTGAATTCCCTAGCAGCTGGATTTAGTGGGTGGAGTCTCCTCTTTTGTGGGAAATGGGGAGCAGAGTTTGTGGGCAGAAAGGAGTTTGACCCCATCCTTTGGCCAGCATGCCCGCAAACAGTATAAACACCCTGAGACAATGGTGCAAGGAAGAAGACTTTAGATTTATCAGGAACTGGGCAGCCTTCTGTGGAGGGGGGAGCCTATACAGACAGGATGGGCTCCACCTTAACCAGAATGGAACCCGGCTGCTGGCACTAAAAATTAAAAATGCGATAGAGCAGTTTTTAAGCTAGAACCTGGGGGAAAGCCGACGGACACTGTGGAGTGCAGACTGTGGCATCTATGTAGGATGATGTTAACTTAGGGGATTTAGAGTTGCTTAAGACTGAGAAAGGGATAAAAATTAAGGGACTTCAGGTGGAATTTGCTGGAGAACAGATCAGTAACAATTCCAGGGTGCCCGATACAGCCCCCTATAATGTGCACAGTAAGAAGAATAAAAGAATACACATAAATGTCTATATGCAAATGCTAGAAGCCTAAAAAGTAAGATGGGAGAATTTGAGTGTATGGCGCTAAATGAAGATCTAGACATTATAGGCATCACATACACATGGTGGAATGAGGATAAGCAATGGGACACTAATACCAGGGTACAAAATATATCTGAATGACAGAGTAGATAGAGTTGGTGGTGGAGTGGCTCTATATGTAAAAGACAACATTGAGTCAAGTACAATTAAAATTTTAAAGGATGCAAACTGTTCCCTAGAATCTTTATGGATAGAAATTCCAGGTATAAAGGGGAGGAGTATTGCAGTAGGGTTATACTGGTTATACTGGTCCCCCTGACCAGGACGGAGAGACTGATAAAGCAATGGTAAAAGAGATTAGACAGGCTACTAAAGTCAGCAACATAATAATAATTAATAATAAATTAATAAAATACTAAGTGACTTCAATTACCCTAATATTGATTAGGGGAATGTTTCCTCGGGGCAGGACGTGGCGGTCAATTTTCTGGATGCCGTAAATGACTGCTTCCTAAAACAGCTGGTTCTGGAACCAATAAGAGGAGGAGCTGTTCTAGATCTGCTCCTGAGTGGCACTCAGGACCTGGTGCAAGGAGTAACTGTGGCAGAGCCACTAGGCAATAGCGATCATAATATGATCATAATTTCTGTAGGGAGAAAGATAAAGAAAATTACAGCAGTAGCATTTAACTTTAAAAAGGGAGACTATGACAAAATGAGGAAACTAGATAAAAAGAAACTAAAAAAAGCACAGTTGCAAGGGCTACAAGTTTGCAAGAGGTGTGGAGGCTGTTTAAAAGCATCCTTCTGGAAGCCCAGATTAAATGCATCCTGCAAGTTAAAAAAGGAAGCAGGAAGACCAAACGTCTTCCACTGTGGTTAAATGGGGAGGTGAAGGAGGCTACTAGAGCCAAAAAGGCATCCTTTAAGAAATGGAAGGCTACTCCCAATAAAAATAATACGAAAGAGCATAAACACTAGTGGTGGGACCCCGGGCCCATTACCGGTTACCGGATTTACCGGTTCCCGGTTCCCCGAAAACCAGATTCCCGGATTAAATCCGGTATACCGGTAACGGTTTTATTTCATTGGTTTTAATGGGGCGCTGTGTCCCCATTAAAACCAATGAAATAAATTAAATTCCCTCCCCCTCCCCCTCCCAGGCTGCGCGGGTGGAAGGGGGGACACCCCCCACCCACCCTGCCCAGCCTGGCTTTTTGTTTTAAAAGAAAAGAGTAAGAGACAGAGTGACCCCGAGGCGAGCCCACCCCCCAGCACCAGCGGCCGCGGCGTCCCCGCAGCCGCCGGTAAGTATGACCCTGACCCGATCCCTGGGGGGGGTGTTTAACACACACCCCCTCCAGGGATCACCCCTACTAAAGGCTCAGTGCGCTTGCCGCTCTTACCTTTGGGAGCTCCGGCGGCGGCGGGCGGTCCGGAGGCCTCAGCGCCGGCTGTGGCTGCCGGCGTCAGGACGCT
>QEPC01015363.1:1433092-1444938 GCA_003113815.1 Sphenodon punctatus
AAAAAACTTTAGTTTTGCACATGTGTAAAATGTCCTTAGTCATACTGCACACATGCATAAAATGCACATACCTACAATGGCCACTGCTGTACAACATAATATGGCAGCCACCATTTTGTTGTATGGCCAGAGCCATTTTGTGCATGCACAAAGTGGTCCGATCTGAATTCCAATCCAAACCCTTTTTCCATTGGAATGCCAATCAAAATGTTGCCAGCCATTCCATTTTTGCAGAATAGTTCCATGAAAATGGAATGGCCATTACGGCGTAACCAATCCACTGTATAAGCAATTTACCGTTTTCCGTGTTCCGTCATTTCTGGTTTACTTCTGTACCAATGACAAAGCTGCATCCAGCAAATTTGAAATAGATATCCAATGGGAAGCTGAGTTAACCTCAAACCAGGGTCCAGGAGGGTGGTAAACAGGAAAGGAATTACAAGCAAATAGCACTAGCTGGTAACTGTGGAACAGACAGAAAAACAGCAAGGGAGCAACACAGTAAACAGCGTGAAGCAGTAATGTGGTGAATCAGTTAAACTATAAGGAATAAATAAATACTACTTGGTAACCAATCCTTGTTGGTGTGTATCAGAACTGATAATTACTGGTTACCATGCAGCTAACCATTCCAGCTCTAACCTAGATCAGTGATACATACAAGTGATTTGTCAGCCTATGATATTTGGCTCTTTGCAGCTGCTCAGCCAAGGACAGGCTGCAGATTCAAATTCCTATCCACTATTGGCATTATACAGCCGATTGGTGTGCAGAACTACAGTTTGTGCCTATCTACAGTGGGCAGGTGTTTGTACCAGTCTTCGATTAACACAGGACTGCTTGTGTGGCTCCTTGGCCATCCAGGAGGGAGGGCTCAGTCACACAACTCTCTTTTAAAGTAGATTGTGACACAAGTCCATATTCTGAACATTGTATGAAATCTTTACCACTTCTTTTGCTCCTTCATTATCCTTGTTCTCAGCCACCTGATGCAATGAGTGGCCCGTTGAAATGCAGACAAATCAGTATTTGTGTAAACCAAATGCATTGCTCCAGGGCAAGGTAAGCGCAGGTGAAGGAACAAGTAGTAAGTTTGCAAGGGGAAAGGGTGAAATGAGCCCCAAATGTGACTAAATTAAAATAGTGGTCTAGCAGAAAATCTTTTGTAGCTAGTGTATGAACCTTGCATGTAGTTTCACATTCTCAAATGTTGACTCCAAACATAAGAGGATAATATTATCCACGTTGAAAGTGTCAGCCCCCCTGTTCATGTTGCACACTAGATCCAAAATTACTCTAGTTTAATAGATGCTTGAACTGTAAGCACATAAGAATCTTTAAAAGTACTGAAAACTTCTGTAGAAAACGTTGGATTTAATTTTTTTAAAAGGGAGACAAATTGGCTTCAGATCTTATGTGTCTTTCTGCATTACATTTCAGTTTAGTTAACCTGAAAACAAGAGACTTTAAATTCCATTGGGTTACTTTGGGGTAAAATACTTTCATCCCTGTTTTGTTTGTACGGGTCTTACACTCTGACCCATAAAGCAACCCCCCAGAGTCTGATGATAGGGTTTTAACAGAGAGCACAATAGCCCTTTACGGGTGGGTGTTCTGCAAGTGTTCTACTTACCCACATGCCGTAAGTGCTGAACCCAATACACAAACAAACAGGGTTGGAGAGGAGGAGATGCTCTAAAGTGCAGCAGGGAGGCAGGGAAGCCAGACATTTCCACTCTTCTCCTTAGACACTTTAGAAACTAAGGAAGCTCAGCTATCACTTGTAAGCCCTGTACAGTCCCTGTACAGAGAGGGAGGCTGGGGAGAGGGAGGATGCTGAAGAGGGAGAGAAATATCTTCCAAGCTCAAATCCAAACTGAGCGGATCTTGCAATCAATTCACACCTATGCCAGCCCCAACTCTGCTCTCCAGCCACTCACTTCCTATCACAGCAACAGTAACTACAGCCTCTTGCTTACTCCTCTCCAAACACACCAACTCCTCCACAACCTAATAGACAGCACACCAACAAGTGGCAGGCACATTCTCTGAACCAATTCGGGGGGCGTGATCCTGACCACCCAATAGACAACCGTGAAAACACTCACTTGTGCAGGGTACTGTGCTGTCTCTTAACACGCATACTTTCAAACAATGTTCTGGAGGACTACTCAACTAGAGCTGAAACAGGGAGTAAATTTATTATTTGTGGATATTATTTGCATTCTCACATAGGCCTTTGACTACCTGAATGCCATCTGTAACCTGAAATGGATATTTGCATTTATTTATTTATTTATTTATTTATTTATTTATACCCCACCCCCCCTCCTTTAAAAGCAGCTCGGGGTGGCTACCAATTTTAAAACAGAATAAAAAATAAAATCATATAAATATAATATGCAATAAAACACACGTAAACAGTCATACTAATATAAAACAACATGGGGGAGGTCAGAAAATGAAAATACAAAAACCCTACCACCCTAACCCACAACCCCCCACCCTTCATCCATCTTCCTCACCAAAAGCCTGGCGGATTGGCCAGGTCTTGCATTCACATCAAAAGGCGGTCTGAGGTCACTTGGGTCTCTGCCAGGAGGGAATTCCATAGCCTTGGTACAGACAGCGAGAATGCCCTCTCCATCGTCACACACACACACACACACACACACACCCGAGATACCCAGAGGACTTCGAGACGGGCACTCCTGGCTGATCTCAGGGGTTGATCCAGAGCCCGGGAAGTGAGGCGGTCCCACAGGGAGGTAGGGACTAGGATATATGGAGGGACAGGGGAAGGTGTATTCCATTTTGTATTTTCTTTCTTGTTTGGTTATTTCAACATTTCAGTAGCATTGTTTTGGACAAATGTTGCCAAAATTATGAATCCAAACAGACCAAGATATCAAAATAACCAAACTGAAAAAACAAAACAAACAAGAACAACAACAAAACTGATATGGAATGACCAAAATGTGGATATCCAACAGACGACAAACAGGTATCTTCGGGTTGGGCAGTACAGGCTCAATGGGTATACTCACTTTTTTTTCAGGTACGCATTTCATCTCTGCTCTCAATTGCTGTACCACTCTGTAATCAACACCACCCCAAAATCATCTTACAAGGTACTTTTCTCAGGTGTGTACGTGATGTCTGAAAGCACTGAAAGTGTGGGCCTCCTATAGATACCTTAGAACTAGAGCTGAAACGAGCAGCGATTTTGCTGCTTGTGAAAATACTCTCAATTGTGAGCACCAGAATATTGATCTCGAGATCTCAGTCCTGGTGCAATTTCTCAGTGAGCGTTAAAAAATGGCCACTCCCCTAACCAAAATGGAACCAACAGTGTTACCATCATTTGGGTTAAGGGTAGGTACGGAAGCAGCCTTTGAAACTTACAAGGGCCATCTGGGATCACTCTGGAGCAGCGATGTGCAGCACTCCTGGACAGTCCTTTTAAGTTTCAAAGGCCAGCTACCTCACCCCACACCCCGCCAAACAGCTGGAGTGGGAGCACCTTCAAGCGCCCTGCCCTCTGTTCCCCAGGCCAACTCACCTCAACTCCAGGCTGGGGCCCCTCCCGTCCCAGTCACTGCTGGCTGCTCCCTTCTCCCGTGGCCAGCACAGCTGAGCCTGAGGACCTCCCTACTCAGCTTTTTCTAAGTTGGAAGGCCTCTTCCTACCTACATATAACCCCTAATGGGTTCCCATTCCCAGGGGAACAGATATCAGAAGTGCGCGCAAGACTTGTGTGCACCTCTGATATCAGTCCCTCTGGAAACGGGGACCCATTGGATGTTGCAGGCAGGTGGGAAGAGACCTCCCTGCTCATAAAAAGCTGAGTGGGGAAGTCCCCAGGCTCAGCTGTGCAGTATACAGGCTGGAGGAGGAAAAGGGAGCAGCTGGGACAGGAAGAGCCCCAGCCCAGTGGTTAAGTGAATCAGCTGTGCACTTTCCCCCCACACCGCCAAGCAGCTATTTGGGGCTTGTTTCGTCCCAGAACATACCAAACACGGGGATTCCAACAAGAAATGTAAATCTTGAATTCCATAATGCAACATGAGTAGGAGACACAGGTTCTGGAAAGGGGGGAGAGAGGACTAGTTTTTTTTGACATTATATTAATATTGGATATTTTGTGTTTTATTTTATTTTTTCTTTAAGATTAACTTGTGTATTGAGTGTTGGACTATGCAAAATGGACAACAATAAATTGTTTACAGCATCTTCAAATTCTATTGCAGTAGATTATATTTAATGTTGTTGGACATCATTTGTGTCAAACTTGAAATTACATGAATTACATGTCATGAATAAACCTGAAAGAAAAAAGTAACCTATTAGAGAAGATCTCTCACATTCTATTCAGTACTGTGTTGTTTCCACATTCTGCTTTGCCCCACAACTATCATCATCATCATCATCATCATCATCATCAATGATTAGCCCAGAATTGTTGACTGTTGATGTCTGGAATTTTGATGATTGTAAGTATATGAGATGACCCTCACTACTTTTTTCTTTTCTCTGTCAGGATGCAAGTGAAATGCAGGCCTTGTTCTCTAGGTTCATAGGAAGTACACAGTAAATCCATGCTGTCCTCAGGCTGTTGTGGTGAAGCAGTAGAATCACAATCCTCTAGCTCTTGTAAGCCTTGCTTCACCTTGTCATGTTCCTAATTGGACACTGATGACCAGGGACTCCTAATAACCTTCCTGGGTCAAAGCAGACCTCTGTCCTAAACAATCAGACAAAGGCCTGGTTCCACCAACTTCCTTGTCTCACCTCCTGCACCCCAGCTTCTCCTGTCCCACTCTGGTTGGAAAGATTTCCTGAACTCCAACCCCTGTCTGGCAATCGGGCTACTATTCTCAGGGACTCGAGTTGACTGCACCAAAAAATCTTAAATTCTGCAACCAGTGAAGCCATATTCTGCAAATTCACCGTGAGCATTAATATTTGCATAATTAACTTGATTTGCATAACTATGCATGCTGGGAAGCAAATTTGCAATAGATTTGACATAGAATCACAACTTTGCTAATCAAACAATTCAAATCCTCTGGAATTTCAGCACCTCCCTCACGCAAACATAGGGCCTTCAGACCCCACCCACCCACAATTCATCTCCCAGGGGTCTATTTACCCTTGGGTCATGGTCAGGATTGGCTGATTCTGCGAGGATTCTGCGAGGATTGGCTGATTCTGCGAGGATTGGCTGATTCTCCGAAAATCACTGCAAATTGCAGCAACACAGTCAACTCGGGTCCCTGACTATTCTTAACTACCCCTGTGGACCAGATGCTGGATTCACATGATGCCCTGGCCTCTGACCTATGCCTGGCTACAAGACTATGCCTCTTGCCCATCCCTATGGGCAGTGGATTTAAATGATACCGTAGACTCTGCCCCCCAGCTCTGCTCATCCTTCTCCCCTGGCCAGGCCTTATCTCATAATGACCACAATGAGGACTAAGACAAGATAAAGTGTTCCCATCCACAGAGAAATACTGACCTTTTGAGAGTGCTTGTGAATGTTCATTGGTACTTTGTTAGTCTCTAGCAAGTCCATACTTCTGCCATTGTCAATATCAGTACCTGTGATTATTCCCCCCCCCCCCCCCTAATTTCCCACCATTTTTTTCACTTTCAGGCATTTTTCATTATTTTTTGTGACTTTGGGGGACTTTCCTGGACTTTTATGGAATTTTTATATCAATGTCTGGCACTTAGCTGGCACCTTTGTGTCTCCACAGCCCTCAGGGGTGCATGTGGGACACATGCGCGGCTTTGAATTGGCCCATATTTGCTCTGTTCAACTCACAAAATGTAAGAACAAATGAACAGCAGAAAAGCTGGTAAGATTCCAGGTAGCGCAATTTTTTTATTTTTTATTTATTTATTTAAAATTTATATCCCACCCCTCCTGCCCACAGGGCAGCCCAGGGTGGCGAACAGCACTCAATAAAACAATATAAATTTTAAAAAACAATTTAAAAATACAATATGTGGGGAAAAACCCCACCTCCACCCCGCCCCACCCCTACCCCTTGCCAAAAGCCTGACTGAACAGCCAGGTCTTATATATATGCCAAAACAACAGGAGAGTGGGAGCCATCTGAGCCTCCTCCGGGAGAGAATTCCACAGCACGGGGTGGCCACCGAAAAAGATCTAACATTGGTGGCCACCCGCCTCACCTGGGGAACCTCCAAAAAGGCTCCCACGGTTGAACTCAAGGGTCACACGGGCACATGGGGAGTGAGGCGGTCCTGCAGATAAGCAGGGTCCAGGCTGTGAAGGGCTTTAAAGGTTAAAACCAGCACCTTGAACCTGGCCCGGTGCTTTATAGGCAGCCAGTGCAGAGCCCGGAGCACTGGTGTCATGTGCTCCCTGCTCCCTGCGACCCGCCTCCGCCAGGAGATGGGCCATGGCATTCAAAAGCCAGTAATTATGTCCAATAATTTATTACTCAGTAAAGAGCAATGCTGCATTCTTCTTGTTGTAGTAATAAACGGTTTCACACAGTCAGTTATTGAGTAGGTGCCGGTATATAATATGGATGTCAGTGGGGAATAGGGCTGTAGTGGAAAGTTGCAGCAGTAGCTATTTCTGCCGGAAACAGCATTTCCGGAATTAGTGGTATGGCGTGGCAGAGGCTTTCATTCCACTAGTTTCATTCCGCTACTTCCGCAGTTCCGCTAATTTTGGAAATTGCATAGCGGAAACATGCAATTTTCGCTACTTCTGCCATTCTGCCAGCGCCACAAAATAGTGCAACAGCGGTTTTCCAGCAGTGTCCGACAATTCCGTCATTTTTCCGATAGTATCCGAATTTGCAGAATGCCGGCGGAATTAGCGGAATGTTGGCAGAAAAGCCGTGGTGTGGCGTGGGCAATTCTGAAATGGCGGAATGGAATTTCAGCATGGTAAAAGCTGCTGCCGCTTCAGCCCTAGTGGGGAACATGCAGTGATATGACACAGTAAGGAAGAAGATGGCAGTGATTGCAAAACAGAATACCACATCCACTGGTGTGGTCAAAGAGCACTGTCAGGATCTTCTCCTCCAGTCTGGCTCTGCTTCTTCACCCTATTTTGCCACGCTATTAAGGATAAGTTGGCGCAGCTGAGTCTGCTGCTAGGCACTGAGGCTGTCTTCCTTCTCACTGGTGGGTCATGCTCCCAGATGTCCCTAAGGGCTAGCCAGCCAAAACCCCAGGCTTCTTAGAGAAGCTTAGGGATGGGCAAACAGAACCGAGTTCGGAAATTCGGTTCGGTTCAGTTCAGTTCAAAAATTCGGTTCAGTTCGGAAGTTTGGTTCGGTCAACCGAACTATTCGAGTTCGGTCCAAACTCTGAACTGCCGAACAAAGTTCAGAAATTCAAACCCCATTGAATTAAATGGAATATTATCTTTTAGGGATGGGCGAACAGAGCCGAGTTTGGAAATTTGGTTCGGTTCGGTTCGGTTCGAAAATCAAGTTCGGTTCAGAAGTTCGGTTCGGTCTGAACTCCAAACTTCTGAACCGTGTTTGCCCATCCATAAAGAAGCTCAACACCTCACCGCAGCTCTACACACTTTCCCTGACTCTTGCGCCACCTCGCTTCCACTCAGCCTCTTTCTCAGCTCAGCCTCCTACCTTCAGCCTCTTTCCTATTCCTTGCCTCTCCACCCCCTAGGGTGGCCATACCTCCCCTTTAAGAGAGGACAGTTATGAAAAATACATGTTGCAGGACTGCATTGGTTCCAGTGCAGTCCTGCACCATGTATTTTTCATATGTATCCTCTTTTAAAGGGGAGGTATGGCCACCCTACCACCCCTCTCAGCTGAGAGGCACACTAGAGATTTCCCACTAGTCATGAAGGAGGGGCCACTCTGGTGTCATGGATAAGGTGCTGTGCTTGGACCTGGGGAGCCAGGGTTTGAATCCCACTGTAGCCATGAAGTCACTGGGTGACCTTGGCCAAATAACAATGTCTCAGGCCACTTTTAGACATGGTCCCCTATGCATATTTGTGTGGGTGGGACAGCACATATATGCATGGGACTCGGCCGGTCTGAAAGCCCCCCCCCCCCATGTGGACCCGCTGGCAGAGATGCGGAGGGATGCAGAGCTCAATTTCCTGCTCTGCATCCCTGTGCGTCTTTGCCAGCAAAGCCGCATGGGGGAGCCTTTTAGACCGGAAAATCCCTGCGCATATTTGGGCTGCACATTCCCCCCTGCAGCCCAAATATACACAGGGGGGCATATCTGAAAGTGACCTTTGTCTCAGTTCCCCATCTTTAATAAACAGGAGTGTAGGGGTGTGTGTGTGTGTGTGTCTGTTCCCTTCACTTTTGTCCATCCAAGATTGTAAGCCCTACTGGGCAGGAACCTATCTCTAATAATAACAATTGTAAAGTGCTAGTTAAACTCCTAGTGCTATATAAATGCTTAATAATAAATAGTAATAATAATAATCACTAGCACCACTGGTGGAAGCTGCTGCAAGCACATGCAATATGGGCAAGGGACTTCCTGTTTGTTAGGGTGGAGATGCTAAACATGTGAGTGGCTGCTTCTGGGGGCTGTGTGGACTGAACATGGATTCCAGAAGCCTGTCGACTCATTTGGTTTCACTCTATGAGTTGTCACTTCAAGTAGGGTCATACTACTTGTGCCTATGATTGTGACCTGATTTGATATTAGATATAGTTTACATGTCGTTGTTGCTGTATGGAGTCATGGTATTATAGTTTAGTCAAAAATGAAGTTACATAAGCAAATCTGTTGAACAGCTGTGTTATATAATTAGCACCCTGTAAAGCTATACACCTGTAGTGGCTTTAACCTAAGATTTTCACACTCTGCTATCCCTTCATTACATATAATAGCATTAAGAAACACTCCTATAGTAATTTTACTTGTAGATCTTAAAGTGCTTTGAAGAGTTCAGAATCAATGTCCCCATTTTACAGAAGGGGTAACGGAGGCACAGTTTAGGGGAAACTCTCAAGGTCACATGTTAAGCCAGTGTTGGAACTGCAAGTAGAAGCTGTGTCTTCCAAGTACCAGGCTGGTGTAAGAACACTAGGCAAAGCCGACTCCCAATGTAGTACTTTTAAAAATACCCAGTAAGTAGATTCTTGTTTGCAACTGGTTATACTCAACAGAGACACACACATCCACCCTTTTAATGAGCCACCGGTAAAAATAACCAAACAAGGCAATTCTGAGTGATAACTGACCTCCAGTATCCATTTTGTAACTACAGAGGTTAGTCTGATGCAGCATTTCCAGCAGAGAACACTGATGCAAGTAAACTCTGCAGTGAATCTCACTAATGCTTACGGATTTCCTATAGTGCTTGCTGATGTTTGGAATGGAAACTCTCAGGGCACCATTTTACATAATTAGTAGTCAGAGAAATGAAGCACAGTTCCAAAAGACCTATTAGAGCTGGTCCATCTCCCTGGTCATGTAGGATTGGTCCCAAGGGTCTATTTTATAAAGCTTTGTCCAATCTAGTTTTCAAAAGTGCCAGGCTACGTGGATGTGTAGGGTCAGAAATATCAATCTTCCAATAGGCAAAAGGAGCAGCGCCAAGGGAGTACAACAGTGAACAAAATTACAGAACAATAAATGGAGTGTGTGCTTGTTGTTGGGTTTTTGGTGCCACCACATTATCCAAAACAGAACAAGTCAGCTGTCACTGACATATTTAGGCATTACTTTATATTGCTAGGCTAGGCTGTACAAAAAAACAACCCTTCTTCACAAAGTGGGTTTGTCAGAACAACAGAGCCCAGACAAAGTGGAAATGAATGTGTGCTGGCAGAATTAAAGGGAAGTAATGGAATGCAGTTTTAACACAATTAAATCTCAAACCTCATTTAGCCCACTACGTTATGGCAAGCAGGCAATATTAATTTCTGGGTAATGAACCACAGCTACCTCCTATGCTCAGGATTTTCTGTCAAGGTCATATTGTAAAGTGATGATGATAATTGCATGCTAGAAAGTGGAAACAAAGGAAGGTCTAGTGGTTAAGAGGACATTTGTCTGGGACTCACGAGTCCCTGCTCTTCCAAAAATGTTCAGTGCACAAAAGCTAAGGTAAAAATGGGCAATAGAGACAAAGTAGTACAGTGATCTGATTTCTTTTATTGGACCAACTACAGTTGATGGAGGTATGCAAGCTTTCGGACCTCATAGGGCCCTTCATCAGGAGGAGTTAGAAGTATGGACTGAGAAAAGCAGTGCAGTGATATATACAGTGATTGGAAACAATGGGAAATGGAGGGGAGGGGAAGGTGAGAAAGAGAGTCAGGTCGGTGGTCTGAAATTCAAAAGGGTGGAACACAGCAAAGTGGGAAGAATAAGAGCTACCAATAGTAAGTAAACTTCAAGTTTCCTGTAGCTGTCGACAGTCAGACTTACACATTCCTGTAATGGCTTGTGAGAAACCCATGTCTAAACTGAGTCCCTGGTTCTTTGTATCTAGTAGAGCTATGGATTTTCCCCCCAGGCTTGCCTTTTAAAGGTGTTGCATAGTAGGAGCCTGGGAACAAATATTCATAGCTTCTACTAGATACTCCCATGTCTTGTAGCCCACCCTTCCAGGCCTGGTCCAGAGTGGCCATCATGATGGGTGGCCAGGGTGACAGTCACTGGCCACCATGGATGCCCATGGGGGGAAGGAGGGGCTACTGGGTACAGCATGGGGGTGGAACCAGCCAGCTGCACATTCATGCAGCTCCTTACACACACACACCGGGCCAGGCTATGGGACCGTTTGTTCCGCAGTCACACTCTGCCATCATGTGTGTTAACACTCACTGTTCAAAGTCAAAATAAGAACTAGCAAGTCAGACTTCATTGAGGTTCTCCAGAAGAGGGTCTGCCAGAAAAGGGGGGGGGGGAAATGCTAATATGCATGCTTATATACAAGGATTCAGAGGAGAACAAGGACTAAGGGTCTAGAACATATGACATAGGAGGAAAGGATGATGGCCTGGGTCATGTTTAGTTTAGAGAAAGGAAAATTAAGTGGGGGATGTGTTGACAGCTTTCAAATATTTAAAAAAGCTGCAGAACATTCGCTCTCCATTGCCACTGAATACTGAACAAGTGGGAATGCATTTAAATTACAGAAAGGCAGTAGGTTTGGGTTAAATATTAGGAAATACTTCCTAATTGTTTGAAATGTTCAACAGTGGAATCAGCTGCCTAAGGAGGTTGTGGAATCTCCCTCCTTGGAGAGTTTCAAGAAAAGATGGCAATGGCATCTGCCAGGGATGACCTGAGAAGTCCCATCCAACTCTTCAGTTCTATGATATTTGCCACAATCCTATTGGCTGTAATGAGCTGATGCTTTGAGGGGACTGGACAGGTATGTGAAGAGTTTCCATAGACCTATTACACATATTTATTTTTTTTGCCAAATCAATATTCCTTGAGGTTTTGGAACTGAAGAGATGCTGTTTTCAGGAGTTCCACACAGACCAAGTTATAAACAGAAATGTCATATAGTGGAGTGTAGGCCCTAGACTCATTTCATAACCATCTCTCCGTTGTCTAGTCTTTGAATACTTAGCTTGTAGATTCCCCACAGAAATGACCACCCTTATGCCATGTTTGTAAAGCAATGCATCTAGTACGACAGTGTCATGTATTTCCTATTATAAGCTTATATTTTTGGCCATCTGTGTTCCTAATGTATTAATTTTGAGTTTCTTTATGTTAACTTTTTGTTTCAAAGTATTGGATTTGTGTTTTGCAGTATTGATTTCTAAAATCAACTTCTGTGATTAGCTTGGTTCAGGCTGAAGCTTCTTCAGCTACATTCCAATGAGCTTTTT
>QEPC01015363.1:1458046-1485355 GCA_003113815.1 Sphenodon punctatus
GGAGTATGTGAACCGGCACGGATACTACTCCCTGCACCTGCAGGGGGTGGTGGACCACCGGGCCCGCTTCATAGACATCTACACGGGCAACTCCGGCCGGAGTCACGACGCCAGGATCATGACCATCTGCCATAATAACACTTCCTGAACGGTCGAACCAAACAGCTGAATGGCCTAACTGAACGGACTGTTTGAACGACCAAACCAAACAGCCGAACCCAAACTCGGCAAACTAGCCGAACTGCCGAACTGAACGGACGAACTGAACACAGCCGAACTGAACTGCCGAACCGAATGGACGAACCGAACGCAGCCGAACCGAATGGCCGAACCTGAACTGCAATCTGTTTGCCCATCCCTAGCAGGAACAGGGAAGGGGGGGAAATGGCCATGGAGCCAGTCAGGACAAGGGGAAAGTCATCCAGCAACCCCAGAGCAGTGCAGCCGGCATGGGCACCCCCAGAACCACACAGGAAGTCCTGGAATGGGAGGTCAGATTACAGGCACAGGGGGAGGTCACACGGAACAGGGAGCAGCCCGGGAATGGTCCAGGAGGCCCCCCAGGCACCCCAAGCACGACCGAGGGTGCGATGGAGGGGATGGAGGCTAGCCAGAGCCGTGCAGCCTGACCAAATACACACACAAAGCCCCCCCCCAGGAGGATGCCAGGAGGTGCAGTCCTGGGGTCCAAGAACCCCGTGGTCACAGAGTCACCCAAGGGGGGGCATGGGCACAGGAGGAATCCTGGGTGGCCGAGGAAGGTCTGCAGCAACCCGGGGAGCTGGGAGGTGGCTCGGGGATCAGGATTCAGCCCCTAGAGAAGGCAGCCATGGAGGAGAACACCGGTTGCAGAGGCAGACAGGGGGGGCCCTCGGAGGGGGCCCGGATCCACAGGCAGGGGCAGCAGAACGCCAGGAAGCCGGCAGCACAGCAGCGAGGCCGGGACATCATGGATGGAGTTGGCAGTGGCCCATGGCTGTAGGGCGGAGCCGGGAGCCCACAGCGTGGTCAGCCACCAGGGCCTGGAAGGCAGAGGGGGCCTCACAGCCAGCTTCAGCGGGCCATGAACGGGGCCGGGTGGTCCACCAGGTGAACAAAGTGCGGCCACTGAAGCATGCCCCGATGGTAACCCTGTGCTGCCATGTGGTGGGTGACCAGGTAATATGCCTCGAACAGATCCTGCATGGTGAGTCCCACCTGCACATCAGAATGGGCCCACACACCAGCCAGCGCCACCAGCTCTGCCCTGGTGGGCTTCGACAAGCTATAGTTGGCAGCTGGGGACCATGGAAGGTGACCAATCTCCAACATCCGGTAATACGCCACCTCACAGGAACGCTGGTACCCACGGGCCCTGTGAACACAGCCAAAGAAGGACACAGTCAGGGCAGGGCCCCCCTCATTCAGACAGGCCATGTAGGCAGCCAGGCTGCACACATAGAGGGAAGACATGGTCTCCACCACCGACCACCCCACATGCATGCGCCTCATCTCTGGGATGAGACTATTGGGAAAGGGATGCAGGCCCAGAGTCTCTGCATACAGCCGGCAATCACCTCATAGCCAAAGTAACAAAGGCCGGAGCTCAGACTCGCATAGGCACCTGACAGGCTGTCCGGGAAGCTCAGCAGAAATTGCATGGCCAGGGAATGCCACACATCACACAGTGTCATGGTCTCACGGAAGGTCCAGCTATGGGGGGTGCCAGGGGTGCTGGGGCCCATGAGCGCCAGGGAAGCCCTGCCAGCCATGGTCCAGCATGCACCTGATACTAAATGTAAGGTGAGAGGGGCTCCACAATCCATGGAGGGACAGAAGGGGAGGCAGGGGAGCTCCAAGGCCAAGCGATAAGGTCACAGGCTGCAACATTGCCCAGCTAACAAGCGAGGCGTGGGGTGCGGACCCTGCACAGCTGCTGGCACCAAGCGCACATACAGGACATCCTACACACAGCTCAGGGTGGCGTGAACAACAGGCTGAAAAAACACAGAGAGGTGGGAAGTGATAACAGCAGAGGTGCAGGTGCTGCATGCTGATGCCGAGGCGCAGGCTGGACCAAGCACCAGGCCCCGTGC
Organism: Sphenodon punctatus; assembly: GCA_003113815.1. Taxonomy (NCBI): domain Eukaryota; kingdom Metazoa; phylum Chordata; class Lepidosauria; order Sphenodontia; family Sphenodontidae; genus Sphenodon; species Sphenodon punctatus. The sequence goes on from QEPC01015363.1 coordinate 1,460,122, forward strand.
AGGGACTTCAGGTGTGCCTAATGGAGCGCCCCCAGAAGCCCCACCCCTTTTTCCTTGTGGGAGCTGGCCCTGCTTGGGTGGGGGAAGGTGAATTGGGGCCCCCCGGCCGGTAGGCAGGTCACAAACAGGGGGTGAGGCAACACCACCCAGCCTATAATGGGTGTGGCCCCACCCCACCTGGGGCACCAGTTTCCATGGATCTGGGGTGCTTGGGCACCTGCAAGATGCACCTAGCAGTCTGTGCTGAGTGGTACCACCCGCAAACGGACCTCCTACGCATCCAGACCGCAGAGCTGCACCTGGCTGCCCGGCTGCGAGTGAACATGGCCTGGAACTTTGCTACAGCCCGGCGAGCCCACCATGGGTGCAGGCACTCTCTGGCCCAGCTCAGGGCACAGCGGGTGTCCGGAACAGCCAGGCAGGCCCTCCTCCGTGCCCGGTAGTGGGCTGCAGTGCTCCAACAGGCGGCCTGCCACCTCCAGTGGTGGAGGGAAACCATAGGCCGTGCTGCCCAGCTCGTTATGCCCATTGACCAGCAGGTATGGGTCACAGAGTGGGCACAGGGATGGTGGGCCAGGGTGCCGGCCCAGTGAGACGAGGCAGCCTGGAGAGCTCACTTCCGTATGGACAGGCGCACCCTCCTGTGACTCGCGGAGCTGTTAACACCCTGGCTGGAGTGACAGCACACCCCCATGCGGACCCCCATCCCCATGGTTCAGCGGGTGGCCATTAGGGTCGGGGCACTAGCAATGCCCAACTCCTGCTGGTCCATCTCGGAGCACTTCGGTGTGAGGGTGAGCACCATTATGTCTGCAAGGTGGTGGAGGGCATGCTCCTGGAATGCACGATCCAGCTGGTGGACCAGGAGACCGTGATGACTGGGTTTGCAGCTGGAGGGTTCCCCAACTGCATAGGTGCCGTGGACGGTACCCACATCGAGATCCTCCGTCCATCCGCTGGGGAGGACGCAGAATATGTTAACAGACATGGGTATCACTCCCTGCAGCTGCAGGCCGCATGTGGACCACTGCAGGCGATTCATAGACTTCATCACAGGCAACTCCGGGCACAGCCACAATCCCCGGATCATGACCATCTCCCCCTTCTATGCCCGAATGTACCGCAGGGACTTTGCAGACATGGGGATGAACCAGATCGAGGGGGTGATGATGCCCCCCTGCATTCTGGGGGACCCGGCCTATCCACTCACCCGGTGGCTGATGAAGGCATACCCGGTCTCTAGGAACCCTGTGGAGGCACTGTACAATACCCGCCTGTGTGCTAGCAGGACCATGGTCGAGAGGACCTTCGGGACCCTCAAGCAGCACTGGAGGAGTCTTGTAGGCTGGCTGGACTACACAGTGGAGACCTCGGCCCTGGTGATCGGAGCCTGCTGTGTGCTGTACAACGTGTGTTAGACCGATGGTGCCTCCCTCGACTACCCAGTGCCCCGGCACCCTCCCGGCCCTATGCCGCTGTATGTGAATGCAGAGAACCTGCAGGAGTACCGGTATGCTGAGGGCATCCATGCTGCCCTGGCCAGGCACATCAGCCGGGAGGTCAAGCCGTGAGAGCGCACTCTTCCGTGTCACAATCCAACCTAGGGGCCCCCACCAGCACCATGGGCATGCCCCTCACATCCCCACCAGCTGCTCCCAGCCCTGGGCCCACAAATAGAACCACGGAGGCGACTATGGTGCCCATACATTTATGTGCCATTTTTATACATGTGCCCCTACGACCGCCACCACTGCCACCACCAACACCCACCTCCCGGTGCCATGTCCCCCCACTTCAGGCCACCCTCCCCCTTCCCCTCCTTCCCCTCCAATCCCCCACATCTCCGGGGCTATCCCCTCGGCCATCCTGTGGGAGCCATGGAACTCTGGGAGCTGCCCTCCCCCCACTGTCCGTGTCCCCAACAGTGTCCTGGGAGGCCTCTGTGTCCTCAGAGGCTGGGGTGGGGTGGGAGGGAGGGTGGACCCAGGGCCGGAGGGGCCCCCCTGGGTGGCTTCTCCCTCCGGAGGGCTACAGGGACTGGGAGGTGGATGCGCAGGCCCAGTGGGTGTGCCAGCAGTTGGGGCAGTGGCAGAGGCGGTAGGGGCACCAAGGGGGCCAGCATTGGGGCCTGGGCAGGCAGGGTGCCCACTGGGGCACCTGCCATCACATAGGTGCTCATGGACAGGTCCCAGCATGCAGACTCAGCGAGGTGCCGATGTCGTGTGAGTGGTCCATCTTCGCTGAATGCTCCGGCACCATCCTGTCGGTGGCATGTTCCAGCTGCCCAAACACCTCCACCTGCCTGCTGTGCTCCAGGCGCTCCCTCCTCCATTCCAGTCTCACCTCCGCCTGCAGCCTCCGGTCCCATGACTCCGCTTGCTGCATGGAGCATTCTGTGGCCACCTCCATCCGGTCGATGGCCATGATCATCCACTCTCTCTGCTCAGTGGTTGAGCAGACTATGTCCTCCACTTGGTCCTGCCTCTGGTGCCATACCCATGTCTGGTGCTCCCTCATCTGTTGCGCCGGGGGTACAGGTCTGGGCTGCTGGGGACTATCAGGTCACCCTGTTGGGGTACACATTAGGTGTTGGTTAGCCACCCCTGCTGGACATCCCCTATCCCATGGCATGGCTGGGGGGTCCTCGCACACCCCTTGGTTTGGTGGCCGGTGCCCTCCCCCGGCAGTCCCATGCACCCGAGCCCCCCCTTCCATGCACTGCATGCCTGGAATCCCCTACCCAGGCTCCCTGGTTGCCCTCTCCCCCACCCTTGCTTGTGTGCCTCACCTGGGACCTCCAGGTGCTCCCGGAGTGGCTCTCCACTGGCCTCCTCACCTGCCTGTCTCAGGTGCCGGGGCATGCCATGCCCTGTGGGGATATGGGAGGGGTGGGTGGGGGTGGGATGCACTTGTCACCCGGTGACCCCCCCCGGCCCCCTTCCCATGGTCTAGGGTCCCATGGGTTTCTGGGGTCAGTCCCGTGTCCAGTGTGCCCCCCTCGACCCATCACCCCTGATCTGTCTCCCCTCCCTCTCACTTGCTTACCCTTGATTTCGATCTCAGAGCCCTCTGAGGCTGGTCCCTTGGTGTAACTGGGGTCCCCCTTTTTCCACTGGCTGAGGGTGACCAGTGTGCTGGCCTCAAAGTCTCCCGGACCGGACAGAGACTGGGGGATCCTGGAGCTGGTGCTGGGTGGGGCTTCTGCTCCTCAAGGTCCTGGGGTGTTCATCCTAGGGGGTGGGACCCCCGGAGTCGGTGCCTTCTAGGGGCATGGTGAGGGGAGCGGGTACCTCATCCCATTCCCTTCCCTGGACCATGGCGCTCCTGACGAGGTGGGGGGCTACTATGGACCCCTTCTTATAGAGTATGCAGTCCAGGGCATCATAGTAGGGGGCAGTCTGGGCTCCGTGGCTGGACCACCAGTTGTTGTCCTGGATGGCCTTGTACCCCCTCTTGAGATCCTTCATCTTGGATTGATACTTGGTCACGGTCCTGTGATTCCCTGCCACCTTCATTTCTTGCATGACCTCCCGTTACACGTGTTCATTCCACTGGTTGACCGCGAGCTCCAGTTGATGCTCCAGGGTCCCCCAGATCCTGATAAAGTCCTCAGTTTCCATGTGCCCCCATTGCCCCCCTCAATAGTAAGGCCATCTCCCCCGTGGGCCCTCCAGGTCCTCCTCCTCCACCTGGGCAATGCCCTGTCCTCAGGGGGCTTGGCCTCCTGGGCCTGCTTCCGTGTCTGTGGGTCATAAGGTGGGGGATAGGTTGGTTGCCGGGTTGCCTCAGCCCCGTGCCCCTTCCCCCTTTCCCCCCTCCTGTCAGTCCAACTGCCTCCCTTGGTGCCCCTGTGTCCATGCCCCCCCTTTGGTCCCCTTACCTGTTTCCAGGGTGCCTCATCCCCCAGGCCGGTTACCGTCTCTGGGGCGGTCTGTCCCGGCTGCTTCTGCTGCTGCTGCTGGTGTCCCTTCACCTCCTCCATTTTCAGCACAACTACCTCCTCTGCCTGCGCCTCTACCGCCTCCTCCTCCTCCTCTTCCCTCGCTCTCTCACCCACCACTCTCCTCTCCCTTCTGCCTCGCACCATCCCGCCACATCCCCCTGCTGCTGTGCACCCTTTAAATCTCCCTCCACGACCTGTGTTGTTGCTGGTTGCCTGGCAGCAATGCTGCTTGCCTTGTCCCTGGCTGGGAATCATATTACTTGAGTCCGGTGGGTGATTGTCGTTCAGACATTACTTTTTTTGTTTCCTGGTGGGAATCGCTTTGACCATGCTTTCAAAGATGGGGTATTTTCAGACGTTACGAGATCATGCTCAACCACAGTCAATACCCTGTGGTGAGGAATGGCCTCGTAACGTCTGTTGGGAAACCGGAAGTTCCCCCCAAGATGTTAACCATGCTCAATCGTGGCGGGGAATCACATTCACCATGCCATCGGCGGAACCGGTGGGGCCAGAGCCAATCGCATGGTGAATGTGATTCCCTGCCATGATGAAGGGGCCCGTCTTGTGTGGACGGCAACCATGGCCCGGAATCCCCGGCGGAATTCCAGTCCATGCTCAATTCAGGTGGGTGCTACAGCCACATTGGCTGCAGCGCCCACCCGTCTCCCCAGAGTGCGGGCAGTGGGGGAGCATGGGGGGCAGGGCCATGCAGCCACACATTGTGCCATGTGATCCTTCCCCCTCCCTGGCACATCTGTTGGGCATGAAGGGCTGATTCTGGCAGGGAATCAGAAGGGTGATTCTGGGACGGGGCGAATGCCACCCCGTCTTGTCTGAAATCACCCATGGTCCTGGCCGGAGCTCCAGTAGCGTGGTTAATTTTGACCCCTGCTGGGAATTGACTGTGGTGAACATCTGGTGGCCGTTGAACAGACGTTCAGGGCCCTTCGGCCCCACTGCAGGGTTGAGTGTGGTTCACTGTGGTTGACTGTGATCTCGTAACATCTGAAAATACCCTGAATCACAGAGAAGATCTTTACTGGTCAGAATTCAACACCTAGAAGAAAAATATGAGGACTTGGAGAATAGAAGTTGCAGATACAAACTGCGCTTCATAGGGATCCCAGAGGGACTTGAAACTACTAACATGAGAGCTTTTATTAATCAGTTGTTGGAAAAAAGTTTCCCTGCAGAAACCCATCTCCACACTGTGCAAGTTGAAAGAGCCCATACATCATTGAGACTGCGTCCTAGGGACAACCAACCTCCAAGAGCTATAATAGTGAAGTTTGAAAAATATCTAGAAAAGGAGGCGATCTTAAGGTTGGCTCGTATGAAGCAAAACATTGATTATCAAGGGGTGATTTCAGACGTGACAGCGGCCCTATTGGCCCCGTCACGCAATCACCCAAATGATTCCCCGGCGGAATCAGACCGACCCATCAACAGACAAGCCGGCAGATTCCACCAGGGAATCGGGAAGGGGACGTGGCTACGTGGCGCAATGTGTGGCCGCACAGCCCCGCCTCCCACGCTTCTGAGGCTGCCCATCCTCTGGGAGACGGGTGGGCATAGCGGCCAATGCAGCCGCGGTGCCCTCCCACCCCTCTGGGTATTGACCACGGCCCGGAATCGGCAGCAAGCATGGCCACCAATTCCAGGCCGTAGTCAGGGCCAGACGAGACGTTACCACATTCAACCACGGTGAATCCCGCCATGATTGAGAGTGGTAACATCACGTCTGTTGCGGGCAGAAAGTGATTCCCGCTGGGTGTTCACCACCAGTGGGAATCACTTTGACCATGCTTTCGGAGATGGTCCCCAGACCATCCTCGAAAGTGTGGTTATTTTTATCCCTGCTGGTGGTTCACTGTGGTGAACATCTGGCGGGGATTAAACAGACGTTGGGTATTTTCAGATGTGACGGGGCCGATTGGCCCCGTCATGAAAGCAATACATTGATCCCCCGCTGGGATGACCCCGTCATGCCCTAACAGATGTGCCGGGGGATCCCGATGGGGAATCGGGGAGGGGCCGTGCAGTGCAAAGTGCAGCCGCATGGCCCCACCCCCTCTACGCTCCCCACCACCTGCCCTCTTGGGTGACGGGCAGCCACCGCAGCCAATGCGTCCACAGCGCTTGCCTGAATTGGCCACAGGCCGGAATCCCTGTGGGGATTCCAGGCCGTGGCCGCCATCCAGAAGTGACGGCGGGGTTCACCATGGCAGGGAATCGCCTTCGCCACGTGTTGACCGCCAGTCCCGCCACTTCGGCCGCTCATGTGGCAAAAGTGATTCCCCGCCGTGGTAACATCTGGGGGGGAACATCCGTTCCCCCCATCAGATGTTACGCTGTCACAGCCACCACAGGGAAGTGACTGTGGTTGACTGTGATCTCCTAACATCTGAAAATACCCTATATGGGACCATTCTGCACCACAAGGAATTGTCTGTGGTTGAGCGTGATCTCGTAACATCTGAAAATACCCACGGTCACAAGATTAACATCTATCATGATCTGTCAATTGAAACCCAAAACAAATGCAGGAGCTGGCACAAGTACGTAGGCCCACTTATCGCAGAAGGTCGAAAACCACAGATCCTATTTTCAGCCAGATTTAATATTCTTTTTCAAGGGAAAAGAAAATTCTTTCAAGACCCTTCAGACCTGGAAATTTTTCTGCCACATTGAAAAACCAACCACAGAGATCCCCAAGAGGAAGCAGGAACTGCTCCCCACAAACCTGAAAACTTCTACTAAAGGTTTATATGTTGCAAGCTGTGTTTGGTGCTGGGGGGACTGATTGCTGTCTTGACTGGAGGAGCTTGCTGTCACTCTGCTTTTCCCTCCCCTTCCCCAGGTAATAACTCCCAGGGTGGGGTCCTGTGGTCAGCTGCAAGCTGTGTTTGGTGCTGGGGGGACTGGGACTGTCTTGACTGGAGGAGCCTGCTGTCACTCTGCTTTTCCCTCTCCTTCCCCAGGTAATAACTCTCAGGCCGGAACCCTGTGGGCGCCAGCCCAAAGGGTGACACCTAAAGGGTGTCGGCTGTTGGCTGGGGCCATTGGCTGGGCCAGGGGCCCGCCCTTCTGCCGGACAGAAACCACATTAGACACCATGCTGCCAGAGGCTCCTGGGGGAACAGACTTGCCAGGGCTTTCTACCTGCCGGTCCTCCGAGGGGGCTTGTTGTGCCGCAGTTGCTGCCACTGCTGCTGCTGGGATTTTCTGCCACTGCCTCTGCCACTGTTGTCAGTCCCCGCTGAAGATCGGCGGTACAAAAACAACATGGACAGTTAGTGCTGGGGGCACATGCCGAAGGGGCAGGAAGGACATTATAAGTATTTGGTGGGAGGGGGAGTTGAAGCAGAGGGGAATGCTAATGGAGAGAGTAGGAAGGGTGGTGGTGGGGTGGGTCTTGATGTTATTGGGAGGATATGAGAAGTAATGAGGGAGTTAATAGATGACTATGTATTGAGGGGTAGGGATATGGGTTGTTTTATTGTTATATGAATTTTGCTGTTCTATAATGGAAGGGGTTTTTGTTAGATAGATATTACAGATTATTTTTGTATTTAGAGATTGTAGGATGGGGACCTCATCTCTGGTGAGAGTGGTGGGAGGGGTGAGTGGAGGGGGCCCCCTCCTGGTGGCAGCAGGGTGTGGGATGGGAGTTGAGATGGAAGGAATTTAGAATGTTGTTATGGGGTAGTGATAGGGGGAGGGTATATATGATAGTTTGGTTTTTATGAAATTATACTGGGTCCCCTGTGTGGGATTAAACCCAGTTGTTGTGATTTTTTTTGTGGTATTATAAAGGGGTATTGTAGAGGGGTGGGTTGTTTTGTTTTTCTTGCTACTGGGTCCCCTGTGTGGGATTTAACTCAGTTTTTGTGCTTTCTTATGTTATGTTTTTCATTTTTGCTGTGAGCCACCTCGAGTTGCCTCGGCAAGAGAGCGTGGGATACAAATAAAAAATGAAATGAAATTAAACGAAATAATGGTTACCTATTCCTTTATTTTCAAATAGACAGTTAAAGCTAAGAGGAGTAAGAAACAGTATAGGTGACAACTGTTGTATGTTAGCAATAATGTCAAATTGTGTTGAATTAAGGTTTGATATACAGTTCTTAGATATATGTTACACTTTTGTAAACAAGTAGTAAATTTTGTCTCAAATAGAGCATTATGCGAGGTTTCTGTTTTATGAGGTTTTTAAATGTGCAACCAAAAAAAAAAATGGAATAACAAATTTACCTAAAACAAACAAGAAAATCCAGAGGGTAGTATTTGGTTTCAACAAATGAATATAGAGCAGTCAACTCAACATAACTTTTAAAGGGTGTGAAGTTAAAAAACCTTTCTGATATCCAGCAGAATCACTGGATTGGACTTCTGGATTTAAAATAAACAAGGAATACATTGGGTATTTTCAGACGTGATGGGGCGGCATTCGCTCCGCCACGGAATCACCCAAATGATTCCCCACCGAAATCCTGCCGTCATGGCCAGCAGACGTGCTGGCCGATTCTGGCGGGGAATCTGGGGGGGTGGGGCTGCACGACGCAACGTGCGGCCACACAGCCCCACCCCCGACGCTCTCCTGGCCGCCCTCCCTCCAGCAGAAGGGTGGGCGCCACGGCCAATGCAGCCGCAGCGCCCGCCCGCCCCTCGGGGCATTGACCATGGCCCAGTATCAGCAGCACTGATTCCGGGCTATGGTATGGGGACAGACGTGACGCCCCCATTGATCATGGGTGGGAATCGCTTTGACCTTGCAAATGGCCCTCCTCCTGGCAGGAGGACCATTTGCGTGGTCAAAATGATTCCTGCCCGTGATTCACGAGGGTGAACATCTGGCGGGATTCACAGCTGGCCCCAACAGATGTTACGAGCTCGGTCCCCATATGGGAATTGACTGTGGTTCACCATGATCTCATAACATCTGAAAATACCCATAGACAGGGGCAAGATCCTAAAAGTAATGCTGAACTGTCTAACCTCTTTAGCTAAATGGGAATGGGTTTTTAAAAGAGGGGAAAAGGGAAGGGAGGCTAATTGGATTGTGGGTAAAAGGGAAACACACAAAATAGTTACTGCACATCGAAAACAAAAACATATAAGGAAAATAAAAGGCCACACACAAAAAAAGGGATAAACATAGAACAAGATAAACGTTCACATTAAATGCAAGAGGAGTAAATAGTCCTATCAAAAGGAGAAGAATAAACACCCTAATGAGACAAAACAAAATTAAGATTTACTTCCTGCAGGAGACCCACCTTCTGCAAAAAGATATTTTCAGGATGAAAAACAGAGCATATAATCAAATCTTTGCTTCTTGTTCAAACAAGAAAAAATGTAATTTTCAGAAGGAGCAAATTATAAGAGACCAAGAAGGCAGATTCATCATGGTGAATAATAAATGTATAATTTATACATGGTGTATAACAAATGGTGAAAAAATAACATTAGGGAATATTTATGCCCCTTCTGAGGAAAATAAAGCATTTATGTCCCAGCAATTCAAAATATTGGCAGACAACTCGGAAGGCACTACACTGATTCATGGGGATTTTAATTGTGTAATGGCAAAGGAGGACAAATCTAGTCTCCCACAGAAGGGATACCCAAAAAATGTTATGGGCACTTATATCCAATCTAGGGGTTGGATTGATGCTTGGAGATTTGTTCACCCCTCTCAAAGGTACTATACTTTTTACGCCCCCTCCCCCCATTCCCATAAATCCTTTTCATGAATAGATTATATATTAATAAATAAAGAAGCAGTGCATAGATGCACAGACTGCAAAGTCCTCCCCACTGTGATAGCAGATCACTGTGCTGTGATTTTAAAATTGGGGGAACCTACAGGGGATCCTAAAACCCTACCGAAAAGCACAACTGTTAAAACAAGAAACCATCAGGGAAATGATTAATAATGAACTGACAGAATACTTCAAAACCAATACTGCACAGGAAGTCTCCCCTCATACAGTGTGGGAGGCCTCAAAAGCTGTTATTAGAGGAGTTTTTATTTCACAGGCAGCATATTTACAAAAAACAAAAATGGAACAGAAAAGGGAATTATATCAAAATCAATTAAAAGAAGAAAATATGCAAAAGCAGTTCCCAAACAAAGACATAAATGAGGAAATTCAAAACATTAGAAATGAAATTAATATTTCAGAAATTGATAACACAACCAAGCAAATGAGGAAAACTAGCTGTTTTTATTATGAAAAAATAACAAAGCAGATAAAATACTAGCAAATTTGGTACAAAAAAAAGGGGGGGGGGAGTATACAATCTATATCAATGATGCACAAGGGAACAGGAAGTGCAGCAAACTGGATGTCCAAAAGATCTTCCTCCAATATTTCCAGTCAGTATATAAACCCAAACTACTGGATGCCTGTAAAATAAGAGATTTTTTTAAAAGAACATAAAATTCCTCACTTAAATATGGATCAAAATAACTATCTAAACACCCCTTTCTCAGAAGAGAACATTTTTAAAAGTTATCAAAAATCTCCCGCCCCAAAAAAGGCCCCTGTCTCAGATGACCTACCCTCTGAATATTACCAAACATTCACACACCAGATATCTAAGTCCCTTGCAAGTACGTTAAATTACATATTACAAACAATGACCATGCCAACCTCCTTTAATATGGCAACAAAATCACCCCATGCCTCAAAGCAGGAAAAGATAATGAAGACTGTTCCAATTATAGACCCATTTCTCTTCTCAATTTGGATTACAAAATCTTCACAAAAGCACTGTTCTAAAGGTTGGCAGTGGTAATTACCCAACTTATACATCCTGATCAAGTCGGATTTATACCTAACAGACTGGGTGAGCATAACATCTGCCAAACTATTGATATATGCCATTTTTATACAAAGAAAACATATTTCAGCAACGGTAGTGTCAATGGATGCCCAAAAGGCCTTTGATCAAATTGAAATAAAATGTTTAATAGAAACCCTAAAAAAGATATTTTTTTCAGACAACTTCTTATCCTGGGTCACTGCCATATAAAAGAACCCTCCTCACAAATGCTTATTAATGGGGAAATAACAGAGAAATTTAGACTAGAGTGTGGCAGTCACCAGGGATGCCCATTGTCCCCATTATTATTTAATCTTGTCCTGGAAGTCCTGGCTATAGCTATTCGTAGCGAGCAGCATATCCAAGGGGTCAAAATTGGCAAACAGGAATCTAAATTGGCTTTATATGCTGATGATATGCTGATTTATTTAACAGACCCAATATCATCAATGCCCCAGTTGGTGACAATAATAAAGGAATTCAGCAGCATATCAGAATATTCACTCACATTTCACAAATCATCAGCACTCCTGTACACCAAGGACTAAAAGATGAAAACAGCACTCGAGGAAATTACTCCCTCCAAAAAAGAATCAGCTAAATTAAAATATTTGGGAATATGGATTGTGAAAGACATGACAAAATGATATGAAGAAAATGTTCAAAACAACTTTAAAAACATAAAAACAGAGTTGGAAAGCTGGTACAGTTTAGCAACATCATGGTTGGGTAATATCAATCTGTTAAAAATGATGGTTCTCCCAAAAATACTATACAATTTAATAATTGCACTATCCATAGACATACCCAAATCTTATTTTTATGCCCCGGAAAGAAGTATTTTAAGGTTTATTTGGAGTGGGGAAAAGCCACGTATCAATAAAAAGGTAAATGGACTCCAATCTGAAGGGAGACTGGATTTTTCCAATATTTACTATTATTATGAAGCAGCAGTATTAAGTGGAATCAGAGAGTCATTAATAGAGAACAAGGAAGTAACTTGGGCTGCTTTTAGATGAGCTCCTGCAATTTTTCAAAATCCCATTAGGCAGGATTAGACATGACAAGGGACGCAATCACGCATATTCAAGGCGGTCGCATATTGTTTACTGACCACAAACTAAATACCTCAATGTCTAAAAGCGGCCTTGGATAAATTTAGAGAAATAGATAGGTAATGTCAGTGAATTTAGAAACCACATCATATGGTGGGGGAAATATTGAGAAACCCCTCTGGAACCAGCATCCTTTTGCCAAAGCTACATGGAAAATTTGGCAACAAAATAGAATAAAAATCAGCATGAGAGATAATCTTTCCCCCTTGTCAATAATTAAAGATAGGATAAAAGATCATCCAACGGGAATGCCAAATTTACAGAAATGTTTAAAGAAGAAAAACATCAACAAAATTCAACAGCTATACAGGGAGAATATATTTATGTCACTTTCTGACATAGAAAATCTAGTCCAAGCCCCAATTAACTTTATAGAATACTTACAGCTTAAGAACATAATTGACTCCACAGAAAACAGAAAGGCATATCTAAAACAAGCTTATCCACTACAGATGACGGTACTAGGGCCAGGATTTTATGAAGAATTTATAAAGTTTTAATCAAAAAATATATCCAAAAGTGGTCTAAGGAACTGGAAACTTCCTGGTCTAAGGAGCAAATTGAGATGCTTAAGTCAAGACTGCATAAATCGCCACATTCAATAGAGGTCAGAGAGTCTAAATTAAAATTAATTGTTAGATTTTGCAAAACTCCATCACTCCTAGCTAAGGGTATTTTCAGATGTTACAAGTTCACGCTCAACCACAGACAATCCCCTGTGGTGGGGAATGGTCCTGTAACGTCTGTTTGATGCCCACCAGAGGTTCGCCACAGTGAACCTCTGGCGGGAATCAAAATAACCACACTTTCGAGGATGGTCCGGGTACCATCTCCGAAAGCATGGCCAAAGTGATTCCCGCCGGGGTTGAACACCTGGCAGGAATCACTTTTTGCCCCCAACAGACATGATGTTACCACGCTCAACCGGCGGGATTCACCATGGTTGAGTGTGGTAACATCTCGTCTGGCCTCTGACCACGGCCCGGAATTGGCGGCCATGCTTGCTGCTGATTCCAGGCCGTGGTCAATATCCCGGTGGGCGGGCGGGCGCCGCAGCTGCATTGGCCATGGTGCCCGCCCGTCTCCTGGAGGGCGGGCAGCCTCGGGAGCGTGGGGGATGGGGCTGTGCGGCCGCACATTGTGCTGTGTCTCGCAGCCCCGCCCAGCCCCCCCAGCCCCAGATTCCCCGCCGGGATAGTCCGGCACATCTGCTGGCCATGACGGTTCAATTCCAGTGGGGAATCAAAAGGGTGATTCCATGACTGGGCCAAAGCCACCCCGCCATGTCTGAAATCACCCTAAGAGTAAGATTTAACTACTCCACTGTAGTTGGAGCTCTGTGGAAGTGTTATTCCGCAAATCCCCTTCAGGATACTATTGTTATGTTAATTATTGCGTGTCTCAATGTGCTCATGAGGAACTGGAAGAATACGGCTGGTTTTACAGAAGCGGCTTGGATTAGATAAACAGGGTATGGTTTACCCTTTCAATGGAAAAGCTGAGACTGAATTTCCACAACAAACTGCAAGACTTTCTAACCACCTGGTCCCCTGTATGGAACTTTCTCCAATAACACAAGAGACCAAACAGAAAAATCCATTGCCTTCATGTGAAAGACATTATCTAAATAACAAAATTTATCATAGTGTAGTCTCGCTTTAAATAAAAATCACATGGATGCCGTGAATAATATTGAATATAATACTTGTACAAGATAACCAATGTGTTCCATGAAAGGTGGTTTTAAGGGAGGGGGGAATAAAGTGGATATTTTTACAAAAACATGTTAATTGTGATACTATCTAGATACTATCTAATTACTATCTATCTATCTAGATACTAGCTATCTATATACTATCTACTATATCTAGATACTATGTAGTACTATCTAGATACTATCTAATTACTATCTATCTATCTAGATACTATCTACTATATCTAGTAGTACTATGTAGTACTATCTAGATACTATCTAATTACTATCTATCTAGATACTATCTACTATATCTAGATACTATCTAGGACTATACTATCTAATTGTACTAGATACTATCTCTAGATACTATCTAGTAGATAGCAAATTTTAAACTAGCTTCCTATGTAAAGCTTATCACTTTAATCATTATTACATGTAGAAATAAATAAAAAAATTAATTTAAAAAAAACCCCAACAAACAAAAATCCTTAGTCCCACTATTTTAATATGGAACCTGACTCTGTTATGAGAAGGTAGGGATTCTTGTTTAAAACAGAGGGCAATCTCACAGCAGTACAGCAACCTACCATCAAACACAGTTTCAAAGCTACAAGGACAGATTCATTTCTGAATATATTTGATATATGGCTATCAAACATATTGATCATATGTAGCTCCACACACCTCCCTCTCAAGGCACTTGGCCAAAATTTCCCTACTTTCCTAAAGTCTGGCAGGAACAGAAAGCTGAATTCAGGCCAGATCTTTAGGCACAATGTAGATAAGAGTCGTGATGGCTGGCTAGTGAGAAGTATTTTGAAGAATTGGCAAGTCCTATGGCTTGGTGGAGGGCACTTGTCAAACTGGGCTGCAAATTACACCCAGCGTTCTTCCAGATTCCTTGGCCTTGCTGCTCCTGGAAAATAGCAATGGCCTGAAGCAGAAGCATCATTGTTCCTCTGGGAAGTAAATTGACTATGTCCTTTCCTATAGGATGAACCTTGCTGTGTTTAATCTGACTCTTCGACAGCCTCCAGAGTAAACAGTTAACAAGGTTGGGGGGGAGAATTTAGAGGTAGGGTTTCTGGGGAGGGGATTGGATTTTTTTGCGGGGGGGTGTTATTGATTGTAAGCTGCCTTGAACTGTTATGAGAAGGGTGGCATATAAGTCTGAAAAAATAACAAGGTTGTTTTATTTTTTGTGAAATGAAACAAAAGAGAGTAGCCAAGAGGAGTTGTTCAATGTCTGTTTCCATTTGTATTATTGTATTTTTGGTTTACTGTAAGCTGTCCTGAATCCTCTTTGGACAATTATGAGATTATGTTACTATTACTACACATGATTAATAATAAATAACTAATAATAATAATATTACATCCATACTCCATCTTTTACACTGGCTGACAGTCCACTTCAGGCCATGTTCTGGATCAGCTAGTGTTCTTTTGTGTGCACTAGAAGTGATCTCAGACTCTCTCTTTTGCTCTTCTGCCACAACTCACCTCATAAAGGATGTTTTTAATGCTTCCTCCCCAAAGCGCATTGTGGAAGGCAAAGGGGGTGAGCAATGATTGGACGTTTACAGGACCTAAAAAGACTAGTCATGGGAGGGAAAGGTAGTGATTACAGATTGGGTGAAAACAGGCATGACGCTACCTCCACTTTAACGTTTCTTATGCATGTTGCATGGCTGAATAGGGCACCAATACAGCCCTGCAACATGCATGAGAAATGTTAAAATGGAGTTAGTATCGTGTCTGTTTTCACCCACTAAAGGGGCCTAGTGTCACAGCTGGGCCTTGAAGCCCCAGCCTCAGAAGTTGCCTGAGGTGCTTGCTGCCTCCTGTGCCACTGGGGGGTTACTGCAGAAAATGGCTTCCCTCCCTGCCTTGTCATTCCCTCTTTTCTTTCCAGCTGTACCCCATTGCCCATGATGGAGGGGGTGGGGGCGTGGACCCACCTGCCCCAGCCTGATTGGCTCCTTATAGTATAGGGCTGCTGAAGGCTGTGGTGGGTGTGGAGCTTCAGGCTGGCCCTTGTTGACTTGTGTTTGGCTCTTGCCCCTTGCTCGCCTTTCCTCTTCTCTCATTGTTTTGTCCTGTGCTTGGGCTTCTGTCTGTGTTGGAGTTGTGTCCCTTTGTGTTTATCATGGGTGATGCCCTTCCCCTGCCCCTTGTGCGGATATCTGCCCTGCTTGTTCTCCTTGTATGTTGGGGGGGGGGGAGTTTCTTACCTAAGCTCCCTTTCTCTGTTGATTGTTTGCACATGGTGGATTCCTATTGCACCCTGTCACGGAGGAACATAGGGTCACACACGTGTAACACGGGTCTGCATGTAGACTACAAGTCTGGTAAATATGTAAATCAAAAGATTCCACATGTATGTAACGTTACAATTGAGAACTGTAAAACTCAAATTAGGGCTGTGACACGTGACCAAGCTACAGTAAATGCAAAGAGATATAAAGAATGTGTATTTGAGAACCCTAGCCAGACAGACCTGCAGAGATGCAAAACAACCTTCATGTTTGCCTGTGTTGCCTATGTAACAGGTCACACATTTCCATTTCCCCGAAGGCGGGAAACGAGCGACAAAGAACGAGGAAGGGTACTTAAGAAAAGACCATTAAGCCAACTTCGCTATCGCTTGCCCAGAGCCACCTCGAGCAGTTACATCTGTATACGAAAGCCTGCCAGCAAGTCAGGCTGGAGACCATGAACTATGAGAGACATGATTTTGCTTTCTACCAACTAAGTCTGGAGACCCAGTCGCTTACACCAAAGGACTGAGAGAAACTTAAGGACATTTGTAGGGTAAGATGCTTATTTAGGAACTCAACCAGTATAGATCAGGACTGCGTTGTATTTACCTTTGATATCTAGTAACCACTCTGTATCAACTATCTTGTTTATGTAATCAATAAACTTACTTCTTATCATTATGAAGAAGTGTCTGTGTCTAACATTGGAACACAAGTGAGCAACAAGAGCCCTCAAGCTCTTGCGAACCCAGAGAGTAAAGAGTCTGTAAACGGGAAGGATCAAGCCCTTGAGTGACAAAGGAGTTGTCCCTGCGGCAGACTTGAATTAGCCAGAGAGAGAAACTAATTCAAGCGGGCTGTGCGAGGGAAACTGAGTCACTCAAACCCGGTAAAGTGGGGGTGTGGACCTGCCAACCCGTGACACCACCACCCCTGTCTGGCTTTGTATTGAATGGCTCCCTTCCTTCCTTGAGACCCCCATAGTCTGTCTGTCTGACTGTTCGCTGGCCTGAGGGACCTTCTCCGCTGGCCACCTCTTGTCTTTCTAGGAGCCTCGCCTCTGGCTTTCCTCCCGTTGTCTCGCCTCTGGCTTCCCTCACCTCTGGCTTTCCCCTTTTGCCTTGCCTCTGGCGTCTGTCCCTCGCCTCTGGCTTTCCCCCTATTGCCTCGCCGCTGGCTTCTGTCCCTTGTCCCTGGACTCCCCCCTTCCCTGTTCCTCATCCCTTGCCTCGATGATGAGCCGCATGCTTTCTTAGGTCAGCTTGTCTGGCTCCTATGCTGAGCACCTTGTCTCCTTGGTATTGGAGAGTGGCTGAGAGGTTCCCTTGTTAATCCTGTGTTTCCGCTTCGACCTTCCCTCCTTACCTTTCCCTCTGTCCTTTCCCTAGGCTCTGACTCCAGAGCCTGGCAGAAAGCTCCGCCCACACCCCTGTCCCCTATTTTTCCCCACCGCTTGATAGACCTTGGGATTGATATCCCACGCCATGATCCCAGCTACCACTACTGATGACCCTCTGACAAAGGCCTCAGTTAGACAAGAACCCTCAGTATTGACATTGTCAGGGTACCCCATGGGCGGGGCCACCCATGCCACCAGGGGCAGACCTTCGCTGGGGTCTGTCCCTGCCAGACCCGTCCGTGGCCACGATGCCACCTCTGCCCCCGATGTCGGCACTGGATATACCCCCTTTGCTGACACCAGTTCTGCCGGCACAGTCGGGGGCGCGTGTGGGACTGTCAGATGCAAGTGACATGCCCACGCCCATGGATAAAGGCCATTTTGCAGGGAGAACCAACGGAACTGGAACAGATCCCTGCCATATGGACCAACTATGTACAGGTTTACAAAAATGTGGCTGAGGTGGCCGCCAAAACAACCAAGCCCTCAGTAGGGTGCTGTACCAAGTTATCCCAGCCCCTATGTGAGCTGACCTCATACTCAGCCATTGCTATCCTGGCTGGAATCATCACCAGCGATGATGTCACGGAAGTCCTCCCCTATGGCAACAATCGTACCTCCAATTGTGAGTTCTGGGAAAGGGAATCCTGTGAAGCCCCCTCAGGTCCCCAGGCCAGCCCCAGTGCTACGCGACCTCCAGCCAGCTGGACCAGCAATTCTCGTGGCAGGGTGGGTGGCATACCAGGGCCAACCAGCTTCTACATCAATGTTCCAAACTGTGTGGGTGCTAGTCCAGAGCCCTCAAGTCTGGCATTCAACGTATACCATCTGTGATCCATGGTCTCCGAAGAAGGTTATGTCAGGCTGCCAGATTATCGGATGGCCACTGAACCCACTCCTGCCTTCCATGTTTGGTAGCGATATGTCACCACAGTCCAGGGCCACTCGCCTTTCAAGTACAGTGGAGAATAGCAGGTCTCATGTTAAAGGTTCCAGGGCAGTTCCCCCCACCCGACCTCCTCTGGAGTGGAGCCTTGCAGGACCCGAGAGACCATCTACAGGTTTAGTACCAGTGGGTATCTCCACAGCGTCTGTACAGCCATCACCCATAGAGATGGGTTCCCCCTTGAGGGGAGCGCTTGACGGTCCCTACCCTTAGCTAACATCCGTGCCCCGAACTCAACCGGGTGAAGTAGAAGAGGCCATCACCATGGGCTGCCGGACCATGTCACTGATATCCCAACTACCACCCCTTCTGGGTCAGACAGTACCCCTGGATACAGGGTCCTCTAGTGTTCCCCTCCTGACCTCACCCGCACCAGGTGAGCCTCCCTGGGGCACTGGAGAGTCCCTATTGTCCTGCAGAACCATGAAATGCCCCCCTGGGCTGCCGTTTCCATTGGCCCAGGACTGTCCGGAGACAGCTGTCTTGTTACCTGGGGGGGTCCCCTGGCCGTGGCACTAACCGCATCGTGTCAACCTCACTAGCTTCTGAGGCCACGACAGGGGTGCTTTATACTAGTGACTCTGCAGCAATACCCACAAGGGCACTGCCTAATCGTGTCAAGAGGAGTACCAACCGTGATGGACCTGCCACATTGTCAACTCCTCTCCCCAGCACTAAGAGGGGGGTCTCAATTCCCACCAGGGCATGTTCTCATGCTACCTATCGGCATCGGAGCACCACCCCGGATCCCTGCAATTACCCTAATGGATGCTATGCTTCCCCTGGAGCCCCTCCATCTCTACTGGGACCCCCTCCATGGCCCCGGCCTCCACCTGGACTTCTACACCTTCAACCACCTCGCCAAGTATTCCAGTACCCCCCTTCCACCTATGGGGTGTGCTGATGAACATTGCAAGGCTCTGCCTTTCTGCATTATACCACCCTCTTGGCTATGTGCCCCCCTATGGTTCTTGCCTAGGACCCTGACTCCCTCCTAGGTTCTGGGTCCTATCATTTTGGTTCCCCCCTTGTCCCTTCTCCTGGGTGACCTGCATTTCCCTAAAGGGTAGCTGTCCCCCTTCTGGATTGTTTTTGTTCCTTCACCATCTTACCTCTGGGACATATGGGGGTGTGGGGGGCTTGGAGGGGGGGTACTGTCACAGCTGGGCCTTGAACCCCTGGCCTCAGGGGTTGCCTGGTGTGCTTGCTGCCTCCTGTGCCAGTAGGGGGTTACTGCAGAAGGTGGCTTCCCTCCCTGCCTTGTCAGTCACTCTTTTCTTTCCAGCTGTGTCCCGTTACCCCTGATTGGGGGATGTGGACCCACCTGCCCCAGCCTGATTGGCTCCTTATAGTATTTACGGCTGCTGAAGGCTGTGGTGGGTGCAGAGCTTCAGGTCATCCCCCTTTGAGTTGTGTTTGGCTCATGCCCCTTGCTCTCCTTTCCTCTTCTCTTATTGTTTTGTCCTCTGCTTGGGCTTCTGTCTGTGTTGGTGTTGTGTCCCTTTGTGTTTATCGTGTGTGATGCCCTTCCCCTGCCCCTTGTGCGGATATCTGCCCTGCTTGTCCTCCTTGTATGTTGGGGGGGGGGTTTCTTACCTAAGCTCCCTTTCTCTGTTGATTGTTTGCATATGGTGGATGCTGGTGGGTTCCTATTGCACCCCCTGTCTGACTTTGTATTGAATGGCTCCCTTCCTTCCTTGAGACCCCCATAGTCTGTCTGTCTGACTGTTCACTGGCCTGAGAGACCTTCCCCACTGGCCACCTCTTGTCTTTCTAGGAGCCTCACCTCTGGATTTCCCCCGTTGCCTCGCCTCTGACTTCCTTCGCCTCTGGCTTCCCCCCATTGCCTCGCCTCTGGCTTCTGTCCCTTGTTCCTGGACTCCCCCCTTCCCTGTTCCTCATCCCTTCACCTTGATGATGAGTCGCATGCTTTCTTAGGCCAGCTTGTCTGGCTCCTATGCTGAGCACCTTGTCTCCTTGGTATCGGAGAGCAACTGAGAAGTTCCCTTGTTAATCGTGTCTTTCCCCTTTGGCCTTCCCTCCTTACCCGTCCCTCTGTCCTTTCCCTAGGCTCCGACTCCGGAGCCTCATACCTAGAGAAAAATCTCCATGTCTTAAATCAGGAGTGGAGAACCCTCCTGTGTCCCATTTCAAAAATTAGTTCCAACACTGTGGGCTGGAGAGGAGCTGTGGGCTAGGTGTGCTATACAGCACACAGAAGGGAGAAAGTGGAGGGACCAGATCATGAATCTATATGCCATGGATCCTCACCTGTCCTCAAATGCATGCCCTCATCTCCTCCCTTCCCTTGATTTCACGCACATACATCCTAACATTTCAAATGGCCGAGGAGGGACAAGCCCCACCCTCTTGGCAAATAAACTCTGCCCTCTCACACACATACACACTCACACACCCCTTCCAAAATTCAGTGCATAAAGAGAGACCGAGGCTCCCCCTGATAAGTGGTTTATCATTCCACTTAGCTTCTTGTCATTCCATCATCTTACCATTGGCCTCGAGGGTTTTTCCTAGGAGGTAACCAGGAAAGAGGTGCCAGAGTCTTGAATGCTGGTCTTTTTGGGTGTTTTTAGACAAGTGCCTCGCTGCGCATCATGCATGTTTCTGGGCCACACTGGCGCCCTATGCAGCCCTGCAGCATGCATGATGGGTGAGTGGCTGGGTGATGAATGGGGAGGTGCTTGTCTAAACCACCCTTAGTCTCTCTCACCTGAAAGAGGGGTTGTGATTGCTGAAAGCGACACCGTGGGATTCAGCATCTAAATAGGGACTGTCCCTCCTGAATGGAGACTGCTGGAAGGTATGCTATGCTTTCAGTACTTTATACTAAGGTCTTGATACATGGGCCAAATCCATGAAATGGAAAGGGCTCAAATAAATAACAAATCTGAGGTGGAAGTTCCCTACCTCTCATCTAGACAGTGGTGAATAAGGGAGAGGAGAGAGTGGCTGGATCTTTAAGACAGAGGCATTATTATCACTAATAATTGTTTAGTTATGAAATGACCTGGAATAAGGCCCAGATGTAGATCAAAACCTGCACCTGGTCACTTATTACAGCAAATTATTCCAGTAAGAGACATCTCTGATTAGGCTTTCTGTCAAAGGAACACCATGCTGATTTTTACTACCCTTTTCAATGGCTACAACATTAACTTACTCAGAATGACTCTGCCCAGGGCTGGCCCCAGGCATGTACCACATGGGCAGCTGCACATGGCCCCACGGCCAGCTGGGGCCCTGTGCTTGCCTGGCTGGGAGGCAGGCTGCAGCCAACTTCTCCCTCAATAAGTTCTTCTGCCTCCCTTCCCAGGCTCTGGTCAATGTCCCTCACCTGCCTCTACCTCCTAGTAGTGCTGCAGCAGCTGCAGAGGGACACTGGGACACAGGGATTGGAGTGGAAGATAAAACTGTTTGTTTACAAACAACTCCTCCCCATGTGAGTGATCAGAAGGTTGTTACCTTGTAAAGAAGGTGGTTCAAGATAAATCCCAACATTCTCACAATTGGGTTGTGCATGCTCACCCTATTCAAATAATAGACCACGTGATGGTCTCGAGCTCCTCTAGTATAAAAGCACTCTCCCCCTCAGAGTGACTGTTCCTTCCAAACCTTTCTAGGAATATAAGAAAAAAATTCCATGCAGGGCTGGAAGGGTGGGTGTTGTGAGAATGTTAGGATCCATCTCAAAGAACCTTGTTTACAAGGTAGCAACCTTCTTTTCTTCTTCAAGTGGCTCCTCACAGGCTATTTTTACATGGCTTCTTCGGGTGGGGGGGTCCATGGGCACGTTGGTGCATGGGTGGGGCATGCACACAGCTGCACACGCATCCCCTCTCAACCCCCACTCATCCACACCCACGGAGTAATTGCTGTTTCCCCCGGTTGCTCCATGTGTGGGACAAGTGGGGTGTGAGTGGGGATGTGTGTTAGGCAGGAGCGCACGCACCCCCACTCACCATGGGCACATGTACCACGTCGTTCACAGGAATCTGTGTGTTCATGGGTGGGAGAGGTCCATGTAAAAAGGGACACATTCTCACTACTGTCTTACTTATATTACCTTAGGTAGGAATTTAGGATGTAAAGCAATATCTATTTTATCTTGAAAAATCTTCAAATTTGGTTCTGAGATTATTATGGCTGCTATTTCACTAACTCTTCTTAATGAAGTTATTGCTAACAGGAATACTGTCTTTAACCCCCCATCCCATAACCAGTTCATTTGCAACCCCCATATAATCAATTCATGCTGCCCCGGGGGCACAAATTAAATGGTTATGGGTGGGGGGAAACATGAATTGATTATATGGGGGGGCAGGGTTGCAAATGAACTGGTTGTGGGGTGGGGGTAGCATGAATTGATTATGGGGGACAACTGAACTCGTTATATATATATATGTCTCTTTTCATGTCATAATGCATTTAACAGGCTAGCTGCATTTTGGGTGTCTTGTGTGTTTGATAGCAGCACCTCTCAATCGGTCACACCATGTGCATGCACAAGGCACAGGTAGCACCAGCAGCAAGAAGCAACAGGCCCTGGAGGCCAGATTGGCTAAGCTCACCCCCTCCCTCAGTAAGGCAATGGACGCAGTCAGTCTCTCTGTGCCTGTCTCACTGCCTGCCCGGCTTCCCCTGCAGTGGAACCACTCCTGGGGAGTAGTCGTAGATGCTCGGCTGGAGAGGTGGGGGAGGAGAAGCATTAGGAGACCATGCTTATCTATGGCCGCTCACAGGAGTGGAGAATGGGAATCATTCCTGTTCAGAGGGATTAAATTTTATGTAAATTTACACATTTGCATAATTAGGTGGGGCCTACGTATGCAAATTAGGCCCCCGCATCAAGATGTCGCATATGGCCTCACAAACCCTGGGGCTGGTCCTGAATCTGCCAAATATGGAGTATTATTGGATTTTAAATTGATTATATTAAGCAGCAGCATAATGGGCCCCATGGCTTGCCTAGAACTACATGTGATTTCATGTAGATTATCCTCACTATGGTGGCAACCCCCACAGAACCTTGACTGAAGGATCCCTACACAGGTTACTTAGCTGACTATGTATACTTTGTGAGGCCCCCAG
This sequence comes from Sphenodon punctatus, assembly GCA_003113815.1. NCBI lineage: Eukaryota > Metazoa > Chordata > Lepidosauria > Sphenodontia > Sphenodontidae > Sphenodon > Sphenodon punctatus. The sequence continues at coordinate 1,483,425 of QEPC01015363.1, forward strand.
CTGCCTGGCGGCCTTACTTCCCAGCTCCTTTTGCCCCTGGATTCAGCATGGGAGGGAGGGATCAGATGTGGGGTTCTAGACTTCATGGGTCCACCTGTATGGTTGTCCGCGCCCCCCGGAAGAAACCTGGAGAAGGAAAGACCACATCAAAGGGGGAAGGTCAAAGGGGCTGTCAGTCCCTTCTGACATAACCCTGTCCTTTACTGAGCATTCTGACATCACTATGCTTTTCAAAAAGGCAGGGCCATGCCAGAAAGGGGGCAGGGCAAATTGGGCAGTCCCACACTTTTCTGACATAATCTCATCTGTTACAGTATGTTGTGACATAATAGCATGCATCAGAAAGGGAATATAAAAGTCCCTATGGCCTTCCCCCTTTCTGATGTGTCTCCCCCAGAAGCCCTAGTTCTCTGGGTTACCCAAAGCCACCTCTGGCTGACCTAGAGAACCTGGGGCTTCCCACAAAGCCCGGAGACTCTGGGTCAAAACCTGAAAATACTGTCCACCAGCCTCCCTCCCTGCCTGCCTGCCTGCCTAGCTGCTTGACTTCTTCCACCACAGGGGAAAGAAAGAGTGGGGCAGCTGGGACAGAGAGAGCAGGAAACTCCCAAGGGCACATCCAACAGCCATTTTAGACAGAAAAGGCAATGACCACACTGCCCATGAGCAGTGTGTGTATCCCTGCCCTACCCGTTAATTATGTTGTTCTGCCTATGCCTAGGATTCCAATGGGTCCAAGACAAGCCTTGTTGCCTGACTGAGGCAAAATCTCTCTCACACCATGAACATAGTTTAACTTCCCTCCCGCTAACCCAGCCTAGTTACTGCATTACACAGTCTTCCATTATGGGTCTGCAACTGGGCCAGGAGTTAGCTCACTACAAGTGAAACTTCCAAGTCTGCAGAAAGGGGGTGAAAAACTTCACAGTGCCAGCTGGAAGCTGTGTCTCTGTTGGCTTCCCCATGCTGTGTTTGGATTTTAAGAATATTGGAACTGAATAAAAAAAGAACGCGTTTGCTATTTTTTAAAGAGGAAAATGTAAATTTTCGAAGGCAACATAAATCTGTTTTCCCGTTAATTATTCCTGTTGAGGTACATTGTATTTGCAACAATTCTATATTCATTTGTAATTGTTCAGAATATGCAAATCCGTTTGGAGCTTTGCCAGGGCCATTTGGTGTGGATATTATTCATACTTAAGACTGTGCCGCCGGTAGCAAGTTATCCATGTAATCCCTCACCAGTTTTACCTTCTAAATTCAAAATGTTTCTACTGGTAGCCAATGTCATCTCATTTTCCATTAGTCACAAAGTTTCTCCCATATACCTGGGACTTTAGAAAGAGACTAGCCCTTTTGGTTCCCCCATCCCACTGCCTGCTTCATCACCACCACCACCCTGCTTCCCAGTTCATCCCCCCCACTACCCAGTTTATTCTCCCCCACCCCATTGCCTGGTTCATTCTCCCCTCCCCCACTGCCCAGGTCAGTCTCACCCCAGCCCTGTTGCCCGGTTATTTATCCCTCACCCCATGCTGCCCAGTTCATCTTCCCCCCCTGACTGTCCAGTTCATTCTGTCTGGTTGATTATCCTTCCCCACTGCCCAGTTCATTCCCGCCCCCCTCCACTGCCCAGTTCATTCTGCCTGGTTCATATAGTAAAGTACGGTTAACTTTTACATTTCAACAGAAGCGGATATTACCTAAGCAATAACCCCGCGGTTCAAGAAACTGGTTAAGGCAGCATTCCAAATCATACTCAAACTCTAACATGACAGTAAATGGTCAAGTTAAGGCAAAAATATATATATATGTCTTAAATGAATCCTGCACAAGCTCCTAGTCTTCACCTATAAAGCTCTTCACAACCTCGCTCCCCCCTACCTCTCTGCACTTATCACCCTCCATACTCCAGCCCGTGCACTTCGCTC
>QEPC01015363.1:1490995-1504094 GCA_003113815.1 Sphenodon punctatus
AACAACTAAATCTATCAAACCTAATGTAAATAAATGAGAATATGGGGGTAGATGAGGGTTTGATGGGTGAAATAGGAGGAGGATGGCAGCAATGGATTGCGAAGCTGGAGTGGAAAATTCTGGGTGAAGAGGAGCCTTCTGAAATGCCTGCTGTTGGGAACAGTGACTAGCTCAGAAGGTATTGGGAATGGGGGAGGCAGAAAGTTTTGTTTCTTGATGCACCTGCCTCAAATCAAGCCCCATTGGCTCTGTGCAGCCTAGCCCGTGGCCAATTGCAGACTGCCAAGCCAGTGGTCTGAGGCGAAAAGAGATGGTGATTCGGCAGGCTGGCTGCTACTCAAAGCCACTCTCTCCACCCTCCACCCCTGGTGCCTGGAAGTCTGCTCCTAGCTGAGTCAAATGACTTCCCCCTACATTTGGCCTTCCAGTGATCTGACAGACCACGTTTTAGCCACCCGAACACAACCAAACGCGATCCGAACTTAACGAACTGTTTGGCCATTTCATCGTTCGGTGTTTGGATCTGTTCGGTGTGTTCGCCATTTCGCCGTTTGGTGTTCGGTTCCGTTCGGTATGTTCGCGTTCGTGTTCGTGTTCGGTTGTCCGAACAGGCCGAGTTCGGAGCAAACACCGAACTACCGAACCGCGTTCGGTCATCCCTACTAGCCAAACTGCCGAACCGAACGGACGAACCGAACGCAGCTGAACCGAACGGATGAACCGAATACAGCCGAACCGAACGGACGAACCCAAATCGCGATCTGTTCGCCCATCCCTATGGGTTTCCCTCTGGTTTACCACATAGTGGCATTTTTCATGACATCTGAATGATCTACCACATGTTAGCTGTAAGTTAGTCAATGGTAGAGTCATCCTGAATATTTTCTGGGGTCCACTCATCTGAATACAGCTTGCACTTCTCTTGCTCATGTCCCAATCCTTTCTGGTAACTAGAGGGCTAAGAAGTCTATGATTTTAACTTATCTCTACATCTTTTTTGCTGTATTTGGAAATCTCCAGGCAGGGAGGAGCAAGGTCATATAGAGGCAATTATACTCTTTGATACAGCTTGCATGCTTGGATCAAAAAGTTTAAAGTTTGATTAGATTCTTAATGTACTGTAGGTTTTGCTGAACTCGTACAACTCTCATTCTAAAGGCAATTTATACAGATACGGATTTAGAGACGAGTTTTGCTGATCTCTAGTTCCAAAGCAATTTATGTTACTTTCACTCTGGAAACAGAGATGATAATGAAGTGAATTTAATGTTCTCTATTGAAAGGCCATTTAGTCTCTTGATTAGACTGTTTTAGTAATATAAATTGCCTACCACAAGGGGGGAAAAAACTGAACTATTCAATCAGTCGTACAATGAGAAGCAAGACTATGAACGTGCCATTTTCTTTTCTTTTTTTATAAACAGAAACCAAGAAATGAATGTGCCTCTTCAGCTCTGTCCTGTAATAACCTACTCTGTAAAAATTATATGAACTCTGTGGTCTGGAACAATAGTATAAATGAGTTAATTGCAGATCTAAAAATTGTTTGCCAGCTGCTGCCTATTCTGCCACCAGCACCTGTTTCTGCTCATGCCCTCATTAATTAAAATGTGATGAGCAAGCACGCAGGTTCAAATGTGATGCTGACAGTACCAGAGAGGCAGATCTGAAATCCCCATTTATTGTTTCCATACGTGGCTGGGGAGAAATTTATCTGGAATCCAATAGAGATAATTTTTTTAAATTGTCAGAGTAATGAACATGCTATTAGAGCTCCCCCGCCTTTGTAAATGAGGAGGGAAATCATGAATTTGTCAGAGCTAAAAAGCTGCCTGTTTAAGAGTTATAATAAAAGGTATCCTGAAATCTAAACCCAGGTCTTTTAATTTCAACAAACATGTTAGGAAGGAGTCACTTGCCTGCAAATTGTCAACTATTTGTAGACTAGTTGTTCTCAAAACTTTTTATACTGAGCCGCTCCTCTTCTTTTTTATGATACTTGATGCCACCACCTCCCCTGCTTGTAACAATTAGAAAAAGAAAAAACAGTAAAAAATGTAGCGCATCACAGATTCACACAGACATATCTTTTATCTACCCCAGTCTGTTCCTTCACTCCCCCCACATACCTCTGTTGCTGCCGATGCAGTTCCCATAACTCCCTTCACTTAGGCTGCTTTTAAACATGCACGAAATTCATGGATTGGAGCAATCTCCTACATTCACAAGGACCCCTCAGCATACTTGCGACTGCTATTTAGACGCCTCCCCACACTTTGCATGTGAAAAAACAGTCACGTAGTACCTGTAAACCACATTTTCTTTGTCCTCACTGCTTAGGATGCGGGAGAGAAATAGCAATCGGAGGTACCTCAATCTTGCACAAGTTTAGTTTAGACGATCAATCCACGTCCTTAGTGCGTAAGTTTGTGAATGTGCATTCTGGAACCCTTGATGTTGGGAGTGGGGGGGTCCAGAAACTATATTAAGATGCAGACGTTTCAACATAATAAGTGTGCGAGTTGTTTAAATGTGAAAAAAACTGAGTTTTACTTGCAGTTTTAACTGCCTGAATGTGGGAGTTTTATCTTGTCTAAAAGCAGCCTCAGGGTTCATTCACACAGCACTCTTTTGGAGTGGGCAGTGGCACACACCCGCAAGCTGAGTGTTGTGGAATAGCTTTACCACTTCCTGCACTCCTTGGTGAGTCCTTGTCTCTGCCATTTGATACAAGGGTTGGGCCGCTAAAATCCAGGAAAACCAACAGCTGTGTGAATACACTGCTATGGAACAAGGCAAACACAGATTACAGAGCAAATGGTGAGTTTGTAAGGAGGAAGGGCGTTGTGTGAATCACCCCACTGAGAAGTTGACAGCACTATTTTATTCACTTCTGGAACATGAAATGTATTGGTGACTGTGCCCCTGGTTAACACATGCAAGTGAAGATGTGTGCAGTATTTTTAATTACTTTTATTATTATTCATATTATTAATTATTATTTTTATTATTATTTCCCCAACTACTCATGCCCTGAGCCTGCTCCCTCCTCCCAGGATAAATTCCACACACCTCAACATGTGAACCACCTCTTTAGACCTTGTTTGCACATGGGGATTTACCCTCAGTTGTACACTAGCGGCAGTAACTTTGTTTGGGGGAATTTGCACATATATTTAGCCTTCTGAAACCTGGAAATTGCCTTTACCTCTGGTGGTAAAATCAGTCTTGATGCACGCCAGGATATATCACAGTGTGCCATGCTCCAGATCGTGACGCTGTGCATTGTGGGAACATTAGAGGGTTCTTCAGGTTTGTCACAAAGGACTGCAGGATACCAGCTTGATATCTGTTGATGATCTGGTGTGGTTGTACCCTAAAGCAGCTAGGGTTGGCACTTTTCACAGTTTGACCCTGAGACACCCATTTTCGCCTATGGGAGTCTCAGAGTCAAACTGCAAAAGGACAACCCTGGGAACAACTACTTTGGGAGGTAATAGCTCTAAGACCAAGCTGGTGTAAATATGCTTTCACTGTGCTAGAGAGTGGTTTTCTTAGTGTGAAACAGCAGAACAAGAGCTTAGGAAAGCAAACACACACACATTAATTTAACATTTAAGTTTTGTTTTCCCTAATCCCTCACTTGGCCCAAGAGCAGTTTGTTTGTATGGTCACTATAACTGCATCTTGAGCACCCTATTGGTGAGGCTCATGTATCAGTTAAAAAAACCTCAAAGCAGGTGGAGAAGTTTATCTCTTCTACTGCTGGCAAGAGAGGTCACTCTTGAAAGAAGACTTTCTGGATCAACTTTTAGCCTTTGCCCTTTCTGGGGGAATGCCTTTTGTTCTCCAGCAAAGAAAAAGAGAGCTTTGCGGCAAGCAAGATTTGTATATACAAAAATCTTATTTCTCATAAGCCTTTACTTTACAAGAAAGCAGCTTGTTTGCGGTCACAGCATAACAGAGTGTGAGTGCTGTATTATTATCAAAGCTTTGGGCCTTTGCCTCTAGAAGGATGACATTTTGATCTTTCCCTCTTGTGTTTAACATAAATTAATCACATGAGACAACTGTTCAAAGAAAGCTAAATGAAGATGGAAAAAAAATATTGCTTTATCTTTGCTTTGCAGTCACTCCTGAATGCAAATAATCCAAATTTGGTATTTGGAGAGAATATTAATTTCAGCTCTAGTGGTAACGTCCTAAGGAGTTCTCTGATATCAAAACTCTTCCAATGCAAGTGCTTATTTATGGAGATGAGGCTCTCTTGGATAGGTTTGGGATTTAAGGTGGCAGTGGTTGGTGAATCTGCCCAACATTCTACAGCATAGGTTACCAAACGGTGAGTCAGATTGTGGGGTTGTGCCATCTGCAAATCGGAGGACTGTGACCCTGACTGATACTTGATACAGTATGCCTTTGCTGCTATCTGAGGTCACAGGAACATATTTGGGTCTCAAAATGGCACCACAGAAACAAAACTTCAGGAACCTCTGCCCTTCATCGTCACTCACAAAGAGAAAGCAAGAAGTCTCAAAAGGACATTCTTAGCAAACAAACATGGATAAAAAATTTATAAACACCATAAGGTCTGCGATAACCTTTCAGAGTTAAATTACCATTAGCGAGGCAGATTGCAATGCAAAGTGTTTTTGTTAACAACTGTCCTAAAGGACAATCCAATTCTGCCAAATAAATCTGGCAAAATAACCTATACATTTTTAATAAGACAGCCACCATGAGCAAAGGTACTTCTGAAAAACTCCAACAAGGGGGCGGGGCGGGGGGGAATTTCCTTTTCCTTTTTCTGTGTTGTGCAAAAATTAAAGCACTTTTGTCAGGGAAAAAATGGCTTGGGGATAGATCATGTTTTCACTAAACTGGCTAAGGCATTACCTGCGGGAGGAAAGAAAATCTGGATACTGACACTGCATAGATCATGCTGACATGAGTAATAAGAGAAAAAGGAGCCAACAAGGAAATGCATCCAGAATTACAGGAACTTGAGTGTTTCTTAGTGCCAGAGTAGTAGTATTCTGATTGTCCCCTCAGACTCTTTCCTGATTAAAATGAGACAAAAATTTGCTGAGGCAGAGATAATTGCACTTTATAGGATTGTTCCCTACATTTTAGAGTCACGAGGTCAAAGTACCTTGTGAGTCTAAAATTCAAATTTGGAAGGTATCACAGGATCAGATATGACAGGCTGCCAAATCCATCCCTACCACATCTGTGGCAGGCTGCCATATCCATCCTTAAATCCCATACCATACAGAATACCAGCCTTAATTTAGATTAAACACCCTCACTTTTCCCCTTTCAAAGAGAATTTTCAGTGTGCCCCAGGCAGAGAACAGAAAGGACCAAGCTGGTCCAACACCAGGGGCCTCTGTAGAGATAGATAGGGGTGTGCATGTCGTTTTCATTATTACAATAACGAAAACAACAACCGAGAATAATGACAATGATAACCAAAAAATGACAATGTATCGTTATCGTTGTCATTATTACTGCTTTGCCAGTTGGGTTTTGTCTTGCAGGGAAATGGAGAGAGGAGGAGGGACCAGACATTTCGGAGCCCTAAACAGAGTTGAACTTTTGAACTGTGCCTGTGTTGAGAGGGGCGAGCAGCTCAGCAGTATCTGATGGATGTATCACTGGCCAATGATCAGAGCAAGCAGGCCCCAGCAGTCTCATAGCACTCTGTGATTGCTCAATGGCTGCTGCTGCCACAACCAATCAGGAGGGCTCTGGGAGAGGGCACTGCAACCCTTTATAATGGGGGGACTAGGCTTTTTCTCTCTGTTCTGTGAGAGCTCTCCGCTTGTCAAGTTACATTTTACAGAGGTTATGCTAGTCTGTTTGACATATTGTAGAAAATAGGTTAGGTTTAAGTTAGGTTTTGTATGTATATAATTAGATCATACGGTACACATTTGACTGTGTGTACACTTGTGTGTACAATGAGAAAGGGAAGGACTAGTAGTTCAGCTTCTAGGGCAGGTGGCCCTGGTAGAGGCCATGGGTGTGGCATGCGTGTGGGGGAGTTGGCAAGCCCGCTGCCACTTCCGCTACTGATGACAGCCCACCACCCAAGCTGAAGAGACACTGTCTGCAAGTTGAGTCCCCAGAACATCTTGGTATGCGGGGCTGGAAGGGTGGATGTTGTCAGAATGTTGGGAATGCACTGCCCAAGCTGAAGAGCATGTTGGGAATGTTATTTTGTACGGCATGTGTAGATAGGTTTGTTCAGTGGGGAAAGCCAGAATCATCAGTTCTGGAACGTCAAGCAGACTTTGATCTGATACACACTATCTTGACTGAGAGAACGCAGGTTTCTGTGCTGCACAAATTGCCTTCTTTTAGAAGAACTTTATAAATGGACTTATGAGTTCCAGAATATTTGTAACCCTTTCTGCTATAGTTTGGCATGAACCTTCATTTTCAATTTGGTGAGCTCTTATGCTGCTGCAGAGTGACTGCTTTAAAGTAGAAATCCTAGCCTAAATTTTTAGGAGGTACTAGTGATGTACACTTCACTTCTGGATGTCTAGAGAGAGTTTCTTTTCCTGTATTCTAAAATGGTCATATACAGAGCCCCATGAATAATGTGTTGTTGTGATTTAGGGGCTGTTCATAAAGTATGTCACACTTTTTTTTTTGCCTCATCACAGTTTGTCACATTACAGACCCCCCCCACAAAAAGAAATTATGTCACATATCTCACACATCCTACACACATTTTAATTCCAGCAATATAGAACCCCATTTATTTATCTTTTTAGTTTCTAAATATAGAAATATGATTGAAAAATTGGTAACAAGAAACCGTCTTGATACTTTCCAAAACTACCCATTAGCTAGCATATTTGTCATCCTTTTCATTTTCCACAGTCCTCAGTGGTCTAACTCTGGATCCTCCAGTCCCTTTTACATTCCGCAAACTTTAGGAACTCTGGTACCTAGAGAATAGGGAATCATGCAAGAGTGGAAGTCCACGCAGCCTTTTGAGTGATGGTCTGGCCATTTTAAAATGGGCTGTGGTTTGGGGATGGGTGGGTGGGTTCATGGGTGCACCACTGCAGGAGCAGTGCGGGTGTACATGGGCACATCCCCATCCCCCTCCCTGCATCGCCCACCCCCCCACACACACACACGGAGCAACCTGTGTTGTCGCTGGTTGCTCTGTGTGTGGGGGTTGGGTGGAGATTGTGGGCCATGGGAGTATGCACCCACGTACCCCCACATTTACACAGGCTGCTCCCCCACGTGGAGCGTCTCATGTTAAAAGGGCCTCTCTTAATCTGTATTACTTGCTTTATGTGGCCTTGGAGAAAAACATGTGTGTGTGTCATGTGTGAGAGAGATGCACAGTATGCACAGAAACTAGAGTAAGCCTGAGAGCACAAGAGAGTCAACAACGGACACAGGAATTGATCAGAATATGAGAACAATAGAGAGAGAAGAATAGGGAAATATGAAGGGAAATGGAAGACGGTATAGAGAGGGGGTAAGACAGGGAAGCAAGTAAATGTCTCTGCATTTACCTAAATACCCACTTACTAAATGATTGTGCCAGAGAAGTAACTTATGGTTATGACGTAATATTGTGACCAAGACCCCTATTCCCCATTGTTACAACTTTGCTAAATGCCTCGCTCCTCTTTGCGTGACATACGCTATGGACAGCCTCTTAGTAGAATTTGGTACTTGACTAAGTAGTTAAAACGCCTCTGGCAGCATAAAATTACAGCTGTATCGGGGAGCACTATGATGAGATAGTCAATGGGATGCTGTGAACGTGAGCTGGTGACCTATATTTCAGGGCCACAGGACCCCTTCCACAGATGCTGAAGGGAAGCAATCCACAGCCCCTGGTGGACAGATGAATGCCTTCTGAAAGGTCTGTGAGTGTTTTGTGTTTAAGATATTGCATGCTGAAGCCGACAGATTGTGACATAGGCATGTAAACTGGCTCTATGCCGTAGCTGTAAAGGCAGAAAAAAGGAGCTTTTTGCTGCCCATATAGCCTCCACTAAATCTTGTCCAGCAGAGCTTTTCTGGATGGTGAGGTGGTTGGTCAGTCCACCATCTCGCCGCCTGGAACTGGAGTCGTCTAGTACCCGCTGTGACATGCTTGTTGATTACTTTGCAGATAAAATAGCTCAGATTCACCACAACTTTGACACTGCATTTACTACAATGGGTGAACCAGAGATTGTGGAAGCCCGGCCATGTCTGGTTTCGTGGGATGAGTTTCAGTGAGTGTTGCCCACTGAGGTGGGGTATATTCTTGGGGAAGTTCGGGTCACCTTTTGTAAACTTGACCCATGCCCATCCTGGAGCATGCCCATCCTGGAGACATTGGGGTCATTGCTGGCAGGGTTGGTCAATGCCTCCCTTCAGGAGGGCAGAGTGCCAGCCTGCCTCAAGGAGGTGATGGTGCGACCTCTGCTCCCAAAACCATCACTTGACATTGACTCCCTTGCCAGTTATGGGCCGGTCTCTAACCTTCCTTTTTTAGGGAAGGTTATTAAGTGGGTTGTGGCCCAGCAGCTGCGGGACCATCTTGACTGCACCAGCTATCTGGATCCTTCAAAAGTCCGGCTTTCATCCAGACTATGGCATGGAGACTGCACTTGTGGCTTTCGCTGATGATCTCCGCTGCAAATTGGACCATGGTTGTTGAACCCTACTAATTCTGTTAGATCTGTCAGCTGCTTTTGATACCGTTGACCATGAAATGTTGGTGACTCACCTGCGGAACTGAGCCAGGGTAGGCAGGATCATTCTTGAGTGGTTAAACTCTTTCCTGGCTGGAAAAACTCAGCATGTGGTGCTCAGGGATTGCTCTTTGTCACCCTGAGACCTCACATGTGGTGTCCCGCAAGGTTCCATCTTGTCCCCTCTCATGTTCAACATGCATGAAGCTGCTCAGGGAGGTCATGAGACGGTATGGGGTGCGGTGTCATCAATATGGTGTTGACACCCAACTCTGCCTCTCCTTTTCATCTGACACAGACCCAGAAGTCTCAATGCTTACCCAGTGTCTGGCAGCTGTGGGGGACTGGATGAGGGTGAGCCGGCTGAAGTTGAATCCTGACAAGATGGAGGTGATGTTGGTGGGTAAGGTGGCAGATGTGACAGCCCCTGTCATTGATGGGGTTCTCCCTCTGCTGGTTCCCCAGGTTTGCAGTCTGGGTGTGCTCCTAGACCCACAGATCTGCATGGATCTCCAGGTGGGGTCGGTGACGAGGAGTGTGTTTCGCTAATTACATCTGATTTGTCGGCTTCGGCCATATGTTTCAGATAGCAACCTGGACACCATCATCCATGCTTTCCTTACCTTGAGTTTGGACTATTGTAATGTGTTCTACATGGAGCTACCCATGGTGATGGTCTGGAGACTGCAGCTAGTGCAGAATGGGGTGACACATCTCCTTATAGGGTCGAGCCGCTGTGAGCACATTACACCAGTGCTCTGGGCTCTGCACTGGCTGCCTATAGTCTTCCAGGCCTGATTCAAGGTGCTTCTGTTGACCTATAAAGCCCTATATGACCTTGACCCAACTTACCTACAGGATCGCTTCACTCTCTGTGCTCTGGAGCAACCACTGCGGTCAGCCGGGAGTGCCCTCCTTGAGGTCCTCTGTGTGGCCCTGGGGGCCACTATGGAGACATCATTCTCAGTGGCCGCACTTCGGCTGTGAAATTCCCTCCTGCTGGACGCCTGGATTGTCCTGGACCTCCCTTCCTTCTGGCGTATGACTAAAACCTGGCTGTTCCACTTGTTGGTGGAGGAGATGAGGTTTAGGATGGGGGGTTGTCGGTAGGGAGGGAGATGTACTTTTTTGTGTTCTCTTTTATTGTATTATTTTATCTTGTTGTTTTATTGGTTTTATAAGTAAGCCTCCCCGAGCTACCTGGAGCAGGAGGGGTGGGGTAGCAAAATTTGTTTTAAAAAAATAAATAAAAAGATATGAGGTGTCCAAAATTGAAATGGCATTCTAGGGCATTTTCCAATGAACAACTACTCTGATGTACTTAAGCCTTAAATCACTTTTACTCCTGAATCATTCACATGTCAAGAGCTCTAAACTGAAGTTATTCAGGATAGGAAGGAGGTATGTACTCCTGAAAAATGAGCACATACTTTCCTTTTACAGTTTCCTTCCTACAGTTAAAGCAACTGTAGTGGGAGTCCATTACTTCAAAGTAAAAAAGGTAACATTGTTTGTTATGACCATTGGGAGACTGCAAAGTAACTACTTCTGTTTGCAGCAGCAGTGAGAGCAGTACCAAAATGAAGTAGTTACTTCAGCTTAATTAAATCAGAACTAGTTACTTCAGTATAACACTATTTGTTGGAACGTGTCCATAGGTAACACATTTTCATATAATGAACCAAGTTTGCAAATTAAGCATAATTTATTCTCCTTTCAGATTCTAGATTTTATGCTTGAAAAAAGTGAGTTGCTTGGTTGCTGAATTTTGAGGAAACAAAAGATTAGTGAATACACAGGATCCTACTGATAAGGTATCTAGTTCTTAACATTTGTGTTGGACAGAAATGAAGGGTTTGTATAACAAATGCTAGTTGCCTCACATAAGCTCACCATCATAACATAGCAATTAAGACAAATAGAACTAACCAGTTCCTTTAAAGCATTGTTTCCAAAATGTTTTATTGTGTGATCACATCTTGAGATTTAAGTGTAACATCATGATACCAAACTGCAATACACATACAAAATATACCAAATATTGATTGGGATCACAATATCATCCATAGGTGGTGCAACCTCACTTGGTGTCCTGACCCAGAATTCAGGAGCCTCTGCTCTACAGCTAAACAAGAACATCCACCTCAGATAGGAGTGACAGCCACTGCCTCTAAGGGACTTTGTTACTCTTTGGCTGAGGGGAATACTGGGCCACAGAAATATAAAATGGAGGCAGAGTATTTTGGAAGCTTCAGATTTATTCTGCACATGGAAAGGGAAGCCTCAATGCCCTACGTTTACCACTAAGGAGGAAGAAAGGATGTCCTTGCAGCACTCAGAAAATCTGAGTTAAGTTCTAACCTCAACTAGACTTCCTGTGTGACCCCGGACAAGTCACTCAGGCTACCCATGGCCTGCAGTTATTAACACCATGGAGACTTGATTTCAGTCATGGAGACTTGATTTCAGTTGGGACCTATTATTAAAATTCTGAAGACTAGTTACAGGAAGTAGTTAGCCCCCTGGTGGAGTAGAGGTTCCCTCCCTCCTCCAGTAACCTAACCCTTGTTCTCTGGATCAACCCTGTTGATCAAACCTGTTTGCTGTTCGACCCTGCTAATTCTGTTAGATCTGTTGATGGCTTTTGATACCGTTGACCATGAGATGTTGGTGACTCACCTGTGGGACTGAGCCGGGGTGAGTGGGATAGTTCTTGAATGGTTCGGCTTCTTCCTGGCTGGAAGAACTCAGCATGTGGTGCTCGGGAACTGTTTTTTGTCTCCTCAAGATCTCACATGTGGAGTCCCGAAAGACTCCATTCTGTCCCCTGTACTGTTCAACATGTATATGCAGCCACTTGATGAGGTTATGAGACAGTATGGGTTGCATTGTCATCAATATGCTGATGACACCCAGCCGTACCGGTGCTTGGGATGGGACTATCGGTATTGGATTAATCCAATAATGCTGATAATTGTCGATATCGGATTAACCTGATAATACCAATAATACTGGTATCGGTATATCGGTTTTTTAACATTGACAGTTTTTTGTATCTTTAACATTGAGGCCATTTAAAAAATGGCCGCAATGTTAAAGATCCGAAAAATTGGCAATGTTAAAAAAACTTTATACCGATTCCGATAAATCCGATATTGGATTAATCTGATCCCGATAAAACTGGTAACCGATAATTCACCTGGAGTCCCACCCCCACTGCTTACCCAATGTCTGGAGGCCATGTGGGACTGGATGAGGACGATCCGACTGAGGTTGAATCCCGACGAGATGAAAGTGATGGTAGTAGGTAAGGCAGTGGATGTGGTGGTTCCCATCATTGATGGGATTTGCCCTCCCTTGGTTTTCCAGCTTCACAGTCTGGGCATGCTCCCCGATCGGCAGCTGCGCCTGGACCTTCAGGTTGGGGGCTGTGGCAAGGAGTTGCAATGGCTTTGGCCATATGTTTCAGATAGTGACCTGGCTACTATCATCCCTGCGTTCATTACCTCGAGATTGGACTATTGCAACACGCTCTATGTGGGACTACCCCTGGTGACAGTTCAGAGACTGCAGTTAGTGCAGAATGTGGTGGCCCATCTCCTTGTGGTGTCGGTCTGCCATGAGCACATTACACCGGTGCTCTGGGCTCTAAACTGCCTGCCAATAGACTTCTGGGCCCAATTCAAGGTGTTGGTTTTGACCTATAAAGTCCTATACAGCCTTGGCCTGACTTACCTGTGGGATTGCCTCACTTCCCATGCCCTGGAGCGACCTCTGCGGTCTGCTGGGAGCGCCCGTCTCGAGGTCCCCCATGTGGCCGGAGGGGCCACTATGGAGAGGGCATTCCCAGTGGCCGCACCTAGGCTGTGAAACTCCCTCCCAACCGAGGCCCAGTTGACCTCAGATCTCCCTTCCTTCTGCCGTATGTGTAAGGCCTGGCTGTTTCGCCTGACTTTTGGCAAAGGAGAGGGGGTGTAGGGTGGGGGTTAGGGTTGGGTGTGGGGTTTTAGTTCTGTTTTCCTTCTCTTTTATTCTATGGGTGATTTCAGACGTTATGTGAACATGGTGAACCACGGTGAATACCCACCTGTGGTCACCGTGTCCCGTACGTCTGTTCGCGGTGCGCCAGATGTTGGCCACGGTCAATCCCCACATGGGGTTCATTTGAACCACGCTTCCCGGGCTAGCCGGGGGAAGGTCCCGGGAAGCGTGGTCAAACGGACCCCGGGCCGTGACCAAGGAAAAGTAACGTCTGGCCGCGTGCCACGGCCCGGGATCCCCGGCGGGATCCCGGGCCGTGGCACGATCGGCCGGACGTGGCGGCCGCATTGGCCCCGCCGCCCGCCCGTCTCCTCGGAGGGCGGGCGGTGGGGTGC
>QEPC01015363.1:1504209-1514401 GCA_003113815.1 Sphenodon punctatus
TTACGGGGTGACCCCGGCGGGGAACGAAGCCGTTGGTGCCGGTACGGGGCCAACGGCCTGCGTATCGTCTGAAAATACCCTATGATGGATTTGATATGCTTTTATGTGTTTTTATTTTGTGAGCCGCCCTGGGCTGCCTGGAGCAGGATAAGGGGGGGTATAGAAAAAATGTTCAAATAAATAAATACATATTGGAATTTTATTATTATTATTATTATTATTATTATTATTATTATCAAGCATTTATATAGTGCCAGCAATGTACCTGGAACAGACACAGTCCCTGCCCTAGGACAGAGAGACAATCTGAGAGACAGAGGGGGTGGGGGAAGGCAAAGGAAGGGGAACAGAGGGAGAGACAAGGGGTGTAACATTCACAAAGATGTGAGGTCTCAGTTTCACATACTTGGTTTTGTTACATCAAGAATGATGGCTGGCTGGTCCATGTGGTCAGGATATGAGTACACAGACCTCAGGTAACAGATTGTACTGGATGGTAGGTATCAGCAGGAGTTAGGAGAGGGGAGTGAGGAGTTGGGGAGCACAGAGCAGAAGAGGTGGGTCTTGAGGAGGGATTTGAAGGTACGAAAGGAGCAGGCAGGGTGGATGTGGGCAGGAAGGGAGTTCCAGGTGTGTGGAATACCAAAGGACAGTAGAACTGCCTGGGGGAAGTTACCAGCCACAGCTGGAGAAGGTAGACTCTGCAGAGAAGCTGTGAGCTGAGTTATAGTGACAGTGAAACCAAATATCAATGAAAAAAAAGCTGAATTACATTTCAACTAGCAACTTCTCACTCTTCATTTTTTCTCCTCCTCCCCGACCCCAGATCTGGTGTCAAAAGTGGGATTCAGTGAACAGAGAGCAAATTCCTTTGATACTCACTAAGATCAAGTGTGAAGAGAATGCTTTGAAAGAAAAGATTCAGTCAAGCCAAGTTGCCTTGGAGAAAGGATCACATGGGGTAAGGCTGCACTGAAGGAGAGGGCCAATCCAATCAGGTGGTGGTAAGAACCTTTTTAGACCAGGAGCTGCAGGCTGATTTTGAAACCAAGCTACAAAGGTTCAATTATCTGGGTTGACTGCTTTAGTCACAAAGTCCCAGTAAGACATAACCAACCTAGAAGAGGTCAGTAGGGCTGATCTGGAGAGAGGGATGAGCTGCAGAAAAAGAGAATCATCCGCCAGATAAAGCCACTTTTCCAAGGTTTTTTCCACTCCTATCTGGCCTCACAGAGGCACAGGCCACATTCCATTGAACAGTTAATTAGAGGTAGTTGTATCTTACTTCAATTTTACTTTACTCCTGAAACATTCACACAAATAGAACGCCAATCCAATGTTATACAGGATGGGTGTTACAGATTCGGATTAATCTGTAACTGCTTGTAATGGGCAGTTATGGATTAATCCATGTTAATCCATACCGAACTTCAACATGTCTGTTGCTGTCCAGTTTAAAATCTACAAATAAATTTAAAAAATAACTGGGTATGTGAAAAATAGCTACCAGACCGTTCTGCGCATGAACAGCCATTTCAAAAAAGGTGGCGGCAGCACTGCCGCCATTTTGGAAAAGCAAAGCCAATCTGCACATGCACAGTGGCCATTTGGTGCATGCACAGACTGGCTGCTCTTTTCCAAAATAGCAGCAATACTGCTGCTGTCATTTTGGAAAAGGACATGCATGTGCAGAATGGTCTGGCGGCCATTTGCACATGTGCAGTTATTTTAATTTGTTTTCAAAAATAAATATTATTTGTTATTTTTTAGTTGATTTAAATACGGACCTGTAATATGGATCCATAATTAAATCTGGAATTAAAGATCTGGATCTGTAATTCTCTCTGGATGCCCACCCCTAGTATGTACTCCTGAAAATTCAGGAATACACGCTCCTCAGTGGTGCCTGATGGATTTTTAGGTTGGTGGCGGGAGGCGGGGAGCATGGTCAACAGGGGTGGGGCAAGTAGGGGGAGGGGCCAGCATTAAAATTTCATGTTCACATGATCAATGAAATAGAACACACAGTGAATGAAAAAAAAAACACCACAGTGTATGCAAAACAAAAACTACACAATATTGGTGACATACTGTATTGAACAAAAAAAAATGCAAAGCTGTGTGTGAAGAAATTGAAAAGGGGAAGCCAGAATTTGCTCCTTTAGATCAGGTGGTATAAGAAAAAAAAATTGGCGCTCCAGGCTTCAAGTCTGTTTAAAAACCAATTTAAAACCCAAACCAGGATTTCTCCCCAAACAATTTTTAATCAGTTTTTAAAGGGACAATTAATTATTCATTATTATTATTATTATAACAAAACCAAGAAAAATCAATCAGGAACAATACCCCCCACCCATCCCCTGGGAAGGGGCACCAAATTAAATATCATCGTCGTCTACTCCCGCTGCCTGAACCTCCTCTCTGCCAACTCCTCCCTCGACCCTCTCCAGTCCGGCTTCCGCCCCCTCCACTCTACTGAAACTGCCCTGGCCAAGATCACCAATGATCTACTTGTCGCTAAATCGAAGCGCCACTACTCCGTTCTTGTCCTCCTTGACCTCTCTGCCGCCTTTGACACTGTCGACCACTCGCTCCTCTTGGACTCCCTTTACTCTTTGGGCTTCCGTGGCTCTGTCTTTGACTGGTTCTCCTCCTACCTCTCTGACCGCTCCTTTAATGTCTCCCTCCCCGAGTCGACCTCCCCCTCCCTTCCCCTCTCGGTTGGGGTTCCCCAAGGTTCTGTCCTTGGCCCTCTCCTCTTCTCTATCTACACCCGGTCCCTTGGTGAAATTATTGCCTCCCACGGGTTCCAATACCATCTCTATGCTGATGACACCCAACTCTATCTCTCTACCCCCTCTCTCTCCTCCTCTGTCCGCTCACGCCTCGTCGACTGCCTCTCTGATATCTCCGCCTGGATGTCCCGACGCCAACTCAAACTGAACATGGCCAAGACTGAACTCCTCATTTTTCCTCCCTCCCCCTCCTCTCCCTCTGACCTGACCATCTGCATTGACGGGGTCACCATCCGTCCTGTTCTCCGTGCCCGCAGCTTGGGCTTCATTTTTGACACGCACCTCTCCTTTAAACCTTACATTGACTCTGTGGCCAAATCCTGCCGATTCGCTCTCCTCAACATTGCCCGCATTCGCCCCTTTCTATCTGTCTCCTCGGCCAAAATCCTTGTTCATGCCATGGTTATCTCTCGCCTCGACTACTGCAACCTCCTCCTTGCTGGCCTCCCTCGCTCCCACCTGTCCCCCCTTGTGGCGATCCAAAACTCTGCCGCCAAGGTCATTCACTCTGCCCGTCGCTTCGACCATGTGACGCCTCTCCTCCTCTCCCTTCACTGGCTCCCCCTTCCGGAACGTATCCTGTTCAAACTCCTGGTTTTCACGTTCAAATCGCTCCATGACCAAGCTCCCCCTTACCTCTCGGACCTAATCGCCCTACGCGCTCCTGCGCGCGCTCTCCGCTCTTCCGCTGTCCCCTCCCTCGCTCTCCCTCGCTTCTCCTGCTCGCCCAACCGCCTTCGTCCCTTCTCCCTCGCTGCCCCGCATGCCTGGAACTCCCTCCCTGCCGACGTCCGCCTCGCCTCCTCCCTCCGCTCCTTCAAATCCCTCCTCAAGACCCACCTTTTCCATGCTGCCTTTCCCAATGCCCTCTAGTCTTTCCCCTTGCTCTTACTGTCGGCCCTCCTCTGCTGACTGCTGCTACCGACCACCTTGTAACCAAGCCAAGTACACGCACCTGAGACTTCGCATCCGCCTGAATGTTTGTTTGTCTTCTCCCATGTCTCTCCCGCTGTCCCCTCTCCTTGTCTCCCCCTCCTTGTCTTTTAGATTGTAAGCCACAGGTAGGGACCGCAGCTGATTATATGTTCTGTACAGTGCCAGGTTGTTACTGGCGCTTTATAAATGTTTAATAATAATAATAAATAATAATAATAATCATCATATAGGAATGACTTCCCCACCCCTCAGCATGGTCACATATGCAAATATTTATAGGACACATGAGAAATACAGGTTGCAGGACTGCATTAGCTCCAATGTAGCCCTGCAACCTGTGTTTCTTATGTGTCCTCTAAAAATTTGCATATCTGACCACCCTATCCCCCCCAAAAAAATAAGTGATAAAGATTTGTTCTTTATCTTACCTGACCTGATGAAACCATTTAACCAGAACGAGGGAACATGTGGCTGCGATACTTTTAAATAAGCTGATTGGCTGATTGACCACCCCTCAGTTGTCTCCTCTTGCCCTTTTTCTTGCCAGCTGGCTAGGGTGAAGGCTCTGTTGCCACAAAAATGGTCTAAATCATTTGATTCCTACATTGGAATTCATGGGCAAGCTCCCCAGCCCCTCCTCTACTCATGCCCCTAAACATTAATCGAGCATGTGAGAGGGGTAATATATAGACAAAATTGCTGTTGCAGTCCCTCTTGCACATGCTCTGTGCCTAAGAGAGCCCCTCCCCCCCAGCCAGCACAGCCCCTGGAGCCCCAGAATCACTAACCAGACCCCCCAGAGCTCCACCATTGCCCCCTTGTGTATGCGCAGCAAGAAACAGTGAAAAAACACTGTTTGCATGTGCACGAAGGCTGTGGGATCAGCAGTCATGCGCATGTGTGAGCAGTGTTTTCTCAGTTTTCTGCTGCTGCATGCACTGGAGTAATGGTAGCACCACGGCAATTGGGTGAGTAACTTGGGGCTATGGCTGTGGCGTGGCACCAGGACACTTTGTGGGTCACCATCCCAGAGCTCTGAATGTAGAACTACCCCGACACTCTCCTTCCATTTGTATTTCAGAGTATCTGTTTGTGTGAACACTTATCAGTGTGAGGGTAACAACAATGGTTCAGCCATCATTATATCTCAGCTGAGTTGGGGGGAGATTGCTGCAGTATTGAGTTTATGCTATTCATATGAATGCTACCAAAGTGGAGTAGTTACTATGATTTTATTATATCAAAGTATTTACTTTGGTTTACCTCATTCATCAGAACAGGGCAATTAAGGGGGAAACCCTCAACTCAACCAGTACGGTTGTCACCTTCGGTCATTTTTTACCTGACACTTCTATTTTGGCCAATGGGAGTGTCAGGTCAAAAGCCCACCACAGATGGCAACCCTATCAACCAGGAGACTATAGGGGTGTGCACCAAGGACCCATGCCATTTTCCTTTTTTGTTATTAAAAACTGTCATTTTCATTATTGTTAACAAATTTTTGTTTTTCGTTATCTATGTCTTTATTGGTATTGATTTCAAATGATAACAAAGATTTTGTTTTCAGTATCATTTCCATTGTGGGCTGTCACCAGTGGCAGAAGTGCGAGTAGACACCTGCCCCAGACTTCTCAGAAGTTGAACTTCTTCTTCCCTTGCTCATTATAATCTAGTAGTAATAATAAGTGCACGACAATATGAAAAATTACTAATATGTCTAACATAACCTACACCTAATAATCTATACTATATGCAATATATTCCCAAGTATCTATATCAATAAACATCTATCTATCTATCTAATAATGCTAATATATATAATAAACAGCCTAGTGTCTGTCTGTCTAAATATGGACAGAGGGATACAGACAGGGGAAGGAGAAAATATACGGTATATCTATCTAATCTCTATCTCTATCTGTATTTTTTATTTATTCATTTTATTTTATTTTCAAACTTTTCCTACCCTGACCCTCCAGCCACAGGCTGCTTGGGGTGGTTTACAATTCATAAAACAACATTTAAAATAACAATTAAAACAATTAAAAGGAGGAAAATAAAATAACCCCATATAAAAAAAACAAAAAACCTCCACCCCCCTCACCCATCTCCCCCGCCAAATGCCTGGTGGAACAGCCAGGTCTTACAACTTCTCTGAAAAGAGGGACGATCCAGAGCCAACCAGGCCTCCACCGGAAGGGAGCTTCACAATCGTGGTGCGGCCACCGAGAATGCCCTCCCCTGCATGGCTCCCCGGAAGACTGGAGGGAGCTCGAGCAGGGCACCCCCAGATGACCACAGGGGTTGATCCAGCAACCAGGAAATGAGGCAGTCTGGTAAGGGCTAGGCCACTTAGGGCTTTATAGGCCAAAACCAGCACTTTGAATCGGGCCCGGAAAACCACCGGCAGCCAGTTTAGAGAGCGGAGCACTGGTGTAATATGCTCTCAGTGGCCCAGTCCTACCAGAAGATGGGTCTCCGCATTCTTCACCAGCTGCAGTTTCTGAGCTGTCACCATGGGTAGTCCCACATAGAGCGTGTTACAATAGTCCAATCTGGATTTGATGAAAGCATGGATGATGGTGGTCAGGTCAGAGCCTGAGACAAATGGCCGAAGCTGTCACACCAGATGTTAGTGATGAAAGGTACTCCTCACCACAGCCTCCACCTGGGCATCCAGGTGGAGCTGTTTGTTGAGGAGCACCCTCAGACTCCGTACCTGGGGTACCAATGAAGGGCAGAACCCACCAATAACGGGGGCCACCATCTCAATCGCCTTACCCACCAACATCACTTCTGTCTTGTCGGGATTCAGCCTCAGTTGGTTAGTCTTCATCCAGTCCCCCACAGCTATCAAACACTGATACATGTACAGAGGGAGACAGACAAAGGAAGAGAAAAGGTAAAATAAAGGGTATAAGGAATTAAGGTATAACACTGAGGGCTGGGGAAGATTTTTTAGTGCAAGCACCAGATTTCTGTAAATGCAACCGGACATATCAAGAGCTAACACAGAACAAGAGTCAAACAGCCTGGCCCTGTAACATAAAGGGTTGCAGTGCCCTCCCCAGAGCCCTCATGATTGGTTCTGAGAGGCAGGAGGCATTGACCAATCACAGGGTGCCATTTAACTGCCTGGGATCTGCTACTTCCTCCCCTTGCCACATTTCCCTCCAAAGAACACCTGCCAGACTATAACTAAATCAATAACGACTTTTGTTATCGCTATTGATTTGTTATTATTTATCTTCATTATCATTAAAGCAATAACGATAATGAAGAATTTTGTTATCATTATAATATAATGAAAATGAAGTGACAACCCTAGGAGGCCAGCTGCTATTAATCAATGTTTATTTCAAATGCTTGGCCATAGGCCTTGGCATTACACAAACAAATAGATAAATAAATAAATTAATTCATTAAATAAGCATACAAAGTAGAGCATAAAAACTTCCAATAGGGGCCAGCCATTATAACTGGTCTCTTCTGAAGGGCATCCTGTAGTTCTCAGGTCTTAAGGGCCAGGTTTGTAACACAGAAAACCTAAAGAAAACAGCAGAGAAATGTACTAATTTCTTTGTATGTGATCGTAGAGGAAGAATCTCTTTGTCTCTGGGTACTGGCAATGCTGCAATCCAGAGTATCTACTGAGGGTAGTAGTTACCCTTGATGAATTTCTATTGTGTATCACAAATAGCCAGTTTGATCCCCTTTCATTGTTTAGCTGGCCGATAGCAGTTCTGGAAATGGGATTAGCATGACCTTTGCCATGCTGCTTTGCCCAAGGCTACGGTGAGGAAATCTCTCAGTGATGCCAGTTCTTTTAAGCAATGAATCATTTACCTTTCCAGAGCTTTTCTGTGGTAAGCAATTATGATAACTAACCACCAAGGTCACTGTAAGGAAAACTATCCTACTGCTTTGATAGAAACATAGTAGCAAACAAGGAGCAGATTAAAAAGCCAAACCTGTCCCGTATGAGTGTAAATTCCAAATGATGTGCTTGAAGCAAGTATGAAAAATGACCACCTGATGAGGTTAGTCTATTTGTAGGAAATAAGAGCAGGCTGGCCCCTTTCCAGCGCTCTCAGAAATAGCTATGCTGTATGTTATCAATGAAAAATTATCAAGCAACAGCTCGGTAACAGCACAGTAGTCTGTCAGCCCTTATCTAAAGTCATTCAAGCTTCAGCTACTGAATTTCAAAGAGTAAAATGGCAGCAAATATCAGATCTCTTGCGATGAAGAAGTTGAAATGGTAGCATGCCACTTGCAGAAGGGATGGATGATCAGTTTAGCAATCTAGTCTCATTCTATAGCTTTAGCAAAACACTGATAATGGGTGTTAACACACAGACTGGGAGCTCGTCACACCCCAGAGTTGTTCCGTGGCTCCCCATTCCCCTGCAACCTCCTTGCATGGGTTCTGTGTGGACCACAGCAGACAGGCCAGTGGTTTCCATGGCCACAGTCCACGCACATGCCACCCCCCACCATAGAGTTGCAGTTGCTCCCATGACAGCTCTAGGCTGCAACTGCAACTCTATGGTGGAGAATGTGGCCTGCCCCATGGCCTCCTCCATCAGATGGGAGGAAGCCCTGGAGCAGTGCATTTTCCTAGTTCAGTCTGGGTTACCCTGAATGGCATGCTCTGCCTTTCTGGGGATGACACTGTGTGGAGTTTCCCTGCTCCAAACCGTGGCAAATATCTGGTGAATGCCTTTCACTCGGGTAAATCCAGGGCAAAGGGGTGGGGGCAATGTGGGGCCCCGTCTCATGTGATAACACCCAATGAAGGGTTGGATTCTCATCCCAGGCTAAGCCCCCTTTGTGCTAGGCCAGCAACAGTGCAAAGAAGTGGAGTCCTACCATATGTGGATGGGGCTATAATCTAATGTGCATGTCTTTGTGATTGTCTGGAGCCATGGGATTATATACAAGTTGCACAGGCAAAAAAATGGGAACCACTTTTATTTTTATTATTTATTTATTGAATGTATTTATTATTAATATAGCATCCGCAATGTGCCTGCTGCTGAACAGTCATGATTAGAGATGGGTCCCTGCCCCGAGGGGCTTACAGTCTAGAAAGTACAAAGGGAGGGGTGACAAAGAAAGAGACAGCAATACATGCATGAAGCTGAGAGGGTGCAGGTGAACATGCTTAGCTTAGTTAAAAAGGAGGGGGACCGTGAAGGATGAGATCGTATAAGGAGAAGCATAAATGACCAATCTAGAAGGTGAGGTGCTAGGAAAAGCCAGATGGAAGAGGTAGGTTTTCAGGAGAGATTTGAAGGTTGGAAGGGCATGTTTGTTCAGGAAGGGAGTTCCAGGCATAGGAGACAGCATGAGAGGAAAGGCAAATATGGTTTAGTGAGCAGAAGAGTTTTCTGCCTAGTGAGTCATCTTCTTTTTAGTGAGCAGAAGAGTCTTTAGTCGCACTAAATCATGATGAGTGGGGGTCATGGCAGAGGAGGAACAAAGTTCTCTGAGAAGGGAACATAACTGGAAATGAGGGCAGAAAGATATGGAGGTGCAAGGCACGAAGAGCCTGGAAGGTAAAGAAAAGAAGCTTGCACTGGATGCAGAGGGGGAGAGGAAGCCAGTGAAGAGAGGAGAAGGGTTGAACATGATCGAAGTAGTGGGCAAGGTGAATGATCTTGTCATTGGAGTGTACCTCACTCTATACCACTTGTTCCTCCAACTCTGTGCTGGAGTTTGCCAGAGGTATTTATTTATATTTTAATTTGTACCCCATTCCTGTCACAAGAAGCGACTCAGGACAGTTTACAAATTCATCAATAAAAACAATATCTACAGTATAAAATATAAATATAAATACAATCTAGAAAATAAATATTATAAAACCACATTAAAACTTTGAGTTTGTAAACTCTCGGGCAGGGACCATGTCTATCTTATTTTTTTGTAAAGCGCCAGGTACATCACTGGCACTATATAAAGGCTTTTCATAATAATAATAATAATTAATAATCACGTGCATAGAACTTAAAAGTACCCTCAGCTGTGTCAAATACCCTCATCTAAACTCATCCCACCCTCCCCTCCTCCCCCATCAAACGCCTGGCAGAACAGCCAGGTCTTGCAATTTCATCAGGAGGTGGGAAGATGAGGACTGCGCATGCGCAAATGATAGCGGTCGTGGTTCCCGATTCTCTGCTCCCCCCGATCCTGAAAACCTCACCAAAATTCAAGATTTAAGGGCCAGACTAGGGCAGCCAGAGAGAAGAGCATGGGGAGAACAAAGGGGGCCCCTGAAAATAAACAAACAGCGGCTGCGGTGGTGGGACCCCGGGCCCATTACCGGCTACCGGATTTACCAGTTACCGGTTCTACGAAAACCGGATTCCCGGATTAAATCCGGTATGCCGGTACCGGATTTATTTCATTGGTTTCAATGGGGCGCTGTGTCCCCATTGAAACCAATGAAATAAATT
>QEPC01015363.1:1515586-1573892 GCA_003113815.1 Sphenodon punctatus
GCTGCTGACCTAGCCAGGGAGCAGCTGCTAAATGAAATCGTGAAGCTCCAGCAAGTGGAGCAACAGGGAAGGCAAAAGACTGAGGCATTAAATAAAAGGGTGGAGGCAACAGAGAGCAGGATATCTGAAATGGAGGGTAGGGCCTTAAGCTGCCAGGACCAGCAAACAAAAATGTGGGACATGCAGCCGTTAGGGGAGATCGTGAGAGGGTTTCAGGGCATGCAGTGTCATCAGTATGCTGATGACACCCAGCTCTACCTCTCCTTTTCCATTGACCCAGACCATGCAGTCTCCTTATTCTCCCAGTGCCTGTCAGCTGTGGGGGCTTGGATGAGGTTGAGCCATCTGCAATTGAATCCTGACAAGACGGAGGTGATGTTGGTGGGCGAGGGCTTGGGGGATCTGGGGTGGTTGAATCTCGTCTTGTTGGGTGGTTCGCCCTCCCATGGTCTCTCAAGTATGGAGTCTGGGTGTGCTCCTCGATTCACGGTTTAGCCTGGAATCTCAGGTTGTGGCCATGGCGGGGAGTGCGTTTTACCAGTTACATCTTGTCCGGCGGCTTTGGCCGTATCTCTCAGACTCTGACCTTGCCACTGTCATCCATGTCTTCATCACCTCGAGGCTAGATGACTGCAATGCGCTCTACATGGGGCTGCCCGAGAAGCTGGTCCGGAGGCTGCAGCTGGTGCAGAATGCTGCGGCCCGTCTCCTTACTGGAGCGGGTTGCAGGGAGCACATGACACCAGTGCTCCGGGCTCTGCACTGGCTGCCTAGAAAGCACAGGGCCCAGTTCAAGGTGCTGGTTTTAACCTTTAAAGCCCTTCACGGCCTGGGCCCTGCTTATCTGCGGGACCGCCCCACTTCCCATGTGCCCATGCGACCCTTGAGATCATCCGTGGGAGCCTTTTGGAGGTTCCCTGGATGAGGCAGGTGACCACCGATGTTAGATCTTTTTTGGTGTCCGCCCCTGTTCTGTGGAATTCGCTCCCAGAGAAGGCTCAGTTGGCTCTCACTCTCCTGCTGTTTTGCCGTAAGACCTGGCTGTTCTGTCAGGCTTTTGGCGAGGGGTAGGGGTGGGGTGGGGGTGGGGTTTTCCCCCACATATTGTAATTTTAAATTGTTTTTTAAAAATTTATATTTTTATTGAATGCTGTTTGCCGCCCCGGGCTGCCCTGAGGGCAGGAGGGGCAGGATATAAATTTTAAATAAATAAATAAAAATAAAAATAAAAATAAATAAAAATGCTGGAATCCAGAAGTGAGTACCAGGAAAATAAGGCACGCAGATCTAACTTAAGGTCCATGGGGGTCCCTGAAGGGCTGAAGGGAAGAGATGTGATAGCCCTGATATGGAACATCCTAGAAGCTGTTTTCCCCAAAGAACCTACTATATATAAACCTAAAATTGAAAAGGTCCACAGAACCATGAGGCCAAAACCTAAAGAGGGAGATTCCCCCCATGGCAATTATTGTGAAGTTCTTAACATTTCAAAATAAAGAAAAGTTCTTAAGACTAGCAAGAGGGAAGAGTGCTCTAGATTTCCAGCAGAACAAAATCAGAATATTTTTGGACTATGCCGGTGAAACAATGGTGAAGAGAAGGAAGTGGGCAAAATATTTTGCAGAGCTGCATCAACTAGAGCTTAACCCACAATTATAGTTCCCAGTCAGGATGACAATTGGATGGAAGGGCAAGCGTAAAATCTTCATAAAAACAACGGAGCTGGAGGAATTCCTCCAGAGACATGTACGAAAACAGGCTGAGCCCAACTGAGAACACGAAAAGGTCCACAAACCATCTATTTCATGAAAGCGAGGAAATTAATGTACTATGTATGAAGCTATGTAAGCATATGTCTCTAAAAAGATGTAATATGTGAAGAATGCCCCCACAATGAGGTAGGGGAAAGAGCATGAAATTTGTAATGAGGGGAAGAAAGACAGTAACTATGGCCCTAAATGCATAAGGGCATATGGAAAGGGGGAAAAGAAGGAGGGGAAGAGGAGGAGGAATTGGAAATTGAAATTAATATCAAAATGATTGGATGCTCACAAGGAGCAGTAGAAATGGAGACAATGCAATGAAGTGAGGGTGGGAGGGAGGAGGAGGGAAACTAGGAATACTAAAGACAAATGAGTGGAAGTCAAATTCACAGCCCCGACAGAGTCCTCAAGAAGGGAAGAGAAGGAGAGTTTTCTTGTACATATAGTTTATTGGTTAAAAGGGGAGAAGCAGGTAAGCGGCCACCATCTTACCCAGGATCTAACACAGATCCCTTCCCACTGCTCCCGTCTAGATGATGGGGTGGGGTGGGGTGGGGGGGAGTATAGGAATCAGGAATAGAGAAGTCATTGGTAATGATAAACATAAGTTGGTACTAATATGGCTGAAATGATATAGGTGATATCCCTCAATGTGAAGGGACTAAATAATCCTATCAAACACAGAATAGTCAAACAGTTACTTAAAGAGGAGAAGGCGGATATCTGCTTTCTGCAGGAAACTCACTTTAAAGAAACTGACAGTTTTAGATTCAAAGACAGATATTTTGGGGAGACATTTGTGGACTGCCATCCACGTGCAAAAAAAGCAGGATTTCTAATTGGGATTCGGCGCCGGAGGAGGAGCGGAGTGTGGAGCACCTGGTGGTTCCCCAGACACAGCTATGTCCCTGTTTGCAGGTTGGATCTAGCGTGGGAGCCCCTGCAGATATTATAAAAGACCTGTGCGCCCAGAGGCAGTGCCGGAGGAGGAGTGGAGTGTGGAGCACATGGTGATTCTCCGGAAGCGGTTACTACCCTGTTTGCAGGTTGGATCTAGTGTGGGAGTCCCTGCAGCTATTATAAAAGACCTGCACATCCGGAGGCAGCGCCGGAGGTGTGTGCCAGGGCGCACACCTAAAGGCCGCGCACGCAAGGGTGCGCCCGTGTGCGCGTGGCCTTAGGCGCTGGCTGAGGCATTAGGTGCCCTCATGCTCCACTCTAAATTACTGTCTGCTTGTTTTTCTTTTTGTCTCTGCCCCCCTTCTTGGGTTGTCCTCCGGGTAAGTCAAAATGCCTCTAAAGTTGAACTCATCATAGTTTGACATTGAGGCTGGAGCTCCACCTCTTAAGCAATGTAAGCAACGTGATGCCCTTTTGGTCAAATCTGATGCACAGGGTTCTGCACCCCCTCTCTCGCTGCACAATCATTTCCTCCCACTTGTTGGAGACAATAGTGAAAGTCCTGCTTGTTTGGTGTCCCCTTCTTGGGAAATGAGAGGTCTTCGAAAGTGGAAATTGTCGCCCCTTTCTCCGCCTCAACCTGGATCTTCTATCCCCAAAATCCCCCCAACAGCGCGGGCAGACCTTCTTTTAAATTCGCGCCCCGAAGATCCATTGTGGATAAAGACTTTGGCAAACCAGACTATTTTAATTGAGAGAACACTGCGCCACATCTTTGCCCAATTAACTATGCTTACCTCAATTATTGAACAACAGGAAAATAAGGCCCATGAGTCTGGTCATTTGGCCCCTGTGGATCAGCCTTCAGCTGCTCTGTCTACCAGAGCTGCAACCTTGGGCATGCCCTCTTTGATGGATTTACCTTTGCATCTGCCAAGGCTGGGCCAAACGGTTGCTTCTGAGCCAATGCCCATCAAAAACTTTAACTTTTGCCACCAGGCAATAGTATTTAATGTCATTCCTTTGTACTCAGATTTTCCGCCCTTGTGGCACACTCCTTATCAGTTTGCCCATCATTTAAGGACCTTGTTGAGACACTCTTGTTCTCCTAGGGATATAATTGGGGTGCGGGTGTTATATAGCGATGTCAACAGGTGCAAATGTGTGGTCACTTTTCGCAATAGCTTTATCCCTGATCTTATTTGGCGTTGCACTCACTTTCTGTATGGTTACTGAGTTAGGTTGGCCAAGGTTTATGTAAACAACTCTTTGGGGTCTGGGAAACTTGTGAGGTCCATCCTAGGGGAAAAGCTCAGATCTATGCAGGGGGCCCTGGCTTCTTGGAAACTGCATGGAAAGGGGTTGAGCCAGTCTCTTCCCCTCAGCCCCTGCCCCCTAGTGGCTTCCCCTCTCGGGAAATTGATGATTAGGGATGGGTGAACAGATCATGGTTCGGGTTTGGCCATTCGGTTCGGCCGTGTTCGGTGCATGTGTTTGGGTTCAGCCATTTGGGTGATTTGCCGGGTTCGTGTTCAGCCATTCGGGTTCGGCGTTCGGTGTTCGGGTTCGGCCGTTCGGCCAAAAAAATAGCGTGAGAGCACAGGAAGCCGTAATCGCGCTGGAAAACGAAAATTTGAGTGTGTGCAGAGCTGTGTGGTAAGTGAGTGTGTGTTTGACTCGGTGGCTGTTCGTTTTGTGTGTTTTAGCTGTGTTTGTGTTGGGTTCATTCGACTGTGCTGTGTGTTTGGGTGGTTGGTGAGGAGTGTTGGTGTGTGCTGTGTGGGTGATTTTGTGTGTGTGTGTGTGTGTGTGTGTGTGTGTGTGTGTGTGTGTGTGTTTAAAAAAATAATGAAGAAGGCTGCAGTCTTGCCCCCCCAGCTGGGGGCGAACTTGCTGGTCAAGGGGGAAGAGGAGGTAGAGGTGGTCGCTGCTGGCACTGCCCCTACTACCCATCTGGTGGTGGAGTCCAGCTCCTCAGCTTAGGAGCCAGCAGCGGGTTCAGGAGGTGATCCCAGGTTTGTAAACTTTTTTTTACTTTGAGGACAAGAAAGGCTCTATCCGTTAGAGCGAGCTCACTGGCTTACAGGTGGGTGCATGCCTGGGTGGTGGGCATCAGTCAGGCACAAACAGTGGGCATCAGCAGGTGGCAGCATATGTCTGCCACAGAGAGAGAGGGTACTGTAGTGTGGGGGGCTCTGGCACAAGCAGTACCCCCACCCACATATGTGCCAGGCTAGCAAGGGTCTCCACTTTCCAGTTTCCATCCCATTCCCTACGCTCCCCCAAATAAGGGCAGGGTCTTTCCTCCAGCCAGGATCACATCTCCCATCACCATCCCTAGCACCCCAAGGAAGGCAGGGTTTGCACGTGCCAGCCAGGGCCTTTCTAGTTGCAATCCCTAGCATCCCCTAGCACCCCAAGGAGGGCAGGGTTTGCACGTGCCAGCCAGGGCCTTTCTAGTTGCAATCCCTAGCATCCCCTAGCACCCATGGGAGGGAAGGATTAGCAAAAAATTTCTAGTTGTAATCCCTAGCACCCCAAGGAGGGAGGACTAGAGGCATGATCATAAATGCATGGTTTTTTTGGGTGTTCTTAATGTGTTCCCATTTCAGAGAGGAATTGGATGCCAGCCCCAGCGCTGCTGCCAGGCCCAGGCCAAGTCCAAGGACTCAATGGACCCCTAGGCGGAGGTTGCCAGTGGTGACACCCCCAGACATTTGGCACCAGACGTCGGATGTCTGGAGGTTCTACGACAAGACCGACGGAATCTCCACATGCAAGGTATGGTACGGGGACTACAACAACAGGGAATGAATTGCCCTATGACCTGCTAGGAATGGAAGTCCCATGCAGAGAGAGATTGGATGGCCACCCAGTCCACCCACTTGTGGAGACAGAATGCAGGCAGCAGGGCTTGACAGACCAATGGTCTGACACAGTATGGCACTTCTTATGTTCCTATCTTTTTCTGCTTTTTTTAGATCTGCAAGAAAGTTCTCCACCAGCAGAGGGAGGGGACCACGTCGGGGCTCATCACTCATATTGAGCGCACCCATGGACTGAGAGTGAGGCGGCACACTGAGGCATCTCAAGTGGCAGACGTGGAGCCTCAGTGCCAGAAGAAGGGGGGGAAGGCAACCCACAAATGATGGCATAAAAGCAGTTCACCTTCCCCCCATGCCCTCCAGCCCTGACGTGGAGACCCCCGGGCCCCTGGAGGATTTAGAGGCCAAGGCCCTTCGGGCCAATTTGCAGCAGGCCACCTGGCACCATGTTGCCACGGTCTACCGGTCTTCTGCCAACCTGGAGAACTGCCTGGTGGAGCAGCTGCAGATGGTCCAGGTGGAGCGGAAGAACATGGAGGCTTACGGACAGTACGTCTCCACCAAACTGCACTGCATGCAGCTGTACCACCAGGCGCTCTCCAGGTGGCATACGGCAATGAAAGAGGGGTTGGATTTTGCTGTACTCAACAGTGCACTGGACAAGTTCGAGGTCACCAGCCCTCAGGTCTGTGAAGTGCCCCAACCTCTGTTGCCTTTCCTCCAATTCCCAGGGGACAGGCTGAGTGGCAGAAGAGCCAGAGACTAGTTTAATTAATAAGTTTCATTTACATGTTTGTTTTTGTTTTATTAAATGTTGTTGTTGTTGTTGCTTTGTTCTTGTTGTTGTTATTTAAATAGTTTTAATAAAAGTTGTTGTATTTCTTGTTATGAGCTTCGTTTGACCTGTGTCCAATCTTTTATCCCTATGTGCTGAAGTAATGGCTGGCAGGTGGCAGAATCTCATACAGCTTGTTGATCCCTTCTAGCAGCATCTGCCACCTCATGTAGCATAGTTATTAACCAAAAGATGTGCTGTGCCAGCAGCAGGGTCTCAACTAGCAGAAAGCCCCCCAAGAGGTGCAGGGCTTGTGTTTGTGTGGGTGGGTGTGACAGAGAGAAAGAGAGGCAGGCTCCTTGGCAGCGGGCAGCAGGCGGCAGGAGCTGGTGGTCAGAGGGGCTTTTAGTTTAAGCAGCCAGCTTCAGTGGGCATCCGCGGGTGGGTGCAGAGGAGTAGGCTTTTGGGGAGGGGGGCAGGCTGGCATGCGGGTACTGGGCTTCTGGATGCAATGGAATGGAATGCAGCCCCAGTGACTAGAATAATGGTCCCATAATCTCATTGATGGTCCCTGGGACGGGCAGGCATGACAGAATCAGGGATAGTGGAATGACAGCCTAAAGCCTATGTGGCACAATTCATTTCATCAGGTGATAGGTGGTAGCAGGGCAGCAGGTACAGGGACGCACACATGCAGGCAGGCACTGGCAGTCAGGCACATATAACACATTGTGTGTTGTATTCCATCTCATTACGGTAGGTTTGCTGTGTGCTGGATGTGGGCAATGGGCATTAATGGGCGCATGAGCACAGATGGGAGTTTTTCCTGGTTCTGGCGGGTGGCAGCCAGGATATACACACCTCTTCCCCTCTAACCCCCATCTTCCTCGTTCTAGCTGGGAACCTCTCTCTCTCTCTCTCTGTTGCCATATAGTGCCGGTGACAGCATGGGTGGGATAATGTCTGTCTCTCCTTCAAGCAACCTGGGCGGGCAGACAGGCACCTTGGCATGAGAGGCAGAAAGGTGGGCTGAGGCATGCTTTGAGCTTGGCGGCAACCTGGGGTACAGAACACTTGGCACAGACAGCATATAGGTCTGGCAGCAGCAGCTGTTTCTTTATGACATGGCATCATGGCACAGGCAGCATATAGGCCTGGCCTTGGGACCATTGGCACTGGAAGAAGCAGACTTTGTTGGCCATGGTACAGAACCCTTGGCATATATAGTGTATAGACCAAGGATCTCTTAGACAGTTGATCCTAAGAGACAGGTGAGCGTTGTTGTGAAGGGATGGGCTGGTGCTTGGGAAGAGGAGGGGCAGGCAGAGCTCCCCACCCCTTCAGGCTGGGTACAAAGCATTCTCCCCCCTCCCCCCCCCATCTAGATGGGAGCAGTGGGAAGGGATCTGTGTTAGATCCTGGGGAAGATGGTGACCGCTTACCTGCTTCTCCCCATAGAAGGGATCGGGGGGGGGATCTAATATATATATATACTTGATATATATATATCTAGTAACTGTCTATCTAATAACTATCTATATATATATACAATATTACACAGTGGGAAACACAAAGAACACAGGGAGGGGTACAAAACTGAAATGAAAATCAATCTAATAATATTCCTTCTCTGAATAAATCCAAAACTTAAAACATGGGAAGGGAATCAGGGATGGAATAAGAGGGAGAGGGAAAATGATTTAATGGAGGCGGGAGGAAGGAAGATTGAATACAGGGAACACAGGGAGGGGTCAAAACAAAAAAATAACACCTAAATCTATCTAATATTATCTAAATAAATGATAATATGGAGGTAAATGGGTTGGATGGGTGAAATAGGAGGATGGCAATGGATTAGGAATAGGAAGGAACAAAAACTGCTGGGAGAGATGGAGCCTTTTGAAATGCCAGCTTTTCAGGAACAGTGACCAGCTAGAAGGTGTTGGGAAGGGGGGAGGCAATCATTTTTGTTTCTTGCTGCGCCTGCCTCACCGCAAGCCCCATTGGCTCCGTGCAGCCTAGCACATGGCCAATCGCAGACTGTGAAGTCAGTAGTCTGAGTCGAAAAGGGATGGTGATTGGGCAGGCTGGCTGCTACTCTGAGCCTCTCCACCCCTGGTGCCTGGAAGTCTGCTCCTCAGCTGACTTCCACTCTCTGTCATGTTTGGCCGTCCAGTGACACCACGTTTTTGTTGTTTTAGCCAGCCAAACTCACCCAAACGCGATCCAAACTGACCTAACGGTTTGGTCATTTCTGCGTTCGGAATTGAGTTCGGTTCGGTCAGTTTGGGTTCGGATTCGGGTTCAAGTTCGGTTGTCCAAACAGGCTGAGTTTGGGCCGAACTCTGAACTTCCGAACCACATTTTCTCATCCCTATTGATGATCCTCGGGGACCTCAAATCTCCCCTCTTGGTGATGAAAGTAGTATGGAGATTGGGGTTTCTCAGGGTGGTCCTCAGGTGGCAGGGATAGGCGACGGAGGTTCTAAAGCAAAAACTCCTCTTATTCAGACTAAGAGTGTTCCATCATTGGGGTTTATCCCTGATCAGCTGGAATAACCGGTCGATGTTCGTGCTCTAATACTCAGGGGGGCAGCACGAATACCCATCCCCAGAATACAGAATTGCAGGATGTCATCTGTGTGGATGGGGTTGCGGATCCAGGGAGGGTTTTTGATAAAAAAGGTTGGGTCTGCTCAGCCTGCTGTGTGTGGCAACCATTGGGACTCTTTTTGTATACTCAGCCCGTCTGAGTTGGGATCGGTGGAAGCTGTCTTAGGCCAATTCCCAGAAAGCAGTGGCTCCCCATGTGACATGACGGAGGAAAAGGCTCTTTTCCTAAAAACTGTTAAAGCCAGGAGAAGCCCCACGGAACTGGGCTGGGCCACCTCCCTTCCAATAAGAGTGACATCTTTAGAGTTATCTTTGGGGAGGGAGGATGGCAGTTTGGCCCGAATATGCAATCTACCCCCCCGGGATGGGGGAATTATTGTCTGACTGTGAGGGTGGGGCAAGGGAAATTGCTAAGTCAAAAACAGACTGACTCATCCCCGAAGCTCGCTCACCCCCTCTAAAATGTCTATCTTGGACCATGGCTGGCTGGCGGCCGAGAACTTCTGATCCTGAATGCCTCCGTTTTTTTACAGGGGCATGATGTGATCATGGTTCAGGAGACATGGGCACTGATGAAACCTGTTCTTTCGCGTTATGAGTCTTTTTGGAATAATGCAAGAAAGCTGGAAAGCAAGGGCAGGCCTAGTGGGGGCACAGCCTGCCTGGTAAAAGATATATCTGAGCTAAAACTGGCACCCCTTCCCCAAAATCCCCTGGCATGTTGTGGCTGCCAGATGGAGGTGGGCGACTTGTGCATTCTGATGCTTTGTATGTATATTCCCCCAACTAGCTCGGCACATTTTGTAGATGCAATATGAGCCAATTTGGAATGTTATTTGAGGGATCTCCGGGAGGACCACCCAGATGCAGCCATTCTGTCTACTGGTGATTTTAATGCCCGTATGGGCAAGTCTGATTTGGAGTTGACCCGGTTCGGGGGTTTTGGAGTTCTGGAGGATACAGCTCCCTTGGAAAGTAGATGGGCAAAGGACAGAGGCATAAATCTAAGTCAGATAGCCTTTGCAAATCTACTATTAAACCTGGATTTATA
Organism: Sphenodon punctatus; assembly: GCA_003113815.1. Classification (NCBI taxonomy): domain Eukaryota; kingdom Metazoa; phylum Chordata; class Lepidosauria; order Sphenodontia; family Sphenodontidae; genus Sphenodon; species Sphenodon punctatus. The sequence continues at coordinate 1,525,514 of QEPC01015363.1, forward strand.
CATACTCAATGGCCGCCATGGATGCGATTGACCAGATGAATTTACTTATGTAACTTCTAGGGGTTGTAGTACCCCTGACTATGTCGCAGTTTCGGCCCATTTGATTCCCTGGGTTGAGTTTTTTGGTGTTGGTTCACTTGCAGTGGGCGACCACCTCCCTTTGGCTCTCCACCTTACAGGACTATTTCCTTCCCCTGTGCGATTCCCAAGAATTTTGGTGACCCAGGAGTCACCATCTATGGGTGGAAGAAGGAAACCCTGGGGTGAAATACTGGAACAGGATCTTTTAGCCCACTTTAATTCCGCTAAGGGGATGTTTTTTTTCCAAGGCCTGAGGGATGCTATGGGCATGGAGGAATTGCTACAGTTGTATACGGGGTTGGTGAGTTGGCTTCTACCCTCCCTTGTTTGCAGTGAGAGAGCCGCTGGACCAGCAAATCTACGGATATGTCCACGTTTTGGATGGTATGATGGAGAGTGCCGTAGGGCAAGGGCTGCTTTGCTTTGAGTATATCAGCACTTTAGATCTTCCCAGTCAAGCTTTATTTTAGGAGCTTTGCAGCAAAGCAGGAAAGGGTACTAACTACTGATTGCAGCTAAGAAACTGGCTGCCCACTGTAAAGGGTGGGAGGTACTTGAAGTAGTACAAACCCAGTAAATGTTTGGAAATTAGTGAGGGGTCTTGGTCAGGATAAAGCTTGGACCCCTTTTGTCTCAGTCCCTAAGGCAGTCTGGGAAAGCCATTTTTCGGCTCTTTACGCAGGGATAGGAACGGGTAGGATGGAGCTGCCCCTTCTGGACACGGTGCCAAGATGGGAACCCGTCACTCCCGAACAAGTAGAGGTCTTGATTGGCTGACTTAAAAGTGGAAAAGCTCCGGGGGCTGATGGGATTTCAGTGGAATTCTTAAAAGCAGGAATTAAATGGTGGGCGCCTGCTCTTGCCGCTTTATTCTTTGGAATAAATGATCATGGCAAGATTCTGGATGATTGGGGCCAGGCAGTAGTGGTCCCTATTTTTAAGAAGGGTGACCCAAAAATTCCAGGAAATTATAGGCTTATTAGCCTCTTAAATACCATCAGTAAACTGTACGCTAAATATCTTTTGAGTCAGTTGATTAGCTGGCTAGAGGCAGAAAAGATACTGATTAGGGCCCAGATTGGCTTTCAGGCGGGTAGGGCTACTGACGATAATTGTTTTCTCCTACACCATCTAATTCAGAAATAGTCATGTATACTGTTGGTGTTGTACGCCGCCTTCATGGATATGAGGGCAGCATTTGACACTGTTCCCAGAGTTCACCTGTGGGCAAAATTATCGGCATTGAACATAGACTGGCGTTCACTTTTCCTGATTATTAAATTACATGAGGAAAATACGCTGATGGTAAGGTTGGGCCCAGAGTGGAGAAGTACAAGAACAATCTCAGTGGAACGGGGAGTAAGGCAGGGATGCATGTTGGCTCCCATCCTTTTTAACATCTTCCTCAATGACATTCTAGAGGTTTTCAGAGCCCCAGGTTTCCACCCTCCCATGGTGGGCGGGACAGCGATGCCGTGCCTGCTTTATGCAGATGACACGGTGCTGTTGTTCCACTCCCAGGTTGGTTTGAGATGACCTCCTTTGTAGGCTACTGCGACTTAAATTCCTTGGAAATAGACCATGGTAAAAGTAAGGTTCTTTGCTTCACTAGAAGAAAGATGTCACGCAGATGGATGGTGGGTGGTAGCGAAGTGGCCCAGGTTAGGGTTTTTAACTCCCTGGGTCTTCTTTACCAGTCAAATGGTGCTTGGTCTATGCAAGCCCTGGTGGCTCTTAAGCGGGCCAGGGTTCTTTCTGTGAATATCATCAGCTTTTATAAATGGAGGGGTGGGCATCTGCTTTCCCTGGCTTTGAAGCTATTTTCTGTCAAACTGACCCCACAACTAATGAATGGGGCTCAGTTTGGGGCTCTCCAAAAGTCGCCTTTGCTTGAGTGAATACAGTCAGGCTTTTTACGTGCTATCTTGGCGGCTCTAGCAGGGTTGAAAAATTTAGCTCTTTATGCGGAATATGAACTTCTGCCGTTGAGTATGAAAATTTGGGCCAGAGCTCTGCAGTATTGGCTTTGGCTTCTTTTTGGGTTAGCTGCCCCATGGTCTCTTTTGGTTTGCAGGAATTCGTTTTGGAATTCCTGGATGGATATGGTTAGAAAGCGGGTCTATACGTTGGGATTTTCGGCTGAAGTTTTATTGCCTTTGGGCTTTAGGTGTGCCTCTAGACCCCTGGTTAAGAGATTACATGACATTTCGGTGCAGAAGTTGAGGGCTGCCTTGAATTCCTGCAGGGTTTTGTTTATTTATGCCCACATGATAGCCCTCCCACAGCTCCTTCCAGATTACCTGGATGGGGGGTCTCTCCCTACCGACTAGGCATTGTTTTTTCTGGCTAGGTTGGATTTAGTACCCCTGGTCTTTACCCAGGGCAGACATAGGGGGGATGCTGAGAGCTGATAGTCTTTGCCAGTGTTCCCAAGGGAAGGTGGAATCTCTGGCGCATGTTCTTTTTTCTTGTCCTTTGCATGTTTTTTCTCATAATAGGTATATAACCCCCCCTGTTAGATTCCCATCAGAGCCACTCGGAAGAATGGTGTCTGCAGTTTTTGCTATCTGACCGCTCAATGTCTGTTCCTTCAGTAGTTGCCACTTTCCTGACCTCCGTTCTGAAGACTAGACAGCTAGATACCACTTAGGTATAGGGGAGGTGTTTTTTGTTTTTGTAAGCTGTGTTTCCCCAGCTTTAGTTTTAGTTTTTACTGATTTACGCAATTTTAAATTGGGAGGGGGGATGTTATGGACTTTACATCTTCCCCTTCAAAAGGGGTAACCTCCTTATAGTGGTTTAAAATTTGTTTTAATTCTTAGATTTTGTAAATGTTTTTCTTATTCTATATATGTTTTTTTATGTTTTGGACTACTGTATTTGGAACTTGACTTTGCGATACGCCACACGGGGCTTTGAAGCTTGGAAATGATCTGTTTATTTTCTTTTTGCAATGGCTTTTGTCAAGCAATAAAAGTTTATTATTATTATTATTATTATTATTATTATTATTAATTGGGATTCGAGCTGATAAGGCTTTTACAATGAAGAAGATAATCAAGGGCAAGGATGGGAGGTTTATTATAGTAGTTGGAGAATTGAAGGGAGTGCTTGTTACAATGGTTAATCTGTACGCACCAAACGTGAATACGTATGAATATGTCAGACATGTCCTCCCTTTAATAGAACAACATACACAAGGTGTATTAATTATGCAAGAGGACTTTAATGCATGGTGGGAAGAAAAAGACCATTCAAACAGCAAAAGTCCAGGGAAATGGCAGAGGAACTTGGGCACACTCCTCAAAGTAAATAATTTGGAAGATGTGTGGAGGTCTATGAACCCTAAAGAAAGGGACTATACCTTTTACTCCATGGTACATAATGTTTATACACGCATAGACTACACCTTTCTGAACAAGAGTGATATGAGCAGGTGTAGGGCATGCCGGATTAAGTCTAACACCCTCTCTGATCACGATATGGTCATTACAGACCTGTGCTGGGGGAAAAACACACAGGATGAGAGAAAGTTTGGGTGGCAGCTCTCTAGAGGATGGTTACAAAATAAGCTCTTCTTGGAGCAGACCCTTGAGGAGATTAAGGATTACTTTGAAATGAACAATGGTACAGTAGAGAAACAAGCAACACTGTGGGAGGCAGCTAAAGTGGTCCTTAGAGGAAAATTAATAGCTATCAAATCTTCCCTTTGCAGCAAAAATAGGGAATACCTCAAGGAGCTGAAAAGGGAATTAAAAGCATTGGAAGTAGAAAATAAAAACAACCCCTCTAAAAAAAAGGATGGGTAAAATAACTCGAATTAATGAACACATAAATATTAAAGAGATAGAAAAACCACGGCTCAGCTCAAACAGATAAAAGGATTTCATTTTACGCACAATAACAAAACAGGAAAAGTGTTAGCCAGGTTGGTTAAAAAGAAGCATAGGGAGGCACATGTCTCCTCTTGGATCACAGCTGAGGGCACTAAATTAACAAAAAATGAGGAAATACACCAAGAATTCCTGAGGTATTATGAAACCCTGTATTCATCTTCCAACACGGACCCTGAAAGAATAAAAGAATTTCTCAGTAAATGCAAGCTCCCAAAATTAAATAGGGACCAAATTAGCTTTCTTAATAAACCTTTAAGTCTAGAAGAAATAAAGGAAGTTATTAAAAGCCTGGACAACAATAAAGCGGCAGGCCCTGATGGACTCCCTGCTGAATTTTATAAGAAAACAATGAATTTTGTAGCCCCTTACCTAGTGAAAACATATAATGAAATATTAAAGGAGGGTAAGCTGCCTGACTCCTTTTATGAGGCTAATATCATGCTAATTCAAAAGCCAGGGAGAGCAATAGACAAATGTGAAAACTATCACCCAATCTCATTATTAAACATGGATTTCAAAAAATTTCAAAGGCTTTGGCAAACAGGCTAGCAGCAATTATAGGTGAATTAATTGACCCAGACCAAGTGAGTTTCATTCCCACATGGCAGGGAGCAGAAAATATATGGGGGACAATAAATATTATGCACCATCTGGATAGAACAAAAGAACAAGCAGCAATCATATTCCTGTATGCTGAAAAAGCATTTGACAGGGTGGAAATTGGATGCCTGGAGCAAATTATGTCTAAAATCGGTTTCAGGGGAGCCTTCTTTAGGTGGATAAAGGCAATTTATAAAGAGCCAAAGTCAAAGCTCATAATAAATAACTGCCAATCTGAGGCCTTTAAGCTTCACAAAGGAACAAGACAGGGTTGCCCCCTGTCCCCCTGCTCTTTGACTTGGTGCTGGAATTATTGGCAATAGCAATAAGGCAGGATGAAAGAGTCACTGGGATTCACATAGGAAATAAGGAACATAAAATAGCCATGTTTTCAGATGACAAAGTGTTATTTCTGAGGGACCCAATTAAGTCCACTGAACCCTTGATGCAGCTGATTCAAGAGTTTGGAGTAATATCAGGGTACAAAATAAATACGACAAAGTCATATGCATTTATTTTTGGAAATGAAGCTAGGCAGAGGGATGTTATCAAAAAAATATTTCCTTTCCCTGAAGAGACGCGAGTGGTAAAATACCTGGGAGTAATGCTGCCAAGGCAATTAGGCCAATTATATAAGGAAAATGTCTTAAATCTACCGCAACAACTTAATATCGAAGTGGCGGAATGGAAGGAACTGCCATGTACGTGGTTAGGGAGGGTGAACCTATTCAAAATGATAATTTTACCCAAAATCCTGTACAAGATGATGGCACTACCAATTCATTTGCCCGAGGCCTTTTTTAAGGCATGTGATAGATTAATAACAGAAATAATATGGAAGGGGGGCAAACCTAGGGTTAGCAGGCAGTCCCTGATGCGCATTAAAGAAAAGGGAAGGATACATTTCCCAGACATATGGCTATACCATAAAGCAGCAACACTCGGGGCCTTAAATACTTGGTATTATCAGGCGGAATCAATCAAATGGGTGGGAATAGATCAAAAATCTTTAACCAAGGGGAAACTGAGTAATATTATTGCAGATGAGGGATTTCCAGATAAAAGCATATGGAAGAAACACCCTTTTGCATGGGCAGCATGGCTCAACTGGCAGGGAATAATTAAGAAAAGAAAACTAGCTAAAACACAGCTCCCATACTCACCTGTGGATCTCCATAGGCTTCAAAAACATCAGCTAATGACCCACCTGCGGGGACAAATAAAAAAGAAAGGTTTAACAAAAGTTAAGCAACTTTTTGAGGGAAATGTATTGATGAGCAAAGAGGACCTAGAGGGCAAGCTGGGGGAAAGGGTAGAGGTGTTCAGTTACCTACAGCTAAGGCAGGCACTCACTAGAACCGAACAAGGAAAGAACTATGCAAGAGAACCCAGTAAGATAGAAAAAGTATTGTTTGAAAGAACTGTAATAAAAGGCAGGTTAGCCAGTATCTATAAGGGCCTGAAAGAAATTTGGTATGAAAAACAAATCAAGTATATGCAAAAATGGAGAGTGGACCTGAATATAGAGGTCTCAGAAAAAGAGGAGGCGACTATCATTGACTATATGCACAATAGTATGTCCTCGCTCGAAATTAAAGAGTGCTAAATTAAACTAGTGACTAGATACTATTTAACCCCTATACAATTCAGACACCTAAATACAGGTGATAAAGGCTTATGTAGGAGGGGGTGTGGGGAAGAGGGAACATGCATACATTGTTGGTGGACATGTGAGAGAGTTAAACCACTATGGAAATGTGTATGGCAAAAAATGGAGACAATGACCAAAGTGACTATACCTTTTCGCCCGGAGATTGCGGTCCTGGGCTTGTTTCCAGAAGTGAAGGTCTTGCAAAATCACAAAAACTCATGTTCGGCGTTTATCCAGGCAGCCAAAAAGAACATAGCAACACATTGGAAAGACAGCAAGGAGCTAACAGAGGGCAAACTTATGAATAGGATGTGGTACCATTTGACAATGGAGAAAATTGCAGCGAACCTTCTGGACAAAAAGAAAGCTTTTACAACAAAATGGTTCCTGTGTGTGTGTGTGTGTTATGACTAACTCAAACTTACCAGAGGATGAGCGAGCTTACCTATTTGACTACTATATCTAAGAAAGGGAAAGAATAACTACCAAAGTAAAGTCTGGATCCCAAGGTTCAAGTTGAGAATGTTCTTTATTGTTTCTTTTTATTTTATTTTCTATTAGTTATGATGTTGAATGTTATCAAAGTTATGAACGTTGTTTATATAACAGTAAATAAAAGCCTTTTTAAATTAAAAAAAAAACCAAGAAGGCAAGAAGATTTGGGCTGAGGTGAACCTCCACCGGAAGGGAATTCCAGAGTGATGGCGCAGCCGCTGAGAAAGTCCTCCTGTCAGTCCAAACTCACTGGTAACAAAGGACTTCCAGAAGGGTGCCCCCAGATGACCGCAGGGGTTGACCAGGGGCCCAGGGGGTGAGGCTATCACTCAGATAAGTAGGGCCTAGGCCATGAAGGGCTTTAAAGGTCAACACCAGCACCTTGAATTGGACCCAGAAGACAATAGGCAGTCAGTGCACTGCTTGGAGCACAGGGGTTATGTGCTCCCTGTGGCCTGGGTGGGTGAGGAGGCGGGCCTATGCATTCTGCACTAGCTGCAGCTTCAGAGCCATCACCAAGGGCAGCCCCATGTAGACTGCATTGCAATAGTCTAGCCTCGAGGTGATGAACGCATAGATGATAGTGATGAGATCGGAGTCCGAGACATATGCGCAGAGCTGTTTCATCCGATGTAGTTGGTGAAAGGTGCCCCTGGCCACAGCCAACACCTCAGAGTCCAGGTGTAGCTGAGAATCCAGGAGCACTCCCAGGCTCCACAGATGGAGTCAATAATGGGGGAGACCTCCTCACCCAGATCACCAATCCCGCCAACTAACATCACCTCAGTCTTATCAGGACTGAGTTTCAATAGGTTCCACCTCATCCAGTCCCCCATAGCAGCCAGAAACTGAGACAGCAAGGCCTGGGTCTGATGAGAATGACAAATACATCTGGATGTCATCCACATATTGATGACAATGGACCCACCCAGTTGCACATAACCTCCCCAAGCGACTTCATATAGACGTTAAACAGGAGATGGAATAAAATAGACCCTTTGGGACTCCACAAGGGGTCAAAGTACAGACCTCTAGTACCACCCGCTGAGATCTATCTGTGAGGTAGGAACAGAACCATTGCAAAATGTTTCCATCTGCCTCCACCAGGTCCTACAGGCGTGTTACTAACAACTCATGGTTAACAGTTTTGAAGGCCGTTGATAGATCTAATAGGACTAACAGGGTCAGATCGCGATTGGGTTTGGTCGTTCGGTTTGGTCCGGTTCGGTGCGGTAGTTTGGTTTGGTAGTTCGGTTCAGTCACCGAGTTCGGGTTTGGTCGTTCGGTTCAGTGGATTTCGGTTCGGTTCAGGTGTTCGGAAAAGGGTATTGTGTGATCCCGTGATTGCGTCGGAAACTGGAAATTCGAGTGCATGCGGAGCTGTGTGGTAGGTATGTGAATGCGGTTCGGAAGTTCGGAGTTCGGCCCGAACTCAGCCTGTTCGGATGACCGAACACGAAAATGAACACGAACTTACCGAACCAAACTCAATTCCGAATGTCGAAATGACAGAACAGTTCGGTCAGTTCAATCGTGTTCAGGTGAGTTCGGGTGGCAAAAAAAGTGTCACTGAAAGGTCAAACGTGACAGGGAGGGGTAGTCAGTTTAGGACCAGACTTCCAGGCACCAGGGGTGGAGAGGCTTGGAGTAGCAGCCAGACTGCCCAATCACCATCCCATTTTGCCTCAGACCACTGGCTTCTCAGTCTGCAATTGGCCACGGGCTAGGCTGCACAGAACCAATGGGGCTTGCGGTGAGGCAGGCACAGCAAGAAACAAAACTGTCTGCCTCCCCCCTTCCCAACACCTTCTGATCTAGCAGGCATTTTAGAAAGCTTCCTCTCCCAGCATTTCCCAGCTCCCCAATCCATTGCCATCCTCTTCCCATTTCACCCATCCAACCCATTTACCCCCATATTCTCATTCATTTATTAGCTTAGCTTAGATAGATTTAGTTTTTTTACCCATCCCTGTGTTCCCTGTGTTCAATCTTCCTTCCTCCCTCCCCCCTCCATTGAATCCTTTCCCTCTCCCATATATTCCACCCCAGTTTCCCTTCCCCTGTTTTTTCATTTAGAGTAGGATTATTAGATTGCTTTAAGTTTCATTTCAGTTTTGTACTGAAATGAAACTTAAACCTTAAACTGAAACCTTGTGTTGTTTGTGCTTCCCCCCATCCCATAGATAGATAGATAGATAGATAGATAGATAGATAGATAGATAGGTTAGGGACAGTAGACAGTTGTAGGAGTTAGCTTAGTGATAGAGATAGCATTAGTGATTTAGTTTTAGTGTTTGTAGGAGTAGGCCTGTGTACTTATTAGATAATCCATTTAGTTCACAGCATTTAGAATAGTTAATAGTAGTTAGATTTAGTGTAGATAGATAGATATATTAGATACAAATTTAAATTTAAAAAAAACATATAAAAACATTATTTTGTAGGGAGAAAGGGAGAAGGAAAGAAGAGGCCGGTCTGCTGCCCATAGGGGAGGCAATGGGGTACGTGCCAGAGGTGGGATGGGCCATGCCAGGGCAGTGGCAGCAGGCAACAGCAGTAGCTAGAGGCAGAGCATATCACCACCACCCCAAACTCAGCAGGCCTGCTTTTTGGCAACAGGCTTCAGCGGCTCAGCGGCACCTCCTGGCATTGCCTTCCTCCACTGCCACGCAGGGCACTGGAAGGCCTGCAGAACTTGAGGCTGTGTCTGTCTCTGCTGGTGGTGGTGCTGGAACAGGTTCTGGTGCTGCTTCCAATGTTCCTCCAGGGCCACCAATGTCGCCCACTGTCGAGGCAATCCCCAGCAGGCCAGATCCCACCCCAGCTGCTAGAGGCAGGGCCCGATCCCTGTACAATCTCAGTAGGGAGAAGAGTAGCAGCAGCATCAGCAGCAGCAGCACTAGCAGCTACAGAGGGGGGCACAGGGAGAGTGCCAGCAGCATGGTGGGCATGGGCAGTCTAGCCTCAGGGTCCCACTACTCCCCTTCACGGGACATCACCGTGATCACGGACAGTGATTCAGAGGCAGACACTAATGCCACAGAGGAGATGTCTGTAGCTGAGGCAATGTCTGACCTCCTCCCAGAGCTTCATCGCCAGTGCCACGAACTTCTCCCCCTCCCAGCAGCGCTGGCAGCAGTGCATCCGCCGGGGCGGGCAAGAAGGCAGGAGGGGGGGGAATCCTCAGCCTGGGATCATTTTAAGCATGTGCGGGAAGATGATCCCAGACAGGTGCAGTGCATGCTGTGCAATAAGGTGGTGAAGCGTGGGCAGGTGCTCGCCAACCTTGGCACAACTGCAATGGCGAGGCACCTCAAGGTATGCCACAGTGCTCTGTTGCTCAGCGGGAAGACAGGGGAAGAGAATGCCAGCAGGTTCCCGACTGCAGGGGATAGTCACCTGGCTCCTTCAGCAGGCCAGCGTCCTGCACCAACTGCTGCTGCCTCTAGCAGTATGGAGGCAGAACAGCAGCAGGAGCCTCCCCAGAAGCACGGTCAGTCCACCATGGAGGAGATGGGGTGGGGAATCTAACCAGGCCATCATCAGGGAGCCATGGCACAGGCTTCCAAGGGAAAGCCAAGTGCCTATTGGAAGAAATGATTGCCCTGGATGGCCAGTCCTTCTCAATTGTGGAGGACAAGGGCTTCCAGGGACTGATTGGGTTCCTGGCCTCCAACTTTAAGATGCCTTCCTGCTGCACCCTGAGTCAGACTGTGATGACACAGCTCTACAGGGCTCTGAAGGAGTGGGTGAGGGAGCTGCTGTCAGGGCCTGGGGGGTGGGGGCCACGGTCCACTTCACCACTGACCTGTAGTCCACCAGAAATGCCCAGCACACCTACCTGCCAGTGACTGCACACTGGTGGCATGACCCAGAGGCAATGCTTGGCAGTGGCAGGAGGGGACCTGAAGCAGGGTATAGGTGGGCCCTGCTTCAGACACAAGTCATGGAAAGCTCTCATACCTCGAGGATCCTCAAGGCTAGGGATGCGCGAACAGAATGCAATTCAGATGTTCAGATGTTCAGTTGTTTGGTTCGAAACCCGAGTTCGGGTTCGATGGTTTGGTTCAGCAGAGTTCGGGTTGGCAAAACTTGGCCGAACAGTCAAAAACAGCACTATCGAAACCGAAACTGAAACGAAAACAAAACTTTCCCGAAACCAAAACTGAAACTGAGCTGAAACCAAAACCAAAACTTAACTTTTTCCCCTTGAAAAGACGTTTTTTCCTGCCCCTGAACTCATCCGAACTGATCCGAACACAACCGAACTGTTCGGTCATTCGAGAGTTCAGTTCGGAAGTTCGGTTGGGACGTCCAAACAGACCGAGTTCAGTCTGAACTCTGAACATCCGAACCGCATTTGCCCATCCCTACTCAAGGCAGCCCTGGCCACCATGGTGAGGGAGTGGGTCACGGCAGGCGCGGCCTTCACCAAGGTCATGGACAACGCGGCCAATATACTAAAGGCAGTCCATGCCGGGGGCTTCACAAGCATCCCTTGTGCCGCACACACCCTCCATCATGTGGTGAAGGATGCTCTGGGCTTGGCAGAGAAGGGGATTGGGCCAGGCACCCTTATCTCCCTGGTCAAGTGGGGGAGGAAACTAGCGGGCTTCTTCAACCACAGTGTGAAGGGCAGCGAGCTCCTCTGGGAGAAGCAGGCCGAGCAAGGGTCCCCAGTGCACACGCTGCTCCAGGATGTCTCCACCAGGTAGATTTCCACCTTCCTGATGCTCGAGCGGCTTCTCTAACAGAAAGTCACCTTGCATCAGGTGGAACTGGAGACAGACACTGAGGCACCTCCAGGGGTACAAGAGGGAGGAACAGGAGATTATTGCTCACACGGTCCTGAGACCATTCCTGGCCGTCACGGAGACCTTGAACAGCTCCACCGCCACCCTTAGCCAAGTGACCCCGCTGGTCCATAGTCTCCGCAGCAGCATGGATGAGATTCTGGGGGGGGGGCAGGGATTGTGGGCCTCAGGGCAGGAGGATGTTAGATGCGGTGATTGACCTTGCATGGAAGCTGAAGGCGGGGCTGAGTGCATGCTTTGACCAGCTCCTGTGCCGGGAGGAATATGTCCTGCCAACCATGCTGGACCCCAGGATCAAGGGCAGTATGGCACGTGAGACAGCAGTCTATGGCCTCCAGAAAGATGCACTGGTCGAGAAGGTCCAGCAGGCAGAGTGGACCATGCAGCAGGATGCCCCTGGGGATGGTGGGAGTGGTAGCAGCGACCCCTTCCAGCCATCTGGGCCTATCCCTGCCCCCAGTCCTAGCAGTAGCAGCAGCACCAGCAGCAGGATGAGCAGAAGCAGCAGCAGGACCCCTACTGCCAGCAGCTCCTCCTCTGTGCAGTCCACTCTGGGGAGCTTGGGGCCCAGCACAAAAAGGGCAAGCAGTGTGACTGAGGGCAGTGGGGCAGGTGGTACCCACCCAGAGCTACCAGAGGGAGTATGATGGTGCCTCAGCAGCAGTGGAGACCTACCTGGAGGAGGAGCCATGCATTGATTCCAGCAGCGATCCCTTGGCCTACTGGGCCGGCAAGGCCAACGTGCGGCTGGCCCTGTCCAAAGTCGCCAAGGGTATCCTGTCCTGCCCACCAACCAGTGTCCCCAGCGAGAGGGTTTTATCCATCGCAGGGGACATTTGTGCCATGCACCGCCTGAGATTTGGGGCCAAGCTTGTGGAGCAGATGCTGTTCCTGAAGGTGAACCTTCCAGTGCTGGGATTCCACGCTCTGTCCCTGGACAAGGAGTGATGGTGCAGTGGCACACGTCATCCCATGCCAGGGGCTTTCGGGACAGGGTTCCTCCTCTTCAATCTGGGCTAGGGCTACTGCTCCTGTGCTGCTGAGGCGCTGTCCCTCCCTCCCAATTCCTGGCACCCACCCTGTCTCTCTCTCTCCCTCCATCTCTCTCTCATAGTAGATGGCCTAGGCCGCCTTATCTGACTGACCTCATGATGCAGGGTGGCATTGTGAAATAAATTGTAAGCCTGCAAGCCGGCCTATGGCTACACGATCTCGGCCCACCTATGTGACACTGACTGGCTCTCGCTCTCTCGCGCTGCACAGTCTTTGCTAGCCTATCTGAGTGCCCTGCTGCCAGTGTCCCAGCCTGCCTGCCCTACTGCCTCCCATGCCATGCTGCCTGTCTGTCCACCCAGGTTGCTGCCAAGCTCAAAGCCTGCCTCTGTCCGCCTTCCTGCCTCCCATGCCAGGGTGCCTGTCTACCCACCCAGGTTGCTGCCAAGAGAGAGAAAGAGAGAAAGTCCACCCATTGCTTGAAGGAGAGACAGACATGATCCTACCCATGCTGTCACCTGCACTATATGGCCAGAGAGAGAGAGGTTCTCAGCTAGAATGAGGGAGATGGGGGTTAGAGGGGGAGAGGTAGGTATATCCAGCTACCCTGGGTGCCACCTGCCAGAACCAGGAAGAACTCCCATCTGTGCTCATGCACCCAATGCCCATTGCCCACATCCAGCATGCAGCAAACCTACCATAATGAGATAGAATATAACACACATCGTTTTATATGTGCCTGCCTGCCTGCCTGTCTCTTTGCATTCCTATACCTGCTGCTACCACCAACTTCAGCACAAAGGGATAAAGATTGGACAGGTCACATGAAGCTTGTAAAAATAAATACAATAACTTTTATTAAAACTATTTACATAACAACAAAACAACAACAACAACAACAACATTCTAAAAACCAAAAGTAAACATTCAAAGGAAACATAAATTTAAACTAGGAGTCTCTGGGCCTGTCCCCCGGGACATGGGAGAAAGGCAACAGCCATTGTGGTGAAGCACAGGGCTGAGGGCCGGCCACCTGGGACTCTAGCAGCTCATAGCCATGGGAGACTGCAAAGTTCAGGGCTCCTTCCATGTCTCGATGCCATCTGGAGAGCGCCTGGTGGTACATTTGCAGGCGGTCCATCTCGACGGAGACATACTGGCTGTACGCCTCCACCTTCTACCTCTCCACCTGGACCGCCTGCAAGTGCTCCACCAGGCGGTTCTCCATGGTGGCTGCAGACTGCTGGACCTTGGCCACGAAGTCCCGGGTGGGTCGCTGCAACTGTGCCTGAAATGCCTTGGCCTCTTGATTCTCCCATGGCCCGGGGGTCTCCACATCAGGGCTGGAGGGGGGGGAAGGGTGTACATGCCTTCGTATCTGGGTTGCCTCCCACCCCCTTCTTCTGATGCCAAGGCTCCATGACCACGGCCACAACAGACTCCTCCACCTGCCGCCTCACTCTCAGGCCATGGGTGCGCTCAATGTGGCCGATGACCCCTGATGTGGTCCCCTCCCTCTGCTGGCAGAATCTTTTCTTGCAGTGTTAAAAATATCAGAAAAAGATAGGAACATAAGAAGTGCCATACTGTGTCAGACGAATGGTCTCTCAAGCCCTGCCTGCATTCTGTCTCCACAAGTGGGTGGACTGGGTGGCCAATCTCTCTCTGCAGGGGACTTCCATTCCTAATAGGTCAGGTCATAGGGCAATTCATTCCCTGTTGTTCCAGTCCCCGTGCCATACCTTGAATGTGGCGATTCCGTCACCCTTGTCAAAAAACCTCCAGACATCTGACTGCCGGCGCCGAATGTCTGGAAGTGTCACTGGCAGTGGCAAGTCTGGCCACCTCTGCCTACGGGTCCTCCTCCTTTGCCCTGGCCTGGTCCTGGCAGCAGCACTGAGGCCGGCATCCGATTCCTCTCTGAAATGGGAACATATTAAGAACACCAAGGTAATATCATGCATTTATGATGATGATGCCTCTAGACTAGTCCTCCCTCCTTGCGGTGCTAGGGATTGCAACTAGAAAGCATGTGCAAATCCTGCCCTCCTGGGGGTGCTAGGGGATGCAAGGGATTGCAACTAGAAAGCCCCTGGCTGGCATGTGCAAATCCTGGGCTGCCTGGGGTGCTTGGGAGACCCTGGCTGGCACGTGCAAATCCTTCCCTTCTGGGGGTGCTAGGTAGGGGTGGGATATCAGGGCAAATACCGGGTACTGGTTTTACCGGTTCCTGGATTTAAAAAACCTGGCTTACCGGATTAATACCGGTTTACCGGTACCGGATCTTTTCCATTGATTTCAATGGGGAAGTGTCCCCATTGAAATCAATGGAAAANCCCCCACCCACCCTGCCCAGCCTGGATTTTTTAAAAAATAAAAGTTTCCCCTAAGTCCCCTAGTGTGGGCTCCGGGCCGCCGCCGGCGACCCAGACCCTGCACCAGCAGCAGGTAAGTAAGTACCAGTACTGTACTTATCCCTGGGGTGGGGGTGGTTGGTTTAACACACACCCCACCCCAGGGATCATCCTACCTCCCCACCCAGGGATCGCCTACCTTGAGCTCCGGGCGGCGGCGGCAGCGGTTCGGCAGCTTCAGCGCTGGCTGTGAGACTGCCAGCTTCAGCACACTACTAGGCCTTCCGGGGAACTTCCAGAAGTTCCCCAGAAGGCCTAGTAGTGTGCTGAAGCCAGCAGCCACAGCCAGTGCTGAAGCCGCCAGACTGCCACCGCCCGGAGTTCAAGGTAGGCGATCCCTGGGTGGGGAGGTAGGGTGATCCCTGGGGTGGGGGGGTGTTAAACCACCCCCACCCCAGGGATCAGTACAGTACCAGTACTATTTACCTGCTGCTGGTGCTGGCTCTGGGTCACCGGCGGGGGCCAGAGCCTGCACTAGGGACTTAGGGGAAATTTGTATTTTTTTTAAAATCCAGGCTGGGCAGGGTGGGTGGGGGGTGTCCCCCCTTCCACCCGCGCAGTCTGGACTCAGGGAGGGAAAGTGTTTGGGTTTTTTTGTGTTTTTCTTTTACATTGCGGCCATTAATTTGAATGGCCGTAATGTAAAAAAATCCAGCATGGGGGGATCCGGTACCGGACCCAATATACTGGAATAATCTGATACTGCTGGTACACCAAAATACCGGCAGTATCGAATACCGGATGATCCGGTAGTCCCACCCCTAGTGCTAGGGGATGCTAGGGATTGCAACTAGGAAGGCCCTGGCTGGCACTTGCAAATCCTGCCCTTCTTGGGTTGCTAGGGATGGCGATGGGAGATGTGACCCTGACTGGAAAGACCCTTCCCTTATTTGGGGTGCGTAGGGAATGGGATGGCAACTGGAGATTGGAGACCCTTGCTAGCCTGACACATGTTTGGGTGGGAGTGCTACTCGTGCCAGAGCCCCCACACTACAGTACCCTCTCTCTCTGTGGCAGACATCTGCTGCCACCTGTTGATGCCCACTGTTTGTGCCTGACTGATGCCCACCACCCACACACCCACCCGCACGCCATTGAGCTCGCTCTAATGGATAGAGTCTTTCTTGTCCAAACCGAACTCTTCAACGACTGAACAGTTTCATAAGTCTCCTGGGGTGGACCATCTAAACTGATCCCACACACCTCCAGTCAGGCAGGTGTGCTACGATGAAGGTTCACAGGAGACAATGGTCAGACCATGGCAAGGGTGAGCGTATCACACCACCTCTCATCATCGGATCCCCTGCCTCATGGTCAGTACAGAAAACCAAATCCAGAGTGTGCCCCCACTAATGTGTCAGACCCTTCACCACCTGGGACAGGCCCATGGTTGCCATGGTGGCCATGAATTCCTGCTCCACCCCCTGCAATCCCCCCACGGCATGGATATTGACCAGAGTCACAATGGGGCCTGGAAAGAGAGACAGCCTTACGTTTGGTGGAAGTTCAGAGTTTTTGTTGAACAGGACCAGGTTTGAGACAAGAGCTGCTAGAGTAGACAGGAATGCTGCTGTGCAGTGGGGTGCACAGTACACCAGCAGAATTCCCTGTCTCTGGACAGACCTTCCAGTCTGTCTTGAGTCAAATCAATCGCAAGGTGGAGGCACAATATCTCAGACTTGGTCTGCACTGAAAACCTCTGTGCGACCAACCCATCCCTAAAAATAATAGCTACACCCCTCCTCCTGACCTAGCCTGGTGCTGGATAGAGTACCCAACTGGAACGAGATCCACCAAAATTAGCCCAGAACATTCGTCCAACCCAGTTTCCGTCACACATATGAGGTCAACCACCCAATCCAAGATGGCATCATGGATGGCAGATGATTTATTGCAGACCAATCTTGCAACGCACAGTACCAGTGACAGTTCTGGGTCTTCGGAGACCTCGACCACCTGGTTATCTGCAACATACATGCAACATACATGAGGGAAATCTAAAATTTTACAGTGTTTTCCTTTTTATTATATGAAACAAAAATTGCAACATGCTTTAATTAAAAAATGTAAAAATGATTGATTTGGACATTTCCATTTGGGGACAAAATGTTTTTCCATTTCTCAAATTAAATTTATTTATTTAAATTTATATGCCGCCCCTCCTAAAGACTCAGGGTGGCGCACAGATATTAAAAATATATATAAATATAAATATATAAAACTATTTTTTTTTAAAAACAAAAAAACAAATCCTCAACACTTCGCACAACCCCCCACCAAGACTACCCAATACCATCTCCCCAATTTCCTACACCCAAACCCCTCTTATAATCAAACCACTTGTCGAAACCCATCCCAAGCTCTATCCCTGCCCACCAAATGCTTTTTCAAACTAAAAAGTCTTACACCACCTCTGGAAGACACTCAGGCTCAGACTCAACTGAACTACCAGGAAAAGGGAGTTCTATAACATTGGGGAAGCAGCCAAGAACATCTCCCTGCAAGCCCTTGTTGCACGGACAAGACTTACAGATGGTACCTACAGGAAGATGCTCACAGATGATCACAGGGGCCGCAATGGGACGGGACCTGGAAGGACAGGTGGCCTTTAGTTTGGTGGAAATTCAGTTTTTGTTTTCCAAATGTTGGGTCTCATGCTCATCCAGGTGCTCAAGGGGCCTGCATGACATTATGTGCCAAGCTAACTTAAGTAGGCACTAAATCCTCATTCACGGTGAAAGGCATCATTGCTTATCACCCACTCTCACTTGCTCATGCAGTGTTACTAAAGCTGAAAGAGGATACTCAGAAAAACGGGCACCCCATCAAATTTGGAATGCCCAAATTGACCCTGTCGCATTCAGGTGACCCAATGGGTCACCCATGTGCTCCCCAGGTTGACTTACCTGCCCCGCTGCACTGCTGCTCCCGCTGCTCCTCCCAGCCCAGACCACTGCTTAGTTGTGCCAGGCAGTGCACCACAGTCCCCATAGCAGAGGTGCGCATAGGGCCAGAACAGCAGCAGCATAGCCAACCAGGTGAGTCAGCTGGGGAGCACACGGGGCAGGGGCTTCTGTAACTGCATATCAGATTCCTTTACAAATCAGCAATCCAGACAACAATGCCGATTGGAGACACTGGAATGGAGGTTAAGAGGCACTGGGAGGAAGTTAAGGGGAGGACTATTTGCACAGTAATTCGCTCAGAAATGTGGAAACAACAAACCCAGAAGTAAAATGGTACCTTTGGCAATGTGGTAAGTGGTAAATTAATGGTACATTGTAAATGGTAAGCAGAAACTCAGGAAATCAGGACAGCATTTCTTGGTATTGTGAGAATCAAGAGATTGCATCATATTGGGAAATGGTAGAGAAATAGATCTTGGTTCCCCTATATGGCAAAATTTGTCACGAGTAAAACTTCTTCCTGATCATTCAGCTCTAAAATCAATGTCCCTTGCATGCATGGATAAAGGAATATTGCACCTGAAATTAAAGCTCTCTTGACTACTGCTGTGCTTCATGGGAGCTGTAGTTCCTAACTTCTCTGGCTCCATGTTCCCCTATGGATCTTCATCTCACCAACAATTCAAAGCAGCTGAAGATTTTAGTGCAGAGCCAAAACAACATACACATTTTAAAAAGTGAAACATTATGCTTCCATTTTCCTGACAGGAAGTTTTATAAAAATCCATCTCTTCCCACGGGAGATATTTATTTTGGTGATTAACCTTTTTATTGATTTTTATAAAGACAACCAACAAACGATAAAAATTATTGAAATGAAAAGCTTATGTACATTCCCATACACTGTACAGGATCCCTGGTGAATAATATCCCATAACTCTATTCAAGCTGCAAAAGCACATTAAAATAATACATAATGCATTTGGGTAAAGACTAAAGTAATAAAACAGAAAACAAAAACATACAAGAACAGAGTGCAGTGGGAAGGAGGAGGCATAGGAGGAGAAGAACGAGACCAACCAAAGGAGGAAAACTAGCCATAGCCAATGCTACTATAATGGCAGTACAGGCAGTCACCTAGGATGGCAAGTTGAAAAGCACAGCAAAAACTGTAGCCACACTGGTATGCCCCAGTCACTACCAGTAAGCTCTGCAGCTGAATTAGGAGAGACGGGGGAGCCAGGGCCACCTAGGGTGACAAAAATCCTTGCACTGCCCCTGTAGCTAGGCAGAATAGCAATCTAATATTTTTCAAGCTGTCTTTTACAGTCTTGTTTCCTATGGAAAGACACCTTAAGCAATAACTGTGTCCATTAGTATGAGCATGTGTGCACACATGGCCCTTTAATTATTTTTTTAACCTGTTGGCCAAGTACAGCCAAATTTGGGGGAGGGGACGATAGGGTTGCCATTTCTCCAGATTTTGACTCAAGGGTCTCCAGGCTCCAAGGGAAACCTTGATTTCTCTGGGATACCCAGGTGTGTCTGTGACTAGTCCAGAAAACTGGGGCTTCTGGGGCAGTAGGAGGTGAACTATAAGGACTTTTCTGTTCTCTTTCTGATGTGCCCTTCCCGGTGGAGTGCCGTGATGTCACAAAGCTCTGGAAGGGAAGGGTTATGTCAGAAAAGGGACATGACAGCCTCTTTGCTCCACCTTCTAGCCAATGTGGTCCCTTTTCTTTATTACAGCACCGACAGATGCAGTGCTGGATTGAGAGAAGTTGGGGCCCAGGGTGAAATGAAGGTGTGGACACCATCCTAACACAGGAATGTTTGATGGATACACAGCGACTCAGCCCTTACAACAAAAAGAAAAATGTTACAGTAATTAAGTTTTGATATTAAACTGTTAAACTCAACATCTCCTTCAGGAGCTGGGGCTCCCTGCATTGCAAGCTCATATGTTGTGCAGATGTTACACAGGCCCATGCATTGGGGTTTCAGTGGGCCCTCCATGGGCCAGGACTCCCCATATTGGGGGGCTTTGCTGTCTGTTATTTTATACAAGTGCTTCTCACATTCATGTTGTCATTTCAAGTTTATCCGTGGACCCCATATACTGGAGGGCTCTGTAGCGTCTCCAACACATGAAGCCCTGTATGGCTGCAGAGTCTGCACTATTCTGGCTCTGACTCTATCATATGGCAGAGGATAAGGCCTTTATCCTGTATGATCTTTGGGGAGCTCAATACAGATTGAATGAGCTCTTTGCTGTATGAAGCACAGCTTGAGATCCACAGAGGACTTTTAACATTATGCTACGTGTTTTGCCACAGGGATGCTTTTAAGGGTCCGTGCTTTATCAAAAAAATACCCTCTGTACAAATGGAGTTTTTCACCATTAGTAAAGCACACATGGTGGAATGGTGGCTTTGGGAGTTTACATAGCAATTCTAAATTTCCCAGTAGTTCTGGGGCCTCTGGCAGTCCTAGGCCATAAGAGCCAACCAAGAGCACGTATTTTAGTTGGCAGTACCACTATTCTTCTAAACAGCAGAGTAATAGTTGCCCAAATCCAGACAGAGACAGCTCTGCCCTTAGAGTTCCAAAACCCTGCTCCTTGGGCTTCCCTTTGTTTTGTTTTTTTAAAAATCAGTTTTGAAAAGCTAACTTCAAAGAACAAGATCCTCCATCACACACATTCTCATCTGTGCCAGACCTGAACCCCTGACTTCCAGGTTGTTTTGTTTTTTTCATAGCCCTATAACTTGAGCAACAGCCACACCTTCTGCTTTTTTAAATTCAGCCACTAGAGAAGGAATTTGCCTATTGCCCACTAAGTGAAATTGCAGTATCAGCTGGATGACTGATGACACGGTAATGCCCATTGGTTATAGATCAGTTATTTTAAATTTGCAGTGCTATCAGCCACAATTCTGTCCATTTGCCATTCTGGCATTTTACTAGCTATCTGTGTAGTTCTACAAGAACCCAACTCCTTTCTTGGCAAGTTTAGACACTGACTTTATTCCAGTTACAGTGCACAACTGGAGCTCTTAAATCTGTTGGAGAGGAAGCTAGACTAAGCACGTTTTTTGACGTGCCTTTAATTTCCATGGACTTTAAAGTCCATGTTCAGAAATCTCACACGGGGGGAGTTTAAACATCGCCTTCCCCCACTGTAAGTCACCAGGCCACCATTAGAAACAGCGGTGCTGGTTGGCTCTCACATTCTTTTCAAAACCAGATTTTTCAAACCTCGATATTAAGATTTGACAAATCCACCTTCCAAAACAACGCGCGAACTGGCTGACGCCAGTTTCTAATGGCGTCCCGGCGAATTACGGTGGGGGAAGACACATCTAAACTCCCCCCGTGGCCAAAACTAGAGCTGCCACTGCCATCGGTAAGCCCCACAGCAGGGGAGCCAGGGCCACCTAGGGCGGCAAAAATCTTTGCCCGTGCTGTGAGCAGGTGAAGGTGCTGTTGGTGACCAAGGGTGAGTGATGCAGCCCGGGCTGCCGAGGGACTCCACTCCTCCCAGTGGAGGAGAGTCTCAGATTGGGTGGAGAGTCTCTCTGCTTCCATTGCGGGGTCTCTGGCTGCCTCTCCCTGACTTTCAAGTGCAGACGCCTCCCCCAGTCGAAGCTGGAAGCCGAGGATCAAGCCCAAGCTGCTCCTTGTGCCCCAGTTGTGGTGGAAGTGGAGGTGCTGGGGAGTCCCAGTCCCCACTTGTGTCTGTGGGCAGCACCTCCGTGTCAGAGACATCTTGTACCCAGCCAGCAGCTGCATGGGAGACTCTCTCACCACCTTCCCATCCAGCCCCAAACCCCTTCTCTTGCTGAGGAACTCGCTGCAGCAGCTCTTGGCCAGTGAGCAGCTGGGCACATCCCTTGAGGCAATATTCCCCTTGAGCTTTATGGGCCAATCATCACCTCATTAACTTCCCAGGAGTGGTGGCTATTGATTGACTGCTATTAAACTGGGTTAAAAGTATACTAGATTCTGAATGAAGGAGTGTGTGGGACAGGGCAGCAAGTCAGGGCAGCAAGTAATAGGGGGCTCTGGCTTTCTCCCCCAGCTTGGCAGCACTAGCATGCGAAGACAGAAGTAGAAGTGGGGGCTCACCAGCTCAAGAGAGGGCTCCTCAGCTTGGGAGCAGGTTCACAAGTGTGATGGGGCAAAAGCAGCAAGGGCTGCCCCTGGCTCAGCAGTGGCAATGAAGCAAAGGTGGAAGGTTCCCTGACTGGGCAGCAGGATGGCAAGTGGTGGGGGTAGGGAGGAGTCCTTGGATGGATTGATGAAAGAAGCAGGACAGAAACCGGAGAGAAGGGGGAGCTATGGCTCCTTCTCTGCCTCTGCTTCCATGTCTTGAGCTGTACTGCTCCGGGAGTGAAGCAGAACCTGCAGAATTCTGGCCAGTTGGAGAGTTGTCAGTCACAGCTCTCTTCAGGCCACCCATGAGAGGCAGCCTCTGAAGATCACGGACGGGCTAAAGGAAGCTGTGGCACACCCCCTCTCCAGTCCATCAGAACCTGTGAAGCTCAGGGACACTGAGCAACCCTGCTGTCCAATTTAAAGTTCTGGCCTGGTCAGCAGTCCAAGTCCCTCCTGGGAACAGCAGGGGAGGCTGCCTAACTAGGATTGGCTGCGGGCAGCACATGAGCAAGTATTGTCATAATAGCCCAGAAGAAACAAACACCTGGTGCGGTCTTCCCATGGTTTTCTACAGCTATGAGTAATGGGGGGGGGGGGGAGCACAGCAGCTGCCCATCTATTTGGTTTCACGGCCATACCTGTGAGTGCCGGCTGCCCACACGCACATGAATGAATACACACAGGGGACGGCCCGTTTATTAAGGTCAACATGCTAAATCTGTGTGTGGTGGGGGACTGAGTGTGGGCTGCACAGACAAAACATGGACCCCAGAGGGCTAATGTCTCCTTTTTCACCCAAAAAGGCAATCGTTGACCAGTCAGTTGAAAACAAAGCAGAAAAATACTTGTCTCCACCTGAGACTAGCTGTAAATGCGACACTGCACCTGGAAGACTGTAAGAACTGCTAGAAAGGAACAGATCAGTGATCCATCTAGCCTGGTAATCTGGCCAAGACTGAATGCTTTAGAGAAAGATATAGCCCCTTCTCACCTATCAGTAGTACACTTAACTGTACAACACTAGGGGCATTGATAGATGATCCCGCTGACAAGCGGGATCATCCAGCGCCGGCATCTGTCCCCCGCCTTCCTCTCTCTGCCGTGTCTGCTGTTCAGACATGGCAGAGAGTCTTTGTGCGCATGCGCACCCTTCCGCGCATGCACCCAAGCCCAGGGAACCCGGAAGTGCGGCGTTAAGCCGGCACTTTGGGGATCCGCGTTGGAGGGGGCAGGATCGCCTGCCCCCTCTGACGCGGGGTAAGATGCAGCCGGAACAGATAGACGAGCGCAAATAAAGGTGGCTGATCCTTTTTGTCTCATCTATAAATGGCCTAGGCCATAGGTGGCAGTTTCTTCTTCACCCCAGTTGATGAGCACTTTATATCTTGAATCAACCGCTGACAACTCAGGTAATTACTGGTCTTGCTTTTGTGACTATTGCTGCTATTCTTATTCTGATCAATTTCTGAAGCTCAATAAGCTGTTTATCTCCATTTTATACAGTCCCTGCAAAAGCACTTCGGTCTTTGTCCTGCCGGCTGGATCAGGGGAAGGCGATTCATTTCATTCAGGCCAGGGAGAGCAGGTTTCAACGATAACAGATTCCCCAGAAGCCCTTCATCGCCAGAGCTCAGGACTAGCACTGAAGCAGACAGCTGTTTTCCTAAATGGACATTAATCTGACAAGTATCGGATAACCCTGCAGGTGGAGAGGGATCTCATACCATAGGTACGCAGGTGGTGGTTGGTGGGCAGCTCATAGGGTGTAAACAGATGGATGGCAGGCCTGTCTCTGCTCAGCCTCACCCCCATGTTGCTCATTCATCTAAAGGCAGGCCACTAGATGTGCAGTGCAGGCAGAGCAGGAACTGCCGGCGGCACTCCAGCTCCGCTTGTGGTGCTCTGGAACAACCCAGCAGAGCGGGTTTTCCAAACCCAGGGCACCGGCCATAAGTTGGGCTGCTGTCTGCTCAGCAGATGGTTGCTGCAGCCCTGCTCTCAGCTGGCAGTTGCCCCGGGCAACCCCACAGAGTTGCATGCAGCCGCCTAGAGCACTTGACGATCTGCCCACAACTCTACGGTGTGGGGGAGGTGGTGTTGTGTGTGTGGGTCACGGTAGCCACTGGCTCTGTGTAAACCCATCGCAGGTAGGGCTGGATGTGGGGGACATGGGGCTGGCCACCCATGGAACAGGCCCGGGGGTGGGTAGCCCCAGGTCCATCTGAAGTCTGCAGTGCTATTTGCCTAACCAAAATTCTATGTATTTGTCATTCTTGCAGTTGGCTAGTTACCTGTGTCGTTAGCAAGAATCTAATTCCTTATGCATCGAGCTGCTTTGGGTGCATAACTTCTTTGTGAGGGCTGGCCCTAGGCATGTGCAACGTGTGCGGTCTCACATGGCCCCGTGCCAACCTAGACCCCACACCTGGGGGTGGCAGCCCCAGCCTAGATTCTCTCCCTGCCCCCAACAGCAAGTGTGTGGGAACCTAAGGGACAAGTGGTGGGATTGATAAGGCATGTATGCAAGTATGAGGACAAATTTTGCAAATATGCAAATTTAAATGATGCAAATTAGGCCCCACACCAAGACTTCGCACATGGCCCCACATGGTTCTTCAAATCCTGGACCCAGCCCTGTTTGTGGCCTGCGACCCAGGGCCTCCACAACCCAGTCACTGCTCAAGCACCTCTCAGCAGCCCTGCACCTACAGACTATCTAGGCTATCAACTGAGCTCTGAATCTGTGAAAGAGCCAACTTGCCCTGTTACAAACCAGCAAAATTCTTCTGTCTACTAGCCTCTAGTACAAAGAACTATATCTGAAGAAATAAATAATAAATAACAGTAATAATACATTTTATTTCTGTAAGGACATCCTTCGCCCCCCCCCCCCCCACTGAATGGCGTTTGGGTCACTTCACAACATTAGTGCAATAAAAATACCATGAAACATTTAAAAAAAACAATTAAAATCCATGTAAAATCCGTTTTAAAACAGTTTAAAAGTGGAAAACAAAGGGGGAGGGAACAGGGCTGAAACGAGCGCCCTTTAAGCCCCCTTTAAAAATCTCACAATAATTCGCAAAATCCGAGACAAGGGGGTGAGAGCTCAGGTGCTCTTCCCCCCTATTGCGAATCTCACAAATTATCACAGGGGGAATGGGCAGGTGGCCCCGGAGGTGGCAAGGCAAGCCTTTTCCAAGATGGTGCCTGCAGGGCTGAGCATGTGCAGAACAACTGCTTGACCCTGCTGGCGCCATCTTTGAAAAGGGTGCCCAGGGCTGGAGCATTGCTCTGCACATGCTCCAGCTCTTTTTTCCCCTTCTTTTTAAACTGTAGCTCCGGGAAGCCCCGCAGTGCAGTGACGACCGTCAGGATCTGGCACACACACCCCGCAGCAGTGCAGAGCAGCACGGGTCAGGAGAGGACACCCTCCATGGACACTGGAGGGAGGTAAGTAAATCTTTAATGCTTTCCTGCTTGTCCCCTCCCTCCCCCGCCTGGTGGGGCCATGTGGGCCCTGGAGAATCGGCAAGACCAACAAGACGAGTTTCAGCCCTTGAAAAAATACATTAAGGGGAACCAGTCTTAAGAGTGGATCCTCGAAAAGACCTGTAGAACAGAAAAGTCTTTGGGTGCTTTTTGAAAGTGAGGAGAGAGGAACTGACAAATTTCTGGAGGGAGCAAATTCAAAGGAGAGGGACCCCCCACAGCAAAGTCCCGATCACCTGTCGACTGACGGCACAATGGCAGGATCCCCAAACAGTGGGTGGTAACTGAGTGCAGATAGCCAGAAAAGTGAGGTCAGCAGCAGGTCTCAAACATAGCCAAGACTTATACTATTGTATTGTATTTTATTGTATTTTATTAATAATGGCACTGGCTGACCGGCATGACCCAATTTAAAAGTACATGATACAAAGGAAAATTACATAAATAAAAACAAGTCAGAAGGCTGAAACATAATAAAAAGGTTCATCATAAACTTACTTACAACACCGCTTGCAGAATTCCCAGGCCATCTTGGGTTGATTAGTAATTAGCTCAGGGGATCTACCCATTGTACAGAATTGCAATAACTGCTGAGGCAAAGAATAGGGTTTGGTGATAATCCACGGGGTTAGATATCTCTCTCTCCAATGCGTTATAAGTGGGCAAACAAATAATACATGCGGTAGGTCATCAGTTTGCACTAAATTACAAGAGCACAGTCTATTTTCATATAAGATCCCATCACGCCTACCTTCCAGGACCTTGGTGGGTAATAGATCAAAAACGGAGGAGAGTCAGGGCCCTGCGCAACTTGTAATCCTCCAGAAGATCTAAGTAAGGCTCATATCCCGAAGAAGGCTTGAACAATTTATAAAGCAGCGCACACCTAAGTGTCGATACATAACCAAGATCAGCCTAGATGGCCTGGTGTCCAGCTATTTCCTTATTAACGCCCTCCTCCCATGACTGGGCAGGGCGCTGAGCAATTCTGACGACAAACCCAGCTCATAAAGATGTCTCAACACTCTGCCATGCCACAAGCCAGGGGAAGACCATGCCCTAGCCTCCTCGTAACAGCAGCGTGGGAGCCTGTCTTCAAACATCTCTTCAAGCCTGCACCAGTAATTAAGAGCCGCCATGAGGATCTTGTACCTCATGGGCATTGTTCCAGTTTCTAGGGTTAGGAGGGATGCAGGGGTAGATTTAGGTACTCCAAGGAGTGTTCTCAAAAAACAATTTTGGGGAAGTTCAAGTGCATCTGCAGAAGCTAAACCCCAAATTTCAGCTCCATATACTGCGCAAGGTCTAGTTTTTAAATTGAACAATTTCAAAGCTGGTGCCACCAATCTTCCACGATGCATTATCCAAAATCTCTCTAGACCCATGAATGCCTGCATCAGTTTTAACTTGGCAGATTCGATGTGACTGTGCCCGCTGCCAGTGCCAGCTGCCAGAGGCAGCAAAGAGTAGGCCCAGGTATCTGAAGCCCATAACTTGTTCCAAGGGGATGCCATCAAGGGACCACCTGTATTTAATAGAGCGTCTAGAGGCAACCAAGACTTTAGTCTTCCCATGTTAATGGCTAGCTGTATGTCCAGACAGAACTGGGCAACAACATCCAGCATCCTTCTCATACCCAAGGGAGAGGGGGATAGCAAGTCCATATCATCCACAAATAACAGAATGGCCACTGGTCTATCCATCACCTTGGCTAGCAGAAAATGGTCACCCTTGAGGGTAGACACTATATCATTTATGTAAAAATTAAATAGGAAAGGAGCAAGGACACAGCCCTGCTTGACTCCGTTGGTAACTGGGACCTGGCTGGACAAGAAACCTTCTCTGCCCAGTTTGACTCTAAGAGAGGTTTTGGTATGCAAAACTCTCACCAAATAGATTAATCTTTGATGGATATTGGTGTTATACAGTTTGTCCCATAAGATATTCCTATCAATTAAGTCAAAGGCTGAGTGTAGATCAAGGAAAATCATGATCAAACTGCCTTTCCTAACCTTAACATATTTTTCCATTAAGTGCCAGAGCGTAAAGCAATGGTCAATAGTTGAATGGCCAGAGCGGAAACCTGCCTGCTCCTCTGGAAAATAGTCAGCCTCTTTTGCCCAAGTTTCCAATTTGAGGAGTAAATATCTCGCATACATCTTAGCTACCACATTAATCAAGCTAATTGGGCGATAATTCTGAGGCAGCATTATATCCCCTTTTTTATGAATGGGTATGATAATGCTGATATTCCAGCCATCAGGAATCATACCACAGGTGTTTATACTATCAAATAGTTTACCAAGAACGGGAAGCCACCAGTCGACATTTTGATGGAACAAATCAGCCGGAATGCTGGCTTATACTATATTCAGGGACCTAAAGATCCTGAATGGAAGAAACCCTAAGTTAAGAGTATTTATTTCCCTGTTGTATCCCAGACTACAACATCCTGTGAAGATATAGTCTCTTCTTATTACACATACACTTTTATTAGTGCTGGTTAACAATTGCATGCACAGACCAAAGGAGGAATATATCAGCATCATGAAGCTTGCCTCTCCAAACCTGTATCTATCACTTGAAAAATGAATGCTGAAAGAAAGTTACAGTCTTTATTCTCCAAAACTCAGAGATGTTTATCAAGAGACTTAAATACGCCTTGTGCAATAATGAAGCTGCCAGAGAAGAGTGCTTTGAATGGTAAATTATTAAGGCCGCTAACCAAAAGCGGAATTTGAATCCAAAGATGGAACATAGCCTCACAGAAGGAAAATTTAATTTTTATGAAACCCACCTGCTGAAGGAAGTGCTGAATCTCTGAGATGTAACAATGAGCCAAAGAAAGTCAGGCAGTACTGAAGTTATCCTATACGCATAGTAATTGCAAACAAAAGTCACAAGGGTAGGGCAATCCTACAGCTGTTTAGTGCCAGCACAGG
Organism: Sphenodon punctatus; assembly: GCA_003113815.1. Classification (NCBI taxonomy): domain Eukaryota; kingdom Metazoa; phylum Chordata; class Lepidosauria; order Sphenodontia; family Sphenodontidae; genus Sphenodon; species Sphenodon punctatus. The sequence goes on from QEPC01015363.1 coordinate 1,553,956, forward strand.
ATCAGGCCTATCTGCAGGGCCCTGTATACACTGCATTTTCCCCATTGGTGGCAATATGCTTCAGTGCTAAACAACTGGAAGATCACACTCTTAGTGACAGTTAAAGTTGTATCTGGACCAGCTCTGTCTCACCACAACAAAATCTTTTGGAAACTTAAAAATAACATATTGGTATCTATGACTCGGGGAGGGGTTATTGGGGTGCCCTCCCCGAGTTCTCCCCATCAGGGTAGGGGATCTGCAGCCCCCAGGGTCTCTTCAGGGCTTGTATCCTAGCCGGATGCTGGGATGGGTTTGCTCTGGGGTGAGCCTTTTGGGGCACACTGGGACAGACACCCTGGTCCCCCAGGGAAACCTTCAACCTGGATCACCCCTCCTCTATCTACCCGACAATTCTCCTGCTGTGCTCTTTACTTCTGGCAGGGGCCAGCCTTGTGAGCCTCTGGCTTGTCTCTCTCTGCTCAGGCAGAATCTCCCAGGCATGGTACTTGCCTGCTACTCTATGCCACCTGGCCTCTCTCTCTCTGCTCTCTTCTGGACCCCCATGGCTGAGGCCTTCTGCCCTTTTACTGTGGGACGGCCTGGTCCGGTCTCTGTTGCTGCAGTTGAGGCTGTGGCCTCCACGTGGGTGGGTGCACCCTGATGACATCACTGGAGGGCATCCTGCTGGAGGCCCAGTGTTGCTGAGGTGCGCCATTTACGGTGCTGGCATGGTCCTGGGTTGCTGTGGGTGAGTGGCATTGGTGCCCTACCCCCAAGGGGCATCACAGTATCCCTTGCCAGATTCACATCACCTACAATGCTATCGCTAACACGCAGGTTCTTTTAGAAGGCCGCGGAGGAAGCTGCCCCCAGAACTGCTCCAGGAGTGCATCCCTGTGTCCACCTGCTTGCAGTGCCACCTGGGTCAGCTTCAGATGAAGCCATCAGTTTCCCTGGCCTGCAGTCCCACACCATGGAACTGCAGGCAATTTCCTGATGCCCTTGACTCACACTACAGAATTGCGGGAAATTGACTGATGCTCTAGGCTAGCTCCCACAACTCTATAATAGACAATACACACACACAATCACACACACATATGCACACACACACTTTTACCCTGCATCTCCTTCTCCTATATTACACTTGCACCATCTTATTAGATCCCTTTAATTGTCTCCCAACTGTTTCACCTCCCTCCTGTTCCAAGTTTATATATAAACTTGTTCTCCTCCTTGTATCTTGTTTAAAAGGGTCTAGTCTGGACTGTTCCCCTGGTGTGTGGGGGGGATCAGAATTGTTTACCCAGTGAGAGGGGGGATCAGGACTATTCCCACAGTGTGAGGGGGGGGGTGTCATTTGACAAGGGTGGGTTTTTTGGCTCCCTTGTGAGAGGGGGGTGGTTGAGAGGAGGATATAGGGCGTGATTGGGGGGAAGGGGTCTCCCTTGGGGGCCATGTGGGACAGCCACCAGGGGGAGTTGAGGGGGCAGGGGGGTCCACAGCCATTGGGGTCGTGATGGGCTATGGCAAACTATGGTCCTTCTGGGAGGTGGGTAACACCAATGAGGAGGGACAGGTGCTTGATGCCAGTCCCCCTCACAGGCCCCTGGACAGGTAATGCAGTGATTGAGAATGGGGGGACCCCTGGTCCGGGACTGCTGATGATGAATGAGACGTTGGTTGGTAATAAATCTACAACGATCCGGGAGTTGATCCTGGATCAATCTGCTGACCTTGTTTGTATTACAGAGACCTGGCTGAACACTGAGTTGGGGTCAAATTTGGTTGACCTTGTTCCGGCCGGGTGCTAGTCTGTACAGCACCAGCCTAGACCAGAGGGGTGGGGAGGTGATGTAGCCATTATTTTTAAGGACACCTGGTCTGTAAGGAGGTATCCAGTGCAGACTATTTTGGGCATGGAGGGGATTCATCTGATGATCAATTTGGCTGGAGACAGATTGGGCTGCTGCTCATATACCACCCACCTACCTGTATGGCAGCATTCCTACATGCCCTAGCTGAGTTGGTGTCAGAGGTGGTATTGCAGTCTCCAAGGACCTTAGTCCTCGAAGATTTCAACATCCACGCTGACACTGACCTTGGGACAGCAGAGCCTGAGTTCATGGCTGCCATGATAACCATGGCACTGTCTCAGAGGTTTGTGGGCCCCACACATGATGGAGGACATACCCGTGACCTAATATTCTGCACTGGCCTTGAGGTGGGGAATACGGTGGTGGGGAGTATATCAACTACACCCTTGTCATGGATGGATCATTATCTCCTTCGACCTGATCTCCTGGCACGTCTGCCCCGGAGAGGTGTAGGACTAGTTCGGTTGGTCTGCCCCAGAGACTTATGGAACCAGAAAGACTTCGGAATGCCCTAGGTGAAATACCTCCTGATCTCGATGACCGTTTGTTCGATGACCTCATTGTCCTCTGAGTCTTGAACAACTTGTTGACTGAGGCCATTGACAAATTCAAATTCAAATTTTATTAACGTAACCAAAGGTCATAGTCAAGGCAATTCAAAACATGGAGCTTACAAACCACAATTAGTACTAAATAAAATAACTATTCTTATTACATAAGCAGTAAGATAATAATTTTCCTAGAACAACTCTATGTAATCACTTAACGTCTACAAAAAACTTATACTCTAAAAACAACTTACGATTATTGATAGCTTGAGTGAGGAATTGGGCCACCATTTTAACATTTTCGACCCTAGAGCCTGAGAGCAGAATTTCCAGCAAATCTGTGTGAGATCTTCCTGGGAATTTCACCAACAAAAGAGAAATAAACCGCTCCCTAATTTTATCATATAGGTGACAATATAATAGTAAATGTTGAGTGGATTCCATAGACAACTGTTCGTATGGGCATAACCGTTCTTCATAAGGTATCCCTGCTAATCTGCCCACCATAACATTGGTGGGGAGAGAGTTGGTCCTTGCACAGAAATAAAGGTGTCTAGCATGTGCAGATGTGTTTATAGTTAAATAGTTTGCTATTTGGTCTCTATTGGGAAGCCACTGTAGATACCTTTTCAAGTAGGGAATTTCCCTTATCGCCGCAATTTCCATTTGGTAAAAATTATCCTCCAATCGGGCCCAAGCCGCAGCCTTCACCCAGCGTAGCCCTTTTCCTAGAAAGTGAGATGATCCAAAACCCAACTTCTGGAAATGCTCTACCATCGTCCGGCTCCAGTTGCTCTTATAAGAATCAGCTTGTAAAATTGGGAGAAGGCCAGCCCGTATAGGGTTACCACCAGTCTTAAGCCAAAAGTTCTGTGCCATAAGCCAAGTGTAATTCCTGAAACTAGCTTGCCCTGTCTCCAGTCTAAGAACACTGTTTGGAATACAACGGGGTGCCCTCAGCATACTTCTAAGGAACTTTGCGTGGATTGTATCTATATTAACCGACAATAGTGGTGCCTATAACTCTGCCCCATAGAGAAGTTTTGCTTTTATCTTACTATTAAATACTTTTATTGCTATCTCTGGTCCAGTACCCGCTGCTCTCGCAAAGTAGTTTCGTAAGGTAAGGGAAATACCCTTAGCTGCCAGTAATTGTATCTTTAGGTGCTCATTCCAACTCCCTGTGACATGAAAATTCAACCCCAAATATTTGAAGGTTTTTACTTGGGCCAAAGAATGGCCATTCAACGTCCAGTTATAAATGCGCTTTTCATCTGAGAAAACCAACACTTTAGATTTTGTATAATTTATAGTCAAAGAGTTACCAGCACAGTATTCAGCAAATGCCTTCAGCTGGTGAGAAAGAGCGATCCGGGTCTGTGCCATAAGAGCCAGCTCATCGGCAAACAGCAAACATCCTACCGGGCGCTCTGCCAATTTAGGAGGAAAAAATTCATATCTAGTGACCAGAGGTACCACATCGTTTATGAATAAATTAAGGCCATTGACTGAAAGACTCCCAGGTATCCACTTCTGGAATGCCGACAACGCAGGTCCCCTTGGTTTACAGAGGACCTGCTCTGGATGAAGCACGAAGGACAGCGGTTGGAGCGACGGTGGTGACGGACTTGTGATTAAGCTGACCAATTGCAACATAAAGCTAGTTTAAAAGCTTATGCTGTGGTGGTGCGGGCAGCAAAGAAGGAGTTCTTTGCTGCCTTCATAGCATCCACAAAGTGACATCTAGCAGAGCTTTTCCAGGTGGTGCAGCAGCCAGCCTCTCTCCATCTGGAACTGGAATCTTCCAGTGCCTGCTGTGACATGTTTGTTGACTATTTTGTGGAGAAAATCACTCAGATTCACCGCGACTTCGATTCTGCACTTATAACAGTAGTTGAACCTGAGTGGCGGGGGAGGACCCATCTTGTCCAATTTCATGGGATCAATTTCATTGGGTGTCGCTCGCTGATGCAGCAGATGTCCTTGGGACTGTAAGGGCCACTTGTTGTGAATTAGATCCGTGCCCATCCTGGCTGGTTAAGACCTGCCAGAAGACATTAGGGCTGTTGCTGGCAGGGGTTGTTAATGCCTCCCTTACAGAGGGCAGGGTTCCAAGCCACGTCAAAGAGGTGATGGTGCTTGCCCCATCTCAAGAAACCATCTCTTGACATTGACTCCACAGCCAGCTATCAGCCAGTCTCTAACCTTTCCTTTTTAGGGAAGGTTATTGAATGGGTGGTGGTTCGGCATCTTCAGGGGCATCTAGATCGGGTCAGTTTTCTTGATCCCTCACAGTCTGGTTTTCGCCCTGGGTTTGGCACGGAGACTGCACTTGGTTGACAACCTGTGTCGTGAATTAGACCGGGGAAGATCTTCTATTTTAATTCTGTTACATCTGTCGGCTGCATTTGATACTGTTGACCAAGAGATGGTGGATCGGCTGCGGGACCAAGCCAGGCGGAATTGTTCTTGAATGGTTCCACTCATTCCTAGCCAGGAGAACTTAGCATGTGGTTCTCAGGGAATGTAGTTTATCTGACCGGGACCTCATGTGTGTAGTCCCGCAGGGTTCTATTCTGTCCCCCCTCCTGTTCAACGTATATAAGCATCCTTTGGGCGAGGTCGTGAAAGGGTTCAGCGTGCATTATCATCAATACGCTGATGACACAGAACTCTACGTCTCTTTTTCTGCAGACCCAGACCCAGCAGTCTCGGTGATCACCCAGTGCTTGGTAGGGATGTGTGAACGCGGTTTGGAAGTTCGGAGTTTGGACTGAACTCGAATAGTTAGGTTGACTGAACTGAACTTTCAAACTGAACTCGAATTCAACCAAACTGTTCAGTCGAATCAGAACCAGTTCAGAAGGCAAAAAAAAAAAAAAACAGGTTTGAATGTATGAACTCGGTTCAGCAGTTCGGAATTCGACCGAACTCGAATAGTTCAGTCGACCGAACCGAACTTTCGAACCAAACTCGATTTTCGAACTGAACCAAACTGAATTTCCGAACTCGGTTCTGTTCCTACATCCCTAGTGCTTGGAAGCTGTGGGGGACTGGATGAGGGTGAGCCATCTGAAGTTGAATCCTGACAAGATGGAGATGATGTTGGTGGGTAGGGCTGGGGGGGTGGCCCCCATCATCGATGGGGTCTGTCCCCCTTTGGCCACACAGATTCGTAGTCTGGGGATGCTCATCGACTCACAGCTCCACCTGGATTGGCAAATGGAGGCTGTGGTAAGGGGAACATTTCACCAGTTACATCTGGTACGACCGCTGCAGCCATATGTTTCAGACTTGGAATGGCCACCATCATCCATGCCTTTATTACCTCTAGACTAGACTACTGCAACACACTCTACATGGGGCTGACCTTGGGGATGGTCCAGAGGTTGCAGCTGGTGCAGAATGCGGTGGCCCATTTCTTAAGAGGGATTAGTCACAGTGAAAACATTATACCAGTGCTCCATTATCTGCACTGGCTACCTATTATCTTCAGGGCCCAATTCAAGGTGTTGGTAATGACCTATAAAGCCCTAAACAGCCTGGGCCCGTCTTACCTGCAGGACCGCCTCAGGTCCTGGATTGCATTGCGACCCCTGTGGTCAGCTGGGGATGCCCGACTCAAAGTCCCCAGGGTTGCCTGAGTGGCAACGGTGGGGAGGGCATTCTCATTAGCCGCTCCCAGGCTGTGGAACTCCCTCCCAATGGAGGCCCGCCTGGCCCCAGACCTCCCCTCTTTCCAAAGACAGTGTAAGACCTGGATGTTCCACTGGGTCTTTGGAGAGGGAGATGGGTAAGGTGAATTGGGTTGGGGCGGGGGAGTTCTGCACTTTTAGTTTATTTTTAGTATTTTAATGTTTTAATGATATTTTGTGTGCTTGTTTTTATTATGTTTTTATTTGTGCATTTTGTAAGCTACCCCAAGCTGCTCTGAGCAGGAGGGGGCGGGATAGAAAAATGCTAAATAAATAAATAAATAAAATCCTAGGGCATTTTTACACACATCTTAAACTGCTGGTCTTTCAAACTTCTGGGTTTAGAAGTCCCCAAATAACTTCCAGATGCATTCTTCACGCACACGCTGCCCTGAGGCAGTTCCTGGATGCATTCTTCACACAAACACTGCCCTGAGGCAGCCTAAAGTAGCTGCAGCTGTAGACGTGTGGGGCTGCCGTGGAAACAAAGTGACCACAGCTGCCTGGAGCAAAGCAGTTTACCAGGATAACTTTGTGTACACAAAAGTTCTGGGAGAAGTTCTATGCAGAAGTTCAAAGTGCCAGATGTTTAAGATCTGGGTGAGTGATTTAGACACACAGAAAGTTCTAGATATAACAGCAAACATGCAGGAGAAATGTGTGTGTAAAAACACCCATAGTTGTCTGCACAAAAGAATGAAAATCTGGGAGTATCTAGAAAGGAACACTTTCTCGATCATAGGAACTTGAGAAAGCACTGCAAGCTGCCATAGCCTGCAGCTTACCTATCTGTGCCAAAATGTATTAATAACAAAAACTATGTGTATTTTTTCCTTTCCATCAAGCCATTTCCTGCAGGTGGGAAAACTCCAATGTTTAGTATTCATTGGTGCCTAGATATGAATCCAAATAACAGGAGCCCAAGTGGAAGGAAGAGTGTCTTTGCAGGATGGTGAAAGAAAAGAAGAGGACTTAGAACAGGAGGGAGGTGAAACAAATGGGAGACAATGAGTACCTTTAGACACAACAGCAAGGGGTGGTGGAATGTGTGTTGACACCATTCTCTGACCCACATTTGCCCCTGATTAGCCCCTGTTATCAGGGCTGGCCCCAGGGTTTGCGGGGCCATGTGCGAAGTCTTGGTGCGGGGCCTAATTTGCATAGTTTCAGAACACACACCCCATCAGCCACACCACTTATCCCTTAGCTTCCCACACACAGCGCCCCCTCACTATTGTCCTGGGTATGACCTATTATATTCTTTCACCATTGTTAGTAAATACAAGCTTCCAGATGCAGCTCCATTATGAAGACCATTGAAATTCATGGAGACTCTCTTGTCCTCTCTATCTCTGATTAATAGTGCCTAGTGGACTTGCATGAGTAATTAGAGCTGAAAAGGGCAAAAAATTCAAAACTGAAAAATAGGGCTTTTCAATAGCACCACATTGAAGTAATTGTGTTTTCTTTCCAGAAGGAAAGTTTTACCAATGTCTTACTGTTACTGGGTGCTCACTTTACCTAGACTTTAGGAGATAAAGTGGGCGGGATGGGTCTTCTGTTTGGCAGAGGAGCAAATTCCTACATCTGGCCCATGGATCCAGTACCCTAATCTCAAGACCTAAAGAGCAAGCTCAGAGGAATGAGATAGAGTTAAGACAAATCAAAGGAAACAGTTTTTCACTCAATCATAGAATTTTAGGGCTAGAATTGATGCCAAGGGTCATCTAGTCCCTTGGTTCCATCAACGCATGGAACTCCTTGCCAGGGGATGTTGTGAAAGCCAACAGCGTAACTATGAAAAGATTATACAAGATCTTAGAGGACAGGTCCATAAATTGCCGTTCATCAAGCCAATCATGGGATGAGATCTCTGAGCGTGGGAGTGGGGAGTGAAGAACTCCTTTATGCTTCTCTTTATACTGCCATATCCTTCAAGATCCCCCACCTCCCACAGAGCTGGAAATGACCTCAAGGGTCATCTACTCCAGCCCCCAACACCACTGCAGGACCTGCCACACTCCAACCATCTGCACAGAAAAATCCAACAGTAGCTATAAGTACTGGGACCAAACAGAGCATACCAATGCCTGAAATAACAGAGGACCATTTTAGAAAACTAAAGATCTAGCTATTCTCTTATAACTAAGCTTAACGCATCAAGTTCCTGAATGCATCTCTGTCTTTCCTTATGTTCCCCTTCTCTCTCTCCACCCTTTGTTATCCAAATAAAAGCAGGGGGGCGGGATCTGCTTCCTTTCCCCACCCCTTTTCTTGACACCTGACACCAGCTCTTCCAAACTCCAGGAAAATCACTGTGTGTCTGACCAACAGTTGAAAAACCGTCCCCCATCCCATCGGAGTTGTGTATTGTTTTTTTTAAAAGAAAATGCATTAGAGGACTGATCCTAAAGCGCACTGAAGTCAAAGGGCTCCCATGCATTTCAGAGACCTTTGGATCAAACTTTAAACCTGCACTAGGTCCTAAGGAGAAGTGGTGAGTTGGATGTCAGGCTCTAACTTCCGTCTCTAAGTTCTGCTTATATAAGATAGTTTCTTTGTCTAAAGCAGGGCTGGGGAATCTCCCATCTACACCCTGTGGGCCAAATCTGGCCAGTTGCTGCTTTTTATTTGACTCTTTTCCAGTTTACAGATCTGGTCCCTGGATCCAGTCCCTATCCCAAGCCCTGAAATGGTAAACGTGGGGAGAAGGGAGTGGAGATGAGAGCATGCAAGGATTGAGGAAGGATTCATCGCATAAGTCAGGGGAAGTTAAACTTTTCCCTCCCAGGGCCACTTGGAAAACTAGTACAAGCACCAAGGGCCACATAGAAGCTGGGGGCAGCCAGAGTGCTTAGGCAGTGTGCTTAGGAAGAGGAAGGTACAGAGATCATGGGTGTGTGTCATGGATCTGTCCCCTGATTGCATGCCCTCATCTCTGGTCCCTTTCAGCATGGGGCCCTGTCATGGGAGGGGGGATGTCTCACACAAAGAGATACTCATGATGCATCCGGCTCCTACATGCCTATCTAAGCCAACAGCTCCTCTGGCCCCCAAGTGTCCATGTCCCCATCTCAGTCTCCCCACAGCCTGATCCCATGAACTCTGCTCCCCAGCTCTCCCTGGGGAGGAGCAGGTTTCAGCCCTTTGAGTTAGACATTTTTTTACTTTGAAAACAAAAGGGAAAAGCAACTCCCCCCTGGGAGTGACCCCAAGCAAACTTCCCACCAACTGCGCTGCACCAAAGCAGAGAGTGGGAGAAGCAACAGGAGCTTTGCAAGAGAAGCTCACAACAAAAGCTGCAGCCTTCAGGCTAGTGAAGAGGGTCTCATTCACTCTCCAGGCTGAGGGTTTTTGCCTGCTACACCTCAGGATCCAGCCAGGTCTGGCGTAACCCTCCCAAGCGCCTTTGAATTTGCCTCCAGCCCAGACTTAAGCAGCAGATTGCAGAGCAGATTCAACCCTAGGCTGCCTTATGGAACCCATCTTGCTTTTTATTGCTCTGCTGCTTTGGACTGGAGATCAGATAACTCACATGGGGAGCTTGTTTACAACACAATCAACAAACAGTTTAGCTCCCAGTCCGATCAGATATCCCCAGGGCAGCAGCTGCTCCTGCTGGAACTCTACTAGGAGGCAGAGGCAGAGGCAGGTGAGGGATGGGGTCCGGAGCCAGGGAGGGGAGGAAGAACAACTTATTGGGGGAGAAGCTGGTTGCAGCCTGCTGCGCAGCCAGGCAAGTGCGGGGCCCCAGTTGGCTGTGGGGCCATGTGCGGCTGCACATGTGGCACATGCCTGCGGCCGGGCCTGCCTGTTATTGTTTTCCATGTCCACAGGCTAACTGGGGTCCAGTATGCCGCTTTTGCTGGAAGCTCTCCTGGCAGAAGCATTCCCATGGAATTATGGGAGTTGTAGTCCATGTGGGAGAGTGGTCGGGTCTGCCTGTTCCTCTGATCTGTGATGCAGATCAACAGTTGATTCTTCACTGCTCACACACACACACCCCAGGTGCTCTGGGAGAACACACAAATAGTGTGTACCAAGGACCAAGGTGTGGGGGCGCGGAATGCAGGATTCAGGGGAGACTGACCGCAAATGGCTGTGAACACACTACCTGATTTCTTCAAACACAACATTAGCCACAAAGACAGGGGAAACACTCAACTCCCACACCTTGTACATCTATGCAACCAAGTAGGAGGCTAACAGCGAGGGGGGGGAGGGGAACCAGTGTCCAAAAATAGTGAAGGTGCTTAGGCAAAATGCACAGCCATGTGGTAAACCTCTTAAGCACCCAATCGCCATTGTCTAAAGACGCCCAATTATTTTATTATTTATTTATTTTCTTTATATTTATTGGCCGCCCCCTCATGCCTACGGCATCTCGGGGAGGCTCACAACAGTTAAAACAACAATAAAATACAGAAAAACAACAATATGAATAATTAAAACTCCCCCCCCCCAAAAAAATGTTCCCCTCCCTACCCTACCACCCTCCCTCTGAAGGCCTGGGCAAACAGCCAGATCTAGCAGGCTTGACGAAAAGCCATCAGACCTGGGGCCAGGCGAGCTTCCTCTGGGAGGGTGTTCCAAAGCCGCGGTCCGGCCACCGAGAATGCCCTCACCATTTATAGACCAACACCAGCACCTTGAATCTGGCTCAGTATGCTATAGGCAGCCAGTGCAGAGTGCGGAGCACAGTAGTAATGTGCTCCCGTCGCCTCGTCCCCGTAAGGAGACAGGCTGCTGCATTCTGCACCAGCTGCAGCCTCCAAATCAGAACCAAGGGAAGCCCCACATAGAGCGCGTTGCAGTAGTCTAGCCTTGAGGTGATGAAGGCATGCATAAGAGTGGCCAGGTCGAGCCCAGAGGTGTATGTGCGCAGCCTCCGCACCAGATACAGCTGGCAAAAGATGGCTTTAGCCACCGCCTCCACCTGCCGATCCAGACGGAGGCCCAGATCCAAAAACACCCCCAGACTCCGAACCTGCTGGGCTATGGGAGGGCAGACCCCCCCCAACCAGATGGGTCAGCACCACCCTCGCCCTACCCACCACCATCACCTCCATCTTATCAGGACTGAGCTTCAGTCTGCTCTGCCGCATCCAATCCACCACAGGCTGCAAACATTGGGAAAGCAAGGAGACAGCGGAACCTGGGTTGGTCGAAAACGAGAGGTACAGCTTAGAATCATCGGCATATTGGTGACATTGCACCCCGAACCCTCTCACAATCTCCCCCAGGGGCTGCATATATACATTAAACAAAAGCGGAGACAGAATTGAACCCTGCAGAATGCCGCAGGATAAGGCCCAGGGGCTCGATGTTTCAGCTCCCAGCACCACCCGCTGGCTTCTCCCCGAGAGGAATGAGCGGAACCACCCAAGGACAGTCCCATCCAGACCACCCAGATCTCGCAGCCATCTCAACAGCAACCCATGGTCCATGGTATCAAAAGCAGCAGAGAGATCTACCAGGATCAATAATGTAGAACATCCTGCATCCATCTCCCGACGGAGATCGTCCACCAAAGCCACCATTGCCATCTCAGTACCATAGCTGGGGCGGAACCCAGATTGAAAAGGGCCAAGGAAACCAATACGGTCCAGATGCGCCCGGAGCTGCAGAGCAACAGCCCATTCAATAACCTTCCCTAAAAATGTATTAATTATTTATTTATTTATAAATATTTGTTAGCAGTCCCCTCATGCCTGCGGCATCTCGGGGCGGCTTACAGCATAAAAACACACAATAAAATTCATGAAAACAATGTTTTAAAAATACAATCCCCTCCAACCCCACCCTCCCACCCTCCCCTCTGAAGGCCTGGGTGAATAGCCAGGTCTTGCAGGCTTGCTGAAATGCCAACAGACCTGGGTCCAGACGGGCTTCCTCCAGGAGGGAATTCCAGAACCTTGGCCCAGCCACCGAGAATGCGCTCTCCATTGTGGCCCCCTGCTTTACACAGGGGACCTCCAAAAGGATGCCCCCAGTGGACCGCAGGGATTGCTCTGAGGCGCGGAGGGCGAGGTGGTCCCCAAGGTATAAGGGGCCCAGACCATGTAGGGCTTTATAGTTTAACACTAGCACCTTGAATCGGGCTTGGTATGCTATAGGCAGCCAGTACAGAGTACGGAGCACAGGTGTTATGTGCTCCCGCCTTTCCCGTCACCATAAGGAGACAGCCCACCGCATTCTGCACCAGCTGCAGCCTTCAAACCTTAGGGAAGCCCCACGTACAGCACATTGCAGTAGTCTAGCCTTGAGGTGATGAAGACATGAATGAGGGTGGCCAGGTCAGGCCTGGAAATGTATGGACACAGCCTCCATACCAGATACAGGTGGTGGAAGGCGGACTTAGCCACCAACTCTACCTGCTGATCCAGCCAGAACCCCGAGTCCAACACCACCCCCAGACTCCGAACCTGCTGGACTTCCGGAGGGCAGACCGCCCCCACCCAGGGGAGCCAGTACCTCCCTCACCCTACCCACCACCATCACCTCTGTCTTATCAGGATTGAGATTCAGTCTGTTCTGCCACATCTAATCTGCCACAGCCTCCAAACATTGGGAAAGTAATGAGACAGCAGGACCTGGGTCAGTTAAAAATGAGAGGTACAGCTGAGTATCGTCAGTATATTGGTGACATCACACTTTGAACCCTCTCACTATCTCCCCCAGGGGATGCATATATACATTAAATAATAGCAGAGACAAGATCGAACCCTGCGGAATGCCACAGGTCAAGGTCCGGGGGATTGATATTTCAGCCCCCAGCACCACCCACTGGCTTCTCCCTGAGAGGAATGAGTGGAACCACCCTAGGACAGTCCCATCCAGACCCCCCAGGTCTCGCAGCCATCTCAGCAGCAGTCCATGGTCCATGGTGTCAAATGGGGCCAAGAGATCTAGCAGGATCAAGAATGTTGAACATCCTACATCCATCTCCCGACAGAGATCATCCACCAAGGCCACCAACGCCATCTCCATATCATAGCCGGGGAGGAACCCAGATTGAAAAGGGTCCAGGAAACCAACGCTATCCAAATGCGCTTGGAGCTGCAGTGACACTGCCCGTTCAATAACCTTCCCTAAAAAGGGAAGATTAGAGATGGGTCGGTAGCTGGTGAGAGCGTCCACATCCAAAGATGGCTTCTTTAGCAGGGGGTGCACCACCGCCTCCTTGAGACTGGGTGACAATCTCCCCTGCCGAAGGGATGCATTCACTACCCTTGCCAGCACTGTCCCCAAGGTCTCCCTGAAGGCTTTCACCAACCAGGATGGGCACGGATCTAGTTCACAACTAGTGGCTCTAACAGACCCCAGGACATTCACCGCATCAGCCAGCGTCACTTCCTGAAACTCATCCCAGAAAGATCGACCAGATGGGGCCTCCATAACTTCATGCCCCTTGCTTACTGCTTCCAATCCGGTGTCAAATTTACTCTGGATCTGAGCGATCTTGTCTGCAAAGTAGGTGGAAAACTCCTCACAGTGGGTCTGGTACAAGTCCCTGTCCAGGTGGAGGGAGGCTGGACTAACCAGCCCTCGCAACACCCAGAACAGCTCCACTGGACGTGACTTCGCAGATGCTATGAGGGCAGCAAAGAACTCCTTCTTTGCTGTCCTCACAGCCTCAACATAGGACCACAAGTGGGTCCTATGGAGAAGTCGGTCAGATTCAGAGCGAGTCCAACGCCAGCATCGCTCTAGTCTCCTATCTACCTGTTTCATACACCGCAGCCTCTCAGTAAACCAAGGGGCCCTGTGGTGACAAGACGGAGGAAGAAGACGTCTCAGAGTCACCCTGTCGATGGCCTCCCGCAACAAGATGTTCCAATGCTGGACAAGCTCATCCACATAGTGTCCGTCCGGGTCTAAGGTTAACTCCCTCAAACCCTCCTGGAACCACTGAGGTTCCATCAGCCTCTGAGGGCGGACCAACCTAACTGGTTCATTCCCCATCTGGAGGAGGTGCACTGAGAGACTGGCCTGTTGGAGATAATGATCAATCCATGGGAAAATTAGACACAGCACGGGAAGATTAGAGAAGATTAGAGACAGGACGGTAACTGGCGAGTGCATCCACATCCAGCAAAGGCTTCTTCAGCAGGGGGTGCACCACAGGCTCCTTGAGGCTGGGCAACAACCTCCCCTGCCGAAGGGACGCATTAACCACCCTCGCCAGAACCGACCCCAATGTCTCCCTGGAAGCTTTTACCAACCAGGATGGGCACAGATCTAGTTCACAACTTGTGGCTCGAACAGACCCCAAGACATCCACTACATCAGCCGGCATCACTTCCTGAAACTCCTCCCAGAAAGATCAACCAGACGGTGCCTCCATAACCTCACACTCCTCTCCTGCATTCAACCTGGTGTCGAAGTTACTCTGGATCTGAGCAATCTTGTCTGCAACGTAGGTGGTAAACAGGGGTCTAGTAAGATGGTGCAAGTTGGAGGCAGGCAGGACAAACTTTGGACTTGAGGATGAAATAGATTTGTGGGGGCAAATACCATACCCAAAGTATGATCCAGGTCCAGTGAAATGGAGATGAACTGCAATCTAGTTCCTGTTTCGACTAAGATCTGTTTTGGTTGTTCCAATTTGTTGATTTCAGTATTTTGGTTTTGTAGACTCAGTATTTTATTTTGGCTATTGCACAATGCAAGATCGACTTAAGTGGATTCCACTGTACTTAGATTCTGACAAAGGCATGGGTTCAACCTTTTTCTCTCTGCTAAATTTTGATCTTGCTTCAGACAGAGTACAAGTAGTGCAGTTCCCTAATCTCCTAGCTGGAAATGAGATGAGAAATACTGCAGTCTCAAACCACCAAAGGGATGGAAACAAGAGCGAAGTGCAAGCATCCTGTTCTCCAAACACTAAATCAGGGAAGGTCAGTGATCACTGGCTACTAATAATACTCATAAAATTGAAACTCTTATCACTCTCCTTTGAGTAAGGAATAATACAAGTCTAATGAGAACATAAAGGATAAGGAAATAGGCCAGGGTTGTGTGTGTGAAAACAATTTAATCTTATCAAAAAATGATATTGTTGCTCAATGGAAAAAATTAAAATGAATCAGCAATGCATTACAAGCTAGTGCTCGTAATGAGAACACAGAGGATGGGACACAAAAGGGATGAGTAATTAAAAGGTTAGGCATAAAGAAGTAATGGAGAGAGATAATTTTCTCCATAAGTGAAAGGAAGGTTTGAAAGATGAAGCTGTTAACATAGGCTTTGCTATTGAAGGTTAGGGATTTATTATTATTTTTTTTGGTCAGTCTAGATTACTACTAAGTGGCTGACTTGTTAAGAGCTGACCTAGACTAACCACTCCATTTACAATCTTTCAATCCTTGCCCTGAAAGGGAAACAGTACAATATCATGATAAGACTGGGAACTAAAATTCTTGATTCTATTGGACACCAAAAATAGACTAAAGGAAGTTTTGGGCTTCATAAACCCAATATGGAAATGTGTAGCTAATAGACAGTCTGCAGTTTAAATCCACACCTGCCGTTTTCCTGAAAATGTCAATCCAAGCCTGACTTCCACTGGGCCGAATCCAAACTTGAGCTTGAGGCAGCTTGAGTCTTCTTATGTGTCTGTGGGTATCATAGCACCCTGTAAATAGGAACATACAATTTATTTATTTATTTATTTATTTATTTACATTTATTAGCTGCCCCCTCATGCCCACGGTATCTTGGGGTGACATACAACAACAAAACGATAAAAACAACAATAAAACACAATAAATAAAAACATTTAAAAACCCATCTAAAAAAACCCACTACCCCCCTACATTTTAATTATCCCAACCCACTCTCCCCTCCTCCAAAGGCATGGGAGAACAGCCAAGTGTTACAGGTCTGGCGGAAGGCCAACAAACTTGGGGCCAGACGGGTTTCCTCTGGGAAGGAGTTCCACAATCATGGTACGGCCACCGAGAATGCCCTCTCCATTGTGGCCCCCCGTTTTACACAGGGGACCTCCAAGAAGGCACCCCCGGAGGACCACAGGGGTCATTCTGGGGCACGGAGGGTGAGGCGTTCCCTGAGGTATGAAGGACCGAGACTGTGTAGGGCCTTATAGGCCAAAACCAACACCCTGAATCTGGCTCGGTACACTATAGGCAGCCAGTGCAGCGTGCGGAGCATGGGGGTGATGTGCTCCTGCCAGCTCGTAAGGAGATGAGCTGCTGTATTCTGCACTAGCTGCAGCCTCCAAACCAGTGTCAAGGGAAGTCCCACATAGAGCGCATTTCAGTAGTCTAACTTCAAAGTGATGAAGGCATGGATGATGGTGGCCAGGTCAGGTCTGGAGACATATGAATGCAGCCTCCACAACCGATACAGCTGGCAGAAGGCAGCTTTAGCCACTGCCTCCACCTGCCGATCCAGGTGGAGTTCCGAGTCCAACAATACCCCCAGATTCTGAACCTGTTGGGCTACAGGAGGGCGGACCCCCTCTATGAGGGGAGCCAACACCTCCCTCGCCATACCCACCATCATCACCTCCATCTTATTAGGATTGAGCTTCAGTCTTCTCTGCCATAACCAATCCGCCATGGCCTCCAAACATTAGGACATAACTGAGACAGCAGGACCTGGGTCAGTTGAAAAAGAGAGGTAAAGCTGGGTGTCATCAGAATTGGTGGCAACACACACCAAACACTCTCACGATCCCCCCTAAGGGCTGCATATACACATTCAACAATAATGGAGACAAAATGGAACCTTGCAGAACACCACATTCCAGGGCCCAGGGGCTAGATGATTCAGCCCCCAGGACAACTCGCTGGCTTCTCCTTGAGAGGAATGAGCAGAACCACTCAAGGACAGTCCTGTCCATACCCCCCAGGGCTCGCAATCATCTCAACAGCAACCCATGGTCCACTGTATCAAAAGCGACCGAGAGATCTAGCAGGACCAGAATTGCTGAGCATCCTGCGTCCATCTCCCAGCAGAGATCATCCGCCAAGGCCACCAATACCATCTCTGTGCCATAGCCAGGGTGGAACCCAGATTGAAATGGGTCAAGGACTGAATTGAAATAATGACCAGATTGAAATGGGTCAAGGACACCGATGCCATCAAGATGCACCTGGAGCTGCATTGCCACCCCCCATTCAATAACCTTCCCTAAAAAGGGAAAGATTAGAGATAGGTTGGTAGCTGGTGAGTGCGTCCACATCCAAAGATGGCTTCTTCAGCAGGGGGTGTACCACGGCCTCCTTGAGATGGGGGGGCAGCCTTCCGTGCTGAAGGGATGCATTGATTACCCTCACCAGCACAAAGGGAGTAAATGTTGTATTTTTGATTTCTTTTGGGGTTTCAGTGTCCATTTTTGTTTTGTTGGGGGGGTTAGGGGGGAATGGCTTTGTGTTTTGTATCTCAAAATGTTGGTCCCTGCTACAGTGCATTGGGAAGCAAGCAAGGAGAGGGATGCAGCCCCTCTGAGTAGAAGGGGATGTATCCTTCTGAACATGTTTGCATGTACACATACCCAGGTGGCAGCCCTACGATAAACAGTAAAAGACCCTGGTATCAGTGAGTGAGCTCCAGAGCACCAGGCAGGGCAGCCTTGTGTCTTTGTCCCATCCCATTCAGTTCCGTGGGTGCAATTCTGCCTCTGGATGCCTGTGGAGGCAGGCCTAGCACCTCAACGAAGAAAGCACTCAAACATCAAAAGTAAGCCTAAATCAAACCCAATCCAGTCCTATAGATCACCATTGTTGGGGCTAACCTATCCCCTGACAAGCACAACATATCATGAAAACTGAGGTTGTCTTTAGACATAACAAAGATCGGGTGTCAAAACCCCTGAGCACATGTTTGGCCATTGTGTAAGTAGGGGTGGGACTTGGTTGAAAATACCGGATACCGGTTTTACCGGCTATCGGTTCTCAGATTACTGGATTACCAGATTAAAACCGGTATACTGGTACCGTTTTTTTCCTCATTGAAATCAATGAGAAGTTTTCCCATTGAAATCAATGGGAGAAAGAAGTAAAAAAAAACCACCAAAATTACCTTTAATGAAGACAACATGTAAAGAACAGATTCACTTGTTTCCTTAACTACTGCTAACCACCAGACTACACTTTGTGCCCTGTAGCCCCCACGGCCGCCCACTACTACTTTCTTAAAAAAAAATAGGGTTTTTTTCCCACAGCACTCAGAAGTCAGATCTCACAGTAATATCATCATCACAGCAACTGCCAGTGGAGGACACTCGCACAGTGGCACCATCATGATGTCAGTTAAGCATACAGTTTAGTTTGCTACTAGAACTGGATAGAGAGAGGTCAAATAAGTCCAAATCTACCATTCTAGTTGACAACCACATATTCAATTGGCAATGCCAACCGTTCCAATGCCATTGCCCACACAACAAACACAACAGTCCCAAATTAATCCCCACAAATAAACCCTCTCTCTCCCCATTTGACCATAGCCCCATGGGGACAGGCAGTGGACGCTCTCCATCTCAGAAAAGACAAGAGGAAATGTCGTGTGTATTCGTGCAACTGAGGAGCATGGACTCAATACACAAGAAACATATGGAACTTATTGGGAGCCTGAGAGGAAGAGGATGGAAACATTGCGTTCATTGGAACATGTGACACACCAAGAGGATCATTATAGATTCATTTTGAACTATGAAGGACTCATGAATATCAATTGGAGAGATTGTATATCATGGATGGGGGACAAAGTTGAAATGCTGTATAGCCTTATGAGTTATGAATGGGATTAAGGGCTGGGGCTGCTTGTGGATGATTGCACTCAGTGTTATCCATGTGGGGCAAAAAGGAGCTATTGTAGTTTTTAAAATTGAAAATAATGCCCTAATGGTTAACGCATGGTGCTGCAGACCCAGGTGGGATTAGATTATAAAAGGCATGCAGGAGAGATGGGGGAGAGGCAGTTGAGCATTCTGGCTTTTTGAAACCAACAGTGAACTTGGGCTTTGGGAGCCATAGTAGGAATTGAGCTTTAAAAACTGGGATATTGATGACAACTGTAAGTTAATTTTCTTATTTAATTTAAAACATGGGCTCATTATGGATTTTGGGCTTGTTAATAGGGCTTTGCTCCCTCTACCATGATGCCCTTGTTTTTTATGAGAATGCCAATAGAGCTTGGGCCCTGAGAGACATATTAGGCTTTCAGCTTTAAAATTGTCTGCTAATGGGGCCCCTGTCTCTTTTGCCCTGATTCTTTTGCATTTTATAAGAGTGCAAATAGGATTTGGGGCCTTGGATATATAGATAGTATGGTCTCATTATGGACCTTGGATCCACTAATGGGCTTGTTGTCTTTCCTCCTCCCCCCCCCCTCCTCCTCTTCCTCTGATTAAGGACAAAAGGGTTTGTTCATTTGATTTTCTCTAGGACTATCTGCATATATGTGTAAGGCGGTGGGGAGGTAGGAGTAGGGGCCAGGCACGAGGCAGGAAAGGACAGAAACAACAAACCCCACAGGGTCAAGAACGAGACTCCACCGGGGAACTAAGGAGAGCAGCAAGCATGGCTCCGGTACAGGACCAGGGTAGAAAGCCCCCACAAGCGGAAGGGGATAGGCAGAGACTGACAGCGGCCCCCGCAGCCGACGTAGGGGGCGTGTCTCCGGCGCCGCGATGCTCGGCGCGGCTCCGGGAACATGGGGGTGGGGCCAGCACTACATAGGGAGGCCAGAGAGAACACAGCGCTGCCGGAGAACAGCAGCGCTGTGAGACTGGCCCCGAGCGATTCAAGGAGAGTGAGCAATTAGAAGCATTGTGGTGTGAATGGTGAGTGTCTGGGCAGAAAGATTGC
>QEPC01015363.1:1598271-1612496 GCA_003113815.1 Sphenodon punctatus
TTGATGCTGTTCTCACAAGGCCAGTGAGATGGCCCTTTTCAGTCTCTCTCAACAGCAGTATACCATACTCGTACCATGCACATGGATATTATACACACTCTATTGATAGGGGTGTTGCAAACCTGAGCACCTGTCTCTTATACACATCTAGATGTGTATAAGAGACAGGTCTTGAGGAGGGATTTGAAGGTACGAAGGGAGGGGGTGAGGTGGATGTGGGCAGGGAGGGAGTTCCAGGCATGCGGGGAAGCTAGGGAGAAGGGACGGAGGCGGTTAGGGGAGCAGGGGAGGCGTGGGAGGGCGAGAGAGGGGACAGAGGAGGAGCGGAGTTCACGGACTGGAGTATGGAGGGAAATGAGCGCAGAAAAGTAGGGGGGAGCAAGGTTGTGAAGAGCTTTATCAGTGAAGACTAGGAACTCTTGCAGGAAGGGGGAACCAGTGAATAGAGGAGAGGAGGGGCTGCACATGGTCAAAGCGACAGGCAAGGTGGATGACCCTGACATCCCACTGTAGAAATGAAGCCGCAGCATCATTTGCCGTTTTGCTTTTTCTTGTTGAATTTTCGGCATATCTGCCACTGGTTCACTGACACCGTCTGTTAGTTTGCAATTCTTTCTGACAATTTGCAGTAATTTATGGCATTTTACAACAATTCCGATACTTTGTGGAGCCAGTGGAATGTGAGAAATTTCTGCTTGTATCATTTTGCTACCTTGCTAGCATGTTCAGTTGGTTTGAGCATGCTCAGTAGCAGCAACTGAAACCAACTGCCCTTTACTTTGCTCTCCCTTAATCCCTGAGTTTTTACTATGTAGCCCAGTTGAGCCTGAGCCACAAAAAGGGCAAAATGACTGGTGGTTTGGGACATGGTGATAAGGCAACTTGCATGCATCAGTCCTGCCTCCCATGACAAGGTGCTGTCTTCCCACCCAGGTTGCCTAGCTCAAAGCCTTCCCAAGCCCGCCTGCCCTACTGCCTTTCATGCCATGCTTCCTGCCTGCCCGCCCAGGTTGTGAAGCTTGAACCCTGCCTCAGTCTGCCTGACTGCCACTCATGCCACGCCACCTGACTGCCTGCCCAGGCAACCAATGTCTGCTGCTGGTAGTGCCACTGGCACTAGTAACTCCACCGCATGACAAGAGGCAGCCACTCCAGCCCTAGGACCTGCCATCAGGGTCCTGGGGCCAAGGTACAAGCTATTCAAAACATTCTGATTACTTTCTGTATCTCCAACGTTGACACTCACTGACTGAATTACTGTTAATTTAAGTTTAATTCCTGGTTTTTCTCTCTCTCACTCTCATGACCATTAACAGGCATGTATAACTTATTTTTGTTTATTCCCACTCAGCTGTATGCTCTAGGTAGGGCATGATATAGATGTTACTTGATAACAGCTACTGAGGTCAGACAATGCAAGGCCATCACTGTAATAAAATTAAAGTTGCTTGTGGAAGTTCAGATACTTCCTGGTTTTATTTTTCCTTCTGCATAGGATCGCTTTTATAGAACCCAGAGAGGCTTTGCTGGTCTGACACAACTCTTCCCACTCATCAATCCCTATTCACCAGTGGCACAGAAAGGGGGTTCTTTAACAAACCATTATATATAACACTTCTACAGGGAGGACTGTGGCCAAGATCTACAAGCTGCCACCTTAGCCCCAGCACCCACCTGATGGGTCTGGGGACATCATTCCTCGTGCATTCTGATGTCGTTCCACCGCATGACAAGAAGCAGTCACTCCAGCCCCAGGACCTGCCAGCAGGGTCCTGGGGCCAAATTACAGGCGGGAAGGTCTGTGGCCAAGATCCAGAATCTGCCACCTTAGGTTCAGCACCAACGGTGATGTGTCTGGGGTTGTCATTCCTCACACGGAGAACCAATCTTCAGCTACATCAAGAAGCAGCCACTCCAGCCCCATGTCCCGCCATCAGGGTCCTGGAGCCAAGTTACAGGCAGGGAGGACTGTGGCCAAGATCTACAAGCTGCCACCTTAGCTCCAGCACCCATCATGATTGGTCTGGGGTTGTCATTCCTCTCACAGAGAACCCATCTTCAGCTACATCAAGAAGCAGCCACTCCAGCCCCAGGACCCGCCTCCAGGATCCTGGGGACAGCTTACAGGCTGAGAGGGCTGTGGCCAAGATATACAAGCTGCCACCTTAGCCACAGCACCCACCATGATGGGTCTGGGACCGTCATTCCTCGCACAGAGATCCAATCTTCAACTACATCAAGAAGCAGCAACTCCAGCCCCAAGACCCACCATCAGGGTTCTGGGGCCAAGTTACAGGCAGGGAGGGCTGTGGCCAAACCTAGAAGCTGCCACTCTAACCCCAGCACCCACCTTGATGGGTCTGGGGCCATCATTCCTCGCACAATGAGCTATCATTCCACCACACCAAGAAAAAGCCACTCTAGCCCCAGGACCCGCCATCAGGGTTCTGGGGCCAAGTTACAGGCAGGGAGGGCTGTCGTCAAAATCCAGAAGCTGCCACTCTAGCCCCAGCACCCACCGTGATGGGTCTGGGACCATCATCCCTCGCACACTGCGCTGTCGTTCCACCGCACCAAGAAACAGCCAGTCCAGAACCGGCCGTCATGATTCTGGGGCCAAGTTACAGGCAGGGACAGCTGTGGCCAAATCCTGGAAGCTGCCACTCTAGCCCCGGGACCGACCGTCATGGGTCTCAATTCATTATCTGTGAGGACCTCGAAGACTGAATGGTGCTTGCCTATCTATTAGGATCGACTGACACATGTTCAACTGATGTTTACATGGAACCCTTCTCCACTTATGCATTCAAGGTTCTCCAGCCCCAGGACCCACCATCAGGGTTCTGGGGCCTACGTTACAGGTAGGGAGGGCTGTCTATCCACTGTATTAAAAAAATAAAATTAAAATTAAACACTCATAAAACTGAGGTATCAGTATAGTTATATACAAACCAGCTCAGGCGAGAGGGAGCTCAGCAGAGACGGGTGTGGGGAGATCCCACCTGCCCCAAGGGGAGTGGAAATACATTCTCAAGTGGCAATAGGATGAGAGGAGAAGCCCATCTCAGGGTGGGGAGAGGTATCTACTTCACTCTTGTGCTGGGAACATGAGGGAAGGTGCCTGTCTGCAAAGCAGGGGGGGGAAAGCCATGAGATCTGAAGAGTGGGGTGGGGGTGTTATGCCACCCCGATCCCTTCTATGGGGAGAAGCAGATAAGCGGCCACCCTCTTCCCCAGGATCTAACACAGATCCCTTCCCACTGCTCCTGTCTAGATGGTGAGGGGGGGATGCTTTGTACCCAGCCTGAGGGGGTGGGGAGCTCTGCCTGCCCCTCCCCTTCCCAAGCAGCAGACTGTCCCTTCACAACAACTCTGGCCTATCTCTTAGGATCGACTGTCTAAGAGATCCTTGCCCTATATGCTATCCGTGCCAAGGGTTCTGAACCGTGGCCACCAATGTCTGCTTCTTCCAGTGCCAATGGCCCCCAGGCCAGGCCTATATGCTGTCTGTGCCATGATGCCATGGCATAAAGAAACAGCTGCTGCTGCCAGACCTATATGCTGTCTGTGCCAAGTGTTCTGTACCCCAGGTTGTCGTCAAGCTCAAAACATGCCTTAGCCCGCCTTCCTGCCTCTCATGCCAAGGTGCCTGTCTGTCTGCCCAGGTTGCTGCAGAGAGAGAGAGAGAGAGAGAGAAATAAGAGAGAGAGAGAGAGAGAGAGAGAGATAAAGTCCATTCACTGCTTGAAGGAGAGAGATACTATCCCACCCATGCTGTCACCGGCACTATATGGCCAGAGAGAGAGAGAGAGAGAGAGAGAGGTTCCCACCTAGAACATGGGAGATGAGGGTTAGAGGGGGAGAGGCAGGTATATCCTGGCTGCCACCTGCCAGAACCAGGAAGCACTCCCATCTGTGCTCATATGCCCATTAATGCTCATTGTCCACATCCAGCACACAGAAAACCTACCGTAATGAGATGGAATACAACACACAATGTATTATATATGCCTGCCTGCCTGCCTGCCAGTGCCTCCCTGCCTGTGTGCGTCCCTGTACGTGTTGCCCTGCTACTACCTATTGCCCGATCAAATGAAATGTGCCTCATAGGCTTTAGGATGTCATTCCACTATCCCTGATTCAGTCATGCCCACCTGTCCCAGGGACCATCAACAAGATTATGGGACCATCATTCCCATCACTGGGGGCTGCATTCCATTCCATTGCATCCAGAAGCCCAGTGTCCACACACCAGCCTCCCCCCCCTCCCCAAAAGCCTACTCCTCTGCACCCACCCGTGGATGCCCACTGAAGCTGTTTTCCTAAAAGCCCCTCCGACCACCAGCTCCCTCCACCTGCTGCCCGCTGCCAAGCAGCCTGTCTCTCTTTCTCTCTGTCACACCTACCCACACAAACACAAGCCCTGCACCTCCTGGGGGGGCTTTCTGCTAGTTGAGACCCTGCTGCTGGCACAGCACATCTTGGGTTAATAACTACGTTACATGAGGTGACAGGTGCTGCTGGAAGGGATCTACAAGCTGTATGAGATTCTGCCACCTGCCAGTCAGAACTTCAACACATAGGGATAAAAGATTGGACAGGTCAAACGAGGCTCATAACAATAAATATAACAACTTTAATTAAAACTATTTACATAACAAGAAAACAAAACAACAACAACATTTAATAAAACAAAAGCAAACATGTAAATGAAACTCATGCAAGAGTCTGTGGCTCTGCTGCCACTGGGCCTGTCCCCCGGGAATTGGGGGAAAGGCAACAGACCTTGGGGCACTTCACAGGCCTGAGGGACGGTGACCTCGGACTTGTCCAGCACGCCATTGACCACGGCAAACTCCAACCCCTCTTTCATGTCCCTATGCCACTTGGAGAGTGCCTGGTGGTAAAGCTGCATGCAGCGCAGCTTAGCAGAGACATACTGCCCGTATGCCTCCACCTTCTGTCGTTCTGCCTGGACCGCCTGCAGCTGCTTCACCAGGCGGTTCTCCAGGTCAGCAGAAGAGTGCTAGACCTCCGCAATGTGGTCCCGGGTGGCCCGTTGCAACTTGGCCCGAAGGGCCTTGGCCTCTGCATCCTCCGGGGGCCTGGGGGTCTCCTCATCGGGGCTTGAGGGGGGGGAAGGGGAAGGGTGTATATGCTGCCATTTGCGGCTTGATTTCCCCCCCTTCTTCTGTCACTGAGGCTCCACGGCCAGCACGCGAGACTCCTCCTCACCTAACCGCCTCACTCTCAGGCCGTGGTGCCTCTGAATATGGTTTATGAGCCCTGACCTGGTCCCCTTCCTCTGCCAGAGGAAAACTTTCTTGCAGCGCTAAAAAGAGCAGAAAAAGATAGAAACATAAGAAGTGCCATACTGTGTCAGACCAATGGTCTGTCAAGCCCTGCTGCCTGCATTCTGTCTCCACAAGTGGATGAACTGGGTGGCCATCCAATCTCTCTCTGCATGGGACTTCCGTTCATAACAGGTCATAGGGCAATTCATTCCCTGTTGTTGTAGTCCCCGTACCATACCTTGCATGTGGAGATTCATCGGCCTTATCGTAGAACCTCCAGACATCCGACGTCTGGTGCCAAATGTCTGGGGGTGTCACCACTGGCGACCTCCACCTAGCGGTCCGACGAGTCCTTGGACTTGGCCTGGTCCTGGCAGCAGTGCTGGGGCTGGCATCTAATTCCTCTCTGAAATGGGAACACATTAAGAACACAAAAAAAAAATCATGCATTTATGCTGATACCTCTAGTCCTCCCTCCTTGGAGTGCTAGGGATTACAGCTAGAAAGCATGTGCAAATCCTGCCCTCCTGGGTGTGCTAGGGGATGCTAGAGATTGCAACTAGGAGACGTACTGCTAGTCCAGCAGCCCTGCTTCCTGCAAGTTAGGATTTTGGTTGTCAAAAATGTAAAGAAGGGAGCGAGGGGTGTGTGTCTCTGAGCCCCTAGAAAGGAACTGGCTATGCCCAAGTGCAAACTATTAATACTGTTTGCACAAGGCCTGCCCGCGGCCCTTTTCATTCACCCTCGACCGAAGCACACGGAGCATATTGGAAACCTGGATATTATGTGTGTTCTATCGATGCTCCTCGCACAAGGCCTGCCCAGGGCCCTTTTCATTTGCCCTTGACCGTTGCACACAAAGCATTTGAGGAACCTGGATATTATGCATGTTCTAGCGATTCTGCTCACACAAGCCCCAACACGTGGCCCTTTTTATTTGCCCTTGACCGTTGCACATGGAGTATACGGGCAACCTGGATATTATGTGCGTTCTATTGATTCCACTTGTACAAGCCCCAGAACGTCCCCTTTTCATTCGCCCTCCACAGTAGCACACAGAGCATACTGGCCCCTTGAAAAGATTTGGCCACACCCAAATGCACAGACTGGAATTTTTAGGCATCACCATTTTAATTCCGGTTCCTCCCATTGTACTCTTCACACATACGAATGTTCATTATATGCGCTCTATCTGTGCTGCTCACACAAGGCCCACCAAAGGCCCTTTTCTTTCAGCCTCGACGGCAAGACACAGAGCATACTAGGAACTTGGATATTATGTGCGTTCTATCGATTCTGTTTGCACAAGGCCTGCCCAACGCCGTTTTCATTCGCCCTCGACGGTAGCACATGGAGCATTCTGGGAACTTGGATATTATGTGCGTTCTATTGGTTCTGTTCGTACAAGGCTTGCACAAGGCCCGCCCAATGCTCTTTTCATTCGCCTTCAACCGTTGCACATGGAGCATACTGGAAACATGGATATTATGTGCATTCTATCAATTCTGTTCACACAAGGCCCGCACAAGGCCCTTTTCATTCGCCCTCGACCGTAGAACACTGGGATCTTGAGAATAGCAAATGCATTATTTTGATACTGTTTTCGCAAGGCCCGTGAGACTGACTTTTTCAGTATCTGTCAACAGCAGAATACTGTACTCGTACCACACACATGGATATTATACACTGTCTATTGATATGGATGTCGCAAACCCTGGCATATGGCCTTTTTATTTCTCTCTCAACAGTAGCACCATAGGAGACTTGAACCCGGGACCTTTTTCACCCCAAGGAAAGATCTCATCTCTAAACCAACACACCCTTGTAGCTCACTGCTCTCAAGGTAGCCATCTAGCTGAGAATGGTTTTTGTCCATTGACCCCTAGGTGATATGCACCTGGAATGAGAGTACAGCCTTTTCCTCTCCTACTTGACAACAGCAGCAGCACAGGGGATTAGAAGCTACCATCTTTGAGTTCCTGAGCAAGCAGTCTTACCGCTAGACCACCAAGCCTTGCTTCTGGCACATTAGGATTATTGTCCTCAAGAAGGTAAAGAAGGGTGCAACGGTGCCGTGGGTCCCCAGGCCTGGGCCCCTAGGAAAGATTGTCTATGCCCTCAGTGCATAGATTGGAATTTTGGGGCAATGCTATTTCAAGTCAAGTTGCTCCCATTGTACTCTTCACATGTATGAACATTCGCTATATGCATTCTATTGATGCTGTTTTCACAAGGCCCGCCCAAGGTCCTTTTCATTCATCCTTGACGGTACTACACGGAGCATACTGAGAACTTGGACATTATGTGCTTTCTATCGATTCTGTTCACACAAGCCCCAACACATGGCTTTTTTAATTCGCCCTCGATAGATGCACACGAAGTGTACTGGGAACTTGGACATTATGTGCGTTCTATCAATTCTGTTTGCACAAGCCCCGACACGTGGCCCTTTTCATTCGCCCTCGATGGTAGCACACTGGGAACTTGAGAATAGCATATGCATTCTCTTGATGCTGTTCTCACAAGGCCAGTGAGATGGCCCTTTTCAGTCTCTCTCAACAGCAGTATACCATACTCGTACCATGCACATGGATATTATACATGCTTTATTGATAGGGGTGTCGCACTCTCCGGGATACCTCAAGACCAATACGCCCTTGTAGCTCACCACTCTCAAAGAAGCCATCTAGCTGAGAATGATTTTGTCCATTGACCGCTGGGTGTTATGGGCCTATCAATTCTGTTCGCAAAAGCCCCGATACGTTCCCCTTTTAATTCGCCCTCGACAGTAGCACATGGAGCATACTGAGAATTTGGGTATTATGTGGGTTCTATCAATTCTGTTCGCACAAGCCCCGACACGTGGCCCTTTTCATTCACCCTCAATGGTAGTACACGGAGAATGAATGATTTTGATGATTGTGAACCATCAGATTTGATATTATGCTGTTTAATATTAAATCTATTTATATTTAAATGCAGTATATGCTTACTTAGACATTCCTACTCCCATATAATCTGCTGAACTGCATCAGCAGAGCTCCAAACCATGGCCCATATTGCCGCGGCAACATCGACAAGTATCTCACCTGCAAAAGGAATTTTTTAAGTCAAACTGCATGAGAAACGTAACCTTTAAATAAACACATAGGTTAGACCTAATGATTTTGTTTCACTCACCAACTCTAATTAGAGCAGTGTAGGCCATAGCACAAGAAGAAGTTCTGCTGTCAGGTTCTTCTGTCAGTCTGTCTCTCAGCAGCAGCACAGTTCTGATGGGTGTGTCCCACTGCGTTGCTCTCACTTTGATGGTAAAAGCAGCAGGGGGTTTTTTTCTTGCTAAAAACCATTGTAAAGTAACACTTTGGTTACTTAATAGTCACTTGCATTAAGCTTTCAAAGTGAATTAAAGAATTTTTCCCATTGGGTTTATTTAAAAAAATTGTTTTCACCTTAAGGGTATATGTGCACGCAGCAGTATAGGATGAAAAATATTAAAATATCTTTTAATTATAATGATAGGGATGACAAGTGCTCATGCTCATGAAGTTATTTGATCTTTTAAAATTGTTTTAGGGACAGACAGATGTGTGGGTGGGAGTTAAAATGAGGTGGAGGAGAGGAGACTAAGCACTCTTTCTCTCGATGAGGAGGGGAGGTCAGGCGACGTGACGACACTATTAACTAAAATTTAAGGATTTGACATTTTCCGAGATTCCCTTGTTTTGTTCAGGGTCTCTAAGTAAACAGAGCAGTGGGGGGAGAAGGGATAATATATAGTGTGTACTAGTGAAGAGACAAAAAAACAACAACTGGCTAATAGGATATTTGAACCCTGGTCTCTGCAACCCAAGAGTCTAGTTCAGCTATAGCAGGTACCATAACCACTACACCACATGCTGTCAACTTGCAGTGTGGTCCTACTATATCTGTATTACTATATGTGTACTCCCTTTCCTGTCTTGCTCCCATGCTCCCATCCAGATTCTTCCTGACAGGACAAGGAGCCTGGAGGAGGAGAAGGATGGAACCCAGGCCATGGGCTTAAGAAAAAGAGAGACAGACAGAGAGACAGACAGTGAGGGACAATAAGGGGGAGGGGAATTGGAGGGAATTCTAATTCTAACACCCACCTACACATCACACCACACACAAACACAGAGACAGACACAGTCTTCATTGATGACTTGAGAGAGGGGCAAGGCTTAGGCAAAATGAGAGCAAGACAGAGTGACACTGGCAGGATAAATGATGATTGATGCAACGGGGATGGAGTTGGGAGATATCATGGGGGCAAGGCAACATGTTGTCAGTGGACAGTGATGTTGATTTCCAATTCCTCCTCCTGTCCATGTCCATCCTTGTCCTGACTCTAGTCCAGCTAGAGTCATTGGGACCAGACAAGTAGACAGAGAAAGTCGCTCACTCCCATAGACAGAGTCACTTCTTCCTTACCTGGTGGTGGTGGGTCATCATGGGTGGGCTGGTGCTGGTGGTGCCCTGGGCATGACCGAGTGACAGGTCTGATGGTTCCCACCCCCAGTGCCCACCACCACCACCCCACCATCTCGGAGTTGGACCCCACCTCAATGACATTGACCATTCTCTCTCTGTCTGACTGTGTACCTCCTCAAAATCACATATTCACTTGTTTCACAGTTCACACTCAGTGGACTCTGCCCCCTGCACAGGGCAGGGGGGGATGGGGCACAGTGCACACTGCTGTGCCAGTCTGCCACTTGTTATCACCTTCTTGCTAGTAGGTATTCAATGTGCCAGATAACACAAAGGTTCTCTAAATCAGGTTCTCTAAATAAAACAGAGCAGTGGGAGATAATATATAGCGTGTATTATGGAAGAGGGAAAAAAAAAAGGCTGAGAGAACATTTGAACCCTAGTCTCTACAGCCAAAGTCAGATTCCAGTCCAGCTGCACCAGGCACCTTCCCCACTACAACACACAGGGGTTAAAATAAAGATGAGATTTCTCCTATACCCTCATTAGGGCCCGCCCTGGGCCTTAGCGCACACAGGTGCTCCCCTCCAGAGTCCGCACACACAGCAATGGCTGCCTGGACTGGCTAGCCGCATGCTAGCCACTAACCATGCTAAATCCCCGGTGGGTGGCTAGGCGTGAAGTGTGGCGCGGTGCCTGCCAGCAGGGTGAGCTCAGCTGAGGTCCTCTGCGGGTTCTGAGTAGGTCCCCTCTGAGCTCCACACACACATCACACAGGCTGCACTGTAGGCTATCTGTCAGTGTCTAACTCTGCTCCAAATCAATGACCAGTGACCACCAGAGCTGACAAAGCACTGATCATCAACGGACTGCCCCCGGACCCCGGGGCCCCATCCCAAACAAGGGAAGGAGGAAGAAGGTATTCACCTTACTTCAATCAATTCATTAATTCACGGCGCACAGTCACACTCCTTCCACAGTCCACCCTGAGTGTCTCTCTCGCATCAGCAGTGACGGAAGGTGGCATAAAACCCGTTTGTTGTATGCAGCAACATTGTGTGGCTATTCTGCTAATACCAAACGTAGGGAATATCGGAAAAATTCACAAACTGCAGACTTGCTGCATCTGCAGCTACTGGGCAGCAGGAAATGAAGAACCACAGAAATATCGAGGGGAAGTCAGTGGGAAGCCACATTAAGTTCCAAGTTCTCAGAATGGAATGGCGGAGCGGTAACAGCTGCTGCCGCTTCAGCTCTACATATGACAGTATGGACAGGAGTGGGTTCACTGCTACAGGAAGCACAAGCAGCAACAGTCCTTCCTCCTCTGCTCATGGCAAGGGGAAGGATGGACAGTAGCAGGTCCCATCTTGAACTTCATGTCAGCAGCAGAAGCAACAGCAGCAGCATGTGGT
The DNA here is from genome assembly GCA_003113815.1 of Sphenodon punctatus. NCBI lineage: Eukaryota > Metazoa > Chordata > Lepidosauria > Sphenodontia > Sphenodontidae > Sphenodon > Sphenodon punctatus. The sequence continues at coordinate 1,609,436 of QEPC01015363.1, forward strand.
CACAATGGAGGATCTGGTGTTTGGGCAGTTTGTGGTGTTGTGGAGTGTGTCATCCAGTGGCAATCAAGGTCACCAGGCGGGTGGGGGAGATGATTGCCCTGGATGATCAGTCATTTAGCAACTTTGAGTACCAGGGATTCTGCTGGCTGCTGGCACCCCAGTACCAGCTTCCCTCATGCACCACCTTCAGCAGGCAGGTAGCCAGGGAGCAGGTGAGGGAGAAACTAGCCTGGGCAGGTGGGGCGGTTGTGCACTTCACCACAGAGATTTGGACAGGCATGGTGCCACCCACAGAGCGTCAGGGGGCACTGCTCCTACTGGCCTCCATGCCCAGGAAAACATACCTGAATTGTCCCAATGTCCCAGCCCCCCCAGGGTCCCAGCAGTGTGGTGGATGCTGGTGCAGCTGTGTCAAGCCGCTCTGGTGTGCCATACTTCCTGCTTTAATACTGCACATGCGTGAGCATGTTCCTTTGCTCGCACTTGTGAAAACTGCATAGCGCCACTGCCAATGCCTCCCTCGGGCCAGGCAGGTCGCGAGGGGGTGGGGACTCAACTCAACTTGCAGGAGGAGGAAGAGTGGAGCCTCGAAGAGGGAGACGGAGCCCTGTAATGGGCAAAACTTCAGAGAACACATATTGGATGGCTAGGGAGTGCAGTCCAGTGCGTGTTCATAGAAATGGGCAACACATTGCTAGGATTGCTGGGGGCAGTCTTTTATGCAAGTCTATGGAGGGCAACCGGCAGCACAGTAATGTTATATGGGCGGTAGCCCTTGGCGCCCTGTGGGCAGGAGAGGTGGCACTGGGGCAAGAGGGGGAGGGGAACAATGCATGGATATGTGTGTGTGTGTGCGTGTGTGTGTATGTGACTGTCTGTGTGGTATTGGCCGATGGAACAGCAACTGCAGGGGGGAGGGAGTGGAGAGTGCTTGTGTTAAATTTATTTAGTATCTCTGAGCACGGGCTTTCTCTCTCTCACGTGGTGTGAGAGTGGGGACTGCCTGCTGCAGAGACCAGAGCATATATAAAGGTGACTCCACCAGGCACCATTTTATCTCTCTTTCAGACTCCGTTCTTGAGAGAGAGAGACTGAGTGAGTTTGCAGTTGGCCAACTGGCTGGTAGTCAGACTGAATCTTTTCCATTCAGGAACAATTCACTGTTAGATTATATTTATTCATAGATAATAATTTTATTAATAATAATCATCTCAAGGAAGCAAGTTAGGGTAGTGCTAAGTCAGACCAAGGATCCATCATCAAGCCCAGCATCCTGTCCTCCAGTGGGGGAGGAGACGCTGCTGAGCTCAGCCTGCCTTGTCTGGGTGAGTACATTGGGGACCCGGCTGGGGCTTGGCCTTGACTTATTTGCGGGGCCCCCTTGTCTTGGGAGGAGGGGGGACGTTTAAATAGTGATTATTATGGAATAATATCACATATGATTATTACAGCTTGTTTCTGCTGTTTTAGTATGTTTTTTGTATTTTTAGGATATTTTAAATTAATTTTTAAATTGTGAGTAATAGTACATTTTAATTATGAATTGTAATTGTTGACTGTGTGTGTTGTAAGCCACCAAGAGCTGCTCTGTGGGTAGGAGAAGGCTGTATAAAATTGAAATAAATAAATATGATTGTGCTGCCAGCTGTCGTGGGGCGGTCTGGGGGAGGGGGTTGTACTGTGAGACATGATGGAGGGGGAGGGGTGGGGGGAGAGGGTTTCACTGGGAGACATGGGGGGGGGGGACTTGGGGAGTCTGGCTGGGCAATGGAGTATGGGTAGGGTTGCCATAGATGCACATTTTTATTTATTTATTTATTTATTTATTTGATTTATACCCCACTCCTCCTGAACACAACTCGGGGCAGCTTCCAACAATAAAATCAATAAAACAGTTTAAAACATATAAAAATACAATCTCAAATATAAAACAGGGCCCGGAATACAAAAATAAATCAGTCAAATATTTAGAGGGCACTTATGAGATATGCAGGTTGAAGGACTGTATAGAAACCAATGCAGCCCTGCAACCTGAATATCTCATAAGTGCCATCTAAAAATTTGCATCTAAGGCAAACCTAAGTGGGGGGAGTGGGTGCATTGAGACACATGGGGGAGGGGAGTGGGGGGCACGGGGAGTCTGGCTGCGCAATGGGGCTAGGGTTGGACTTGGAGACTGTTACACATGGGGAGGGGGGTGCAACAGATACGAAGTGAACCATGTTTAGGGGGACAAGTGGAACTCCCCGCTGCAGCTTTGGTGGTGCATTGAGGATAAGATGGTTGGCTTAAGAAGATATGGTTTTGGTGGGTTGCTTTTGCTTCTTGTGTGTTTTCTGGTGCACTGCTGGTTTCCCCCCTCCTTCCCCAAGCATGTGCAAAGGCCGTGGCCATTTTCTGGGGCCTCATTGGCCATGACTACTCTTTCATAGTTAAAATTGGTTCATTTCCTCTTTTACACATAAATTGTGTGCTTTCTCTTTTCTGGGTGGGGTACCTAGGGACTTGGATGGAGGAAGGGTTTCCAATCCAATTTTTGCTGGAATGTTCCTTGCATTTTAAAATGGCCCGCCCTTTGCAGTTTGGTGGGATGTTGTGAGTAGAGACAAAATGGCCTCCGTGTCTCTAGTAGCGAGTCCATTTTGTGAATTTGTAGATCTACTGGTTGTGGCTACTCTTTTTTTTAAATGGTCCCTCTTTTCACTGTTTTACTGCTGCCGGAAAGTAGTTTGTATGTAATGCAGGCCAGCAACAGGCAAACTTTTTTTAAAAGGCTTGTGTGCTTGGACAGGCATTTGGTGGTGTAGCTACTAGGGATGCTGGTCTGGATGGGCCTGGTTTGCTGGCAATGCATCCCTGAAATGGGCCAAACTTTTAAAAAAGGGCCCGTGTGCTTGGACAGGCATTTGGTGGTGTAGCTACTAGGGATGCTGGTCTGGATGGGCCTGGTCTGCTGGCAATGCATCCCTGAAATGGGCCAAACTTTTAAAAAAGGGCCCGTGTGCTTGGACAGGCATTTGGTGGTGTAGCTACTAGGGATGCTGGTCTGGATGGGCCTGGT
>QEPC01015363.1:1612596-1636073 GCA_003113815.1 Sphenodon punctatus
ATACAAAAATAAATCAGTCAAATATTTAGAGGGCACTTATGAGATATGCAGGTTGTAGGACTGTATAGAAACCAATGCAGCCCTGCAACCTGGATATCTCATAAGTGCCCTCTAAAAATTTGCATCTATGGCAATCCTAAGTGGGGGGAGTGGGTGCATTGAGACACATGGGGGAGGGGAGTGGGGGGCACGGGGAGTCTGGCTGCGCAATGGGGCTAGGGTTGGACTTGGAGACTGTTACACATGGGGAGGGGGGTGCAACAGATACGAAGTGAACCATGTTTAGGGGGACAAGTGGAACTCCCCGCTGCCGCTTTGGTGGTGCATTGAGGATAAGATGGTTGGCTTAAGAAGATATGGTTTTGGTGGGTTGCTTTTGCTTCTTGTGTGTTTTCTGGTGCACTGCTGGTTTCCCCCCTCCTTCCCCAAGCATGTGCAAAGGCCGTGGCCATTTTCTGGGGCCTCATTGGCCATGACTACTCTTTCATAGTTAAAATTGGTTCATTTCCTCTTTTACACATAAATTGTGTGCTTTCTCTTTTCTGGGTGGGGTACCTAGGGACTTGGATGGAGGAAGGGTTTCCAATCCAATTTTTGCTGGAATGTTCCTTGCATTTTAAAATGGCCCGCCCTTTGCAGTTTGGTGGGATGTTGTGAGTAGAGACAAAATGGCCTCCGTGTCTCTAGTAGCGAGTCCATTTTGTGAATTTGTAGATCTACTGGTTGTGGCTACTCTTTTTTTTAAATGGTCCCTCTTTTCACTGTTTTACTGCTGCCGGAAAGTAGTTTGTATGTAATGCAGGCCAGCAACAGGCAAACTTTTTTTAAAAGGCTTGTGTGCTTGGACAGGCATTTGGTGGTGTAGCTACTAGGGATGCTGGTCTGGATGGGCCTGGTTTGCTGGCAATGCATCCCTGAAATGGGCCAAACTTTTAAAAAAGGGCCCGTGTGCTTGGACAGGCATTTGGTGGTGTAGCTACTAGGGATGCTGGTCTGGATGGGCCTGGTCTGCTTGCAGTGCAGCCCTGAAATGGGCCAAAAAAAATGTAAAGGCCTGTGTGCTTGGACAGGCATTTGGCTGTCTGGGGACTTGGAGCCTACCCTAGAAAACTACAGGCAGCCAAGGAGAGCATGAAAATGAAGAGGGTTCCGGATAATGGTAAGTGATGGCATGGGGATTGGGAGGGTCTTGGACCACTTCTTTGGGGGAAAGGTACACAAAGAAGCAAAATTAAAAATGTCATTCAAAATGCAAACATCTAAAGTAATTTGCTTCTTTTTTCTATCCAGTTTGTCTGAGATCTGGCATGATTCCACACCTCACCTTGCTTTCTTTGTGAACAGAGGAAAAAGTAGGTAGGAACATGGCAGAAGAGAAGGCTGCAGACAACAAGGAAACCCTTTCCACCTCTCCCCCACTGAACATCTCTTCCCCCTTCCTCTTCTCGTGCACCAAAACCAAACCCTTTCCCTCCTACTTCTCCTCTGTCCTGTTCTTCTCTTCCCTTTCATTATCTTCTGATTCAACTTGTTGCAGACCAGGGAGCTAACTCAGTCCTCCCAGTTCTCCAAGCCAGAAGGAAGGCTTGTCCCAAAGCCTACACCTTCTGAAGACTACAGGTGGCCAAGGATGCCATGAAAATTGAGGATTCGAGATAAAGGTAGGTGATGGCAATGTGATCTATTTTTTAAAACTTACTATGGTTCATTTGGACCCGGTGGGAAAGAGAATGGACAGGACCCCAGTAAGAGGGTTCTCTATACCCTGGTGGCAGTGCTTCACACAGCAGCATTCCCAGGGTTAAGTAATGTAATGTCCATCCAGTGTTAACCCTGGGAGCTCCTTGCTGCTGGGTTATGCCATGCCACTGGTCTACCATTGCCCTGACTCCACCTACCATTGCCCTGGCTCCACCTACTGTTGCCTTGGCTCCGCCCCTAGGCCAGGCTCCACCCCTAGGCCCACCAGCAGCAAAGACACTGGTGGCAGGTTGAAGCCACCCACTGCCCCACCAGCCTCCAAACCCACCAGCGGCCACTGCATTTGGAGTAGCCAAAATCCACAACATGCCTACATCAACATAAGGGGAGCCTTGGACACCATGATAGAGGGGTGATTAAGGAAGGAAGCCCCATTTGCCAGATGGTTCATGGTAACCGATAATGCTTCAAACATGAAGAAGGCAGTGCTGTATGGCGGTTCCAGCACATCCCCTGCACTGCCCACACCCTTCACCTGGTGGTGAGGGATGCCCTGAGCCTGGGGGAGAAGGCAGCAGAGCACAGCAGCAGCCCCCTTATCCTGTTAATCGAGAAGGGCAGGAAGATTACAAGGTACTTTAATAAGAGCACAAAGGGTGGTCACCTCTTGAGAGAGAAGCAGCAGGCACAGGAGCACTGCCTCATGCAGAATGTGAGCACCAGATGGACCTCCATGTACAGCATGATAGCGCATCTGGTGGAGCAGAGGCGGATCCTGCACAAGGTAGCATCAGAGGGGGAGATTGAGGTGGAAAGGTCACTAGGGCGCGAGGAGTGGACAATGATGGCCCAGGCTGTACATGTCCTTAAGCCCTTTAAGGACTTAACAGAGAGCCTGAGTGCAGTGACGGCTACCCTGAGCCAGGTAAAAACCCTGGTCTGAAGTCTCATCAGGAGGATGTTAGGCTTCCTGAGGGACCAAGCCGGGGGGAGGGGGGGAGGAACAGCAGCTTTTACCAGAGGTGGTGGCCCTGGTACAAAAGTTGAAGAAGGGGCTGATCAGGTGGTTTGACCCTCTTATATACAAGGAGGTTTATATACTCTCCATCATGATGGACCCCAGGGTGAAGGCAGCTTGCATGGCAGACATCACCCTGAGGAAGCATGCTCTGGTGGAGAGGGTGCGGGAATCAAGAGGGTCATACAGCAACAGCAGGGCAGCCAGGAGGGGCAAAGAAGCAGCAGGAGGGCAGAGATGCAGAGCACTACCAGGAGCAGGAGCAGCTCCTTGGGCATCATCCTCCCGGAGTGGACCACCCCAGGGCAGGCAGTGTGGGCACATGCAATTGGGGAGGAGCTTGGCAGCAGCAGGCAGAGGAAGCAGGAGCCTGACACTGCTGAGCGGACTTTGGCAGAATATGTCAAGGAGCTGGTGGTGGATCCCAGAAGTGATCCCCTTCTGTATTGGGCAGAGAAGGGGAAAATATGGCAGGCTCTGACCAGGGTGGTACAGGAATTAGTAGGAGTGGGAAGTTCGGTTCTCCTGAGAACTGAAACAGCCGGTATTTGCAATACCGGATTTAATCCGGTAATCCGATACAACTGGCTGTACTGGATCTTTGTGTTGGTACCAGTTACCTGATCTTTTAAACTGCAGAAGGTGGCAGTTGGCACAGGTTTTTGTTTTACAGAGAGGTTGTTTTGACTTGAGTCCCTCCCTGCCCCCTCCCAGAGGTGCAAATGGTTACATTTGGTGCCCTTTTTTACCCGGCCTTGGATTGGTTGACTTTTTTGAAATAAAAAAAAGTCATCCAATCCTGAAGGTGTATGGGCACTAGACTGGCTGCTGGGGCTGGCCAATAATCTTGGATTTTTTCTTTCTTTCTGGGGGACCTTCTGGACCTTGTGCTTGGCCAGCCATTTTACAGCAGGCTTGGAGACTGAAGGATCCACAGACTGCTGGAGGCGTGTGTGTGTGCGACTGTTGGTAAGTTTGGGGTTCCTTAACTTTCTTTGTGGTTTTATGGGATTGGTACAGGATCCCCCTGGTGCCCTTAGCAAGGGGGATGGGGAGGGTATACCCGGGTACCCCTAGACTCAGTGTTGGGATAGGGATAGCATGGGGAGGTGATGGTAGCCTGCAGGATATGTGCTGTGGGGGCTGGGCAGCAGCATGGTGTGCTGGGCATGACATGATGAGTTTCTATTGGCACAGGGGGTGGGGAACTGTGGCCTTGCCACCATGGTGTGTGACTGTGTGTGGTTTTCTGTTGACTCTTGCCCTGTCTTGTTTTGGGGTGTGGGGCTGCCCTGCTTGTGCTTGCATGTGGTGGGTGGCTGATGCTTTTTGGAAGCTATGCCAGTGCGGGTTGGTGAGAAAGGTGACTGACTGGGCCATTCCGCTTGGTGCTTGGTTGTGTTGACTTGTTGTGTCTTGAGGTTTGGGGGTGGAGGGGTTCCCCGGTTGCCAGGCCATTGGTTGTGGCATGTGTGGAGTGGGTTGCTGAGGTTGAGGCTTTTTTGAAGCTCAGCCAGTGGGGGAGGGGAGAAAGGTGGTTGGATGGGCCATGTACACTTGGCGCTTGGTTGTGTTGACCTGTTGTGTCTTCAGGTTTGGGGGTGCGGGGGTTCCCCAGTTGTTGGTTGCGGCATGTGTGGAGTGGGTGGCTGAGGCTTTTTTGAAGCTCAGCCAGTGGGGGAGGGGAGAAAGGTGGCTGGCTGGGCCATGCCCGCTTGGCGCTTGGTTGTGTTGACCTGTTGTGTCTTCAGGTTTGGGGGTGCGGGGGTTCCCCGCTTGCCAGGCCATTGGTTGTGGCATGTGTGGAGTGGGTTGCTGAGGCTGAGGCTTTTTTGAAGCTCAGCCAGTGGGGGAGGGGAGAAAGGTGACTGGCTGGGCCATGCCCACTTGGCGCTTGGTTGTGTTGACCCTTTGTGCCTTCAGGTTTGGGGGTGCTGGGGTTCCCCGGTTGCCAGGTCATTGGTTGTGGCATGTGTGGGGTGGGTGGCACTGGCGGAGGCTTTTATTTTAGTTGTTTTGGTGGCTGGCTGAGGGTTCTATTTTAAGACTTCAATCCTTTCTCTACCCTCAATCTTCACTTTGCTAGACTAAACATGATGGTGGTGAGTGCTGGTCTGGTCTGGTGGAACCTTGGTGTGTGTGGCACTGGGGGACCCCTTAAGGGCATGCATGTCACAGTTTTTGACACTGTTGTGTCTCGGTGTGGATATTGTGGTGCATGATTTTGGCATTGATTTTGGGGGTTTTTTTCTGCAAAGTGTGTTGCTTCTTTGAACTTGCTTTGAACTTGCAGTAGGTGACTGAGGCCTTTTTGAAGCTCAGCCAGTGGGGGAGGGGAGAAAGGTGGCTGGCTGGGCCATGCCCACTTGGCGCTTGGTTGTGTTGAACTGTTGTGTCTTCAGGATTGGGAGTGTGGGGGTTCCCCGCTTGCCAGGTCATTGGTTGTGGCATGTGTGGAGTGGATTGCTGAGGCTTTTTGAAACCCAGCCAGTGGGGGAGGGGAGAAAGGTGGCTGGCTGGGCCATGCCCGCTTGGCGCTTGGTTGAGTTGACCTGTTGTGTCTTGAGGTTTGGGAATGCGGGGGTTCCCCGGTTGCCAGGCCATTGGTTGTGGCATGTGTGGAGTGGGTGGCACTGGCTGAGACTTTAAGTTTATTTGTTGTGGTGTCTGGCTGAGGGTTCTATTTTAAGACTTCAATCCTGTCTCTACCCTCAATCTTCACTTTGCTAGACTAAACATGGTGCTGGTGAGTGCTGGGCTGGGCTGGTGCAACCTTATTGTGTGTGGCACTGGGGGACCCCATAAGGGTTTGCGTTTCATGGTTTTTGACACTGTTGTGTCTCTTGGTGTGGATATTGGGGTGCATGATTTTGGCATTGATTTTGGGCTCTTTTCTGCAAGGTGTGTTGCTTCTTTGAATTTGCTTGGCACCATTTGTGCTGCAGTTGAGTTATCAATCACTGATGATGTCTGTGTGCGTCTGCCCCATAACAGAATGTGAGGCAATGTTTTTGTACCATTGTGTCTGTTTTTGTTGATTTTGGGGTGCAGTGTCCTGAGGCATTTTGCTGAAGGATGTCTTTGGGTAATTTAAAAAAAAAAAAAAAAAATTCTGTGTGGCTCACTGCACGTGAGCTTGCCCATAGGTTTTCGTTTCGGTGTTATTAACTGGATTTTCCCTGTTTTGGGTGGGTTGGAGTCCAGTCCAGTGCAGAGCTGTGCAGTGCACTAAAAAAAATAATTCTTTTCCATCCCCCAGCCACTCGACTGTGTTGGACTGGACAGATGGCAACGTCAGACGTCATGTGCGAGTAGCTGGCTGCAGGGTAAGCGAGTGAGTAATCACTCACCTGCACCGCAGCACACCTAACCCCCCTTGCTCTACCCCACCTCCACCTCACCCAACTCACTCTACCCAACCTCTACCTCACCCAACTCACTCTACCCAACCTCTACCTCACCCCCACCTCTACCCCACCCCGAGTTAGCCCCCACCAGTTCCCCCAGTTAGCCCCCACCAGTTCCCCCAGTTAGTCCCCACCATTTCCCCCAGTTTCCCCAGTTATCCTCCACCAGTTCCCCCAATTAGCCCCACCGTCCCCCCAGTTATACCCCACTAGTTCCCCCAGTTAGACCCCACCAGTTCCCCCAGTTAGTCCCCACCAGTTCCCTGAGTTAGACCCCACCAGTTCCCCCAGTTAGTTATCCCCAACATCCCCACAGTTAGTTGCCCCCACCAGTCCCCACAGTTAGTTGCCCCACCTGTCCCCACATTTAGTTAGCCCCCACCGTCCCCACATTTAGTTAGCCCTCACCAGTCCCCACATTTAGTTAGCCCCCACCAATCCCCATATTTAGTTAGCCCCAAAGCAACACCCACAAACACACACACCTGTTGCCGGTGGTCCTTTCTTTGTGACACACCTTAAACATGAGCGGCCATGGAACTAAGAAACAGACCATGAGTGGCAGTGCCGGAAGAGGCAAGAAGCCTCTTCCTCTTAGGCAGCTTACTCTGTCTGACACAGGAACACCGGAGGTAAGGCCACCTGTGGCCTCTTCCTCCAGCACACCAGCTTCAAGTGTGCCCAAGATGAAGGTCTCTGGATGTACCTTGAAGTCACCGCAGAGGCTGGGATGGGAGGAAGGTGCTTCCTCCTCACGGTCGCTGCCTAGCAGTAAGAAGGGGACTCCTTCTTCCTCTGCTAGTGCAGTGGACCGTCCGCTGGCTACCTCCTCAGCTGCTGCTCCTGCTCCTAGTGTGCAGCTCTCCTTTGTGCATGCCCTTTCCCTCATGCAGTCGCCAGCTTCCCCGGCCCCATCCGCTTCCAACACTCACTCTAGCGTGCCTGCATCCCTGCCCTCTCCCCTTGCCGATACGCAGCCTAGCATGCCTGCGTCTCCTCAGGCCCCACCCTCCACACCCACACACGCTATGCCAGCTACCACTTCCCCTTCTTCAAGTGCGGTGCCGAGCACTACCTTTGAGAGGTCGACTGCCAGTCATGGTGCTCCTGCCCTCCCAGGAACATGCACGAAGAAGATCACATCCTGGGTGTGGTCTCATTTTGACATCTGGGAAGAAGACCACTCAAAGGTAGTGCGCACATACTGCCATAGCAAGGTCAGTCATGGTGGCTCTGATCCCATGAGATGGGGCACCTCTGGCCTTCGTAGTCACTTGAAACGGCACCACGGGCACATCTGTGATCCTATGGAGTGCCATTCCAAGTGACCGCATGGGGAGGTGGCAGTTGTAGAGGTTGTGGGTGATAGTTCCCCGAAGGAGGAGGTGCCATCTTCCACTCCCGCTGCAACTGCTACCACCATCTTGTGATGGTGCCAAAACCACCCCCCAGCCCCAGAAGAGGCAGAGGAAGAGCACTAACTGCTCAACCAAGCCCACCACTTCCCAGTCATCATCCTCCCAACAGACTGTAACTGCGCTCTGGGAAAGGAAGCAGCCATTTGCATCAAGACACCTCCGGGCTGTGGCCATCACCAAGGCAATCAGGGAGGTGATTGCCCTGGATGAGCAGCCGTTCAACCTTGTTGAGGGTGTCAGTTTCAAATGGCTGTTGAATTTGCTAGAGCCATGTTACAGTGTCCCTTGCCGAAAAACCTTCCGCTCGAAGGTTATCCCATCTCTGTATGGGAGGGTGAAGTCCCAGCTCCTTGCGGAGTTCTCACATGCAGAGGGGGCCCTGATACATTTTACCTCGGACCTGTGGACTAGCCAGAGTGCGGTCCATGCGTATTTGTCATTGACCGCACACTGGTGGCAGATGTCACTAGTTGCTGTCACCAGCGCAGTGAGGAGCAGCAGCACTGGAGGAGTGGTGCCCTCTGGAAAGCATTGCTGGGCATTGCTACATGCCCAGGTGTTTGACAGGGAGCACACAGTGGACAAAATCCTCGAGATGGTAGAAGTCATGCTGGGTAGGTGGACCCAGTCTAAGGGTTCTACATTTGAGATCGGTTACTTTGTAACCAATAACGTTGCTAATATGGTTGCAGCCATCAGTCGTGGTGCCAAACCCACATCCACTGCAGCGTGCACGTTCTGAATCTGGTGGTTCAGAATGCCGTCACTGGGACAGAGGCCATCACAGACATCCTTGGAACTCCCATGAAGATTGCTGGTTTCTTCCACCGGTCAGTTTCAGCCAGTCGGGCACTGTGAGAGAAGCAGGAAGAGTTGGGCTCCCCTCTTCACCGGCTGATTCAGGACGTTGCCACAAGGTGGAACTCCACCTTTTTAATGCTGCAACGACTCCTGGAGTAGAAGGAGGTGCTGTATGTCCCATGCTTGTCGCGGAGCATTGGGGCAACACCACTGTCCAGGGAGGAGTGGACAGCGGTGGAGCAGCTTACACAGGTTCTGGAGCCATTTCACGTTGGCACGGTGGAGCTCAGCTCAGAGCTTTCCAGTCTGTCCCAGGCGTTACCAATTTTCATGATTCTGTGGCAACGAATGCAAGGCTTTCTTTCTTGCGCTGACCTTTGTGAGTCTGTGAGGGCGCTGACAGATGCATTGGTCGATGGACTTAAGAGATGTTTCGACATCTTGGTAGGAAGTCGACCACATTTCCTTGCAGCGCTACTCAACCCACGGGTCAAGAGGAAAATTGCTGCACTTGTCGTTCCCTTCACGAGCAACAGGGTCGAGCTCATCAATGAGGTGTGGCAGTATTGCCAAGTACAGCAGTCCCCACTGAATGCGGTAAGTGCTACTGCTCCTACATGGGTTGCAAGTAGGGGCCGGTCCGCCATGACTCTTTCTGGGTTGGGGAAATAGGTGGAGAAGGATGCAGAACCTGCATGTGAGCCGGAGCAACAAGATATTGCAAACACCTATGTGTCTCAATATCTTGCCGAGCCCCCATGCCCTGTATCCACTGAAACCATGGCTTACTGGTCGCTGAAGATGCATGTGCGGCCCCCGCTTGCAAAGGTAGCAGTGTGATACATCTTGTGTCCTCCCACGAGTGTATCCTCGGAGCGGGTGTTCAGTGTGGCAGGAGACATCATGACCCCACGTCGCGTCAAAATGGACCCAAGGACAGTGGAAGAGTGGGTCTCAAGACTAACCTTCCCCTTCTTGGGTTCCTGGAGGGTGATATCTTTGACTGGGGGACATGATGTGATTGCCCATCCCCAAGGTATATCCTCTCTGGCTACCTTCACTCCCCTGCACCTGTGCACATCCTGACAAGATGCAGACAATTACATCGGCCTGCAGTTTGGTCAGCGGTGTCATTGATGAGCTCAGAGCAGCAGGAGACCTTGGTTTGTGCAGCCAGCATGGCATCTGCAGCATGGCGATATCCCAGTCCAACCACTCCACCAGGGAAAAGTAGTAGAAAAACTATTACTTAATTCCCATATATTGCCGGCCAAAAATTTGCCTCCTTCGATCCCATTCCACCAGGAAGGGCAAGTAGTAATTAATCGGGGCAAATAATTGCCAGCTCTTTCCGGACCTGTTTCGCCCCACTGGGGTTCCTCTTTGGGAACCTCAGCATCATGCACACACACTCTCTCACACACACTCACTGGAGTGGAGCGCCCCAGCAGGGCTAATCCATTGCACTCCATCCTCGGAGTCTGGAATGGAACGTCCCAGCAGGGACCTTCACTGTCACACACACACTGAAGTGGAGTGCCCCAGCAGGGCTAATCCATTGCACTCCGTCCTCGTAGCCTGGAATGGAATGCCCCAGTAGGCGCCTTCACTCTCACACACACACACACTGGAGTGGAGTGTCCCAGCAGGGCTAATCCATTGCACTCCGTCCTTGGAGCCTGGAATGGAACGCCCCAGCAGGGCCCTTCACTCTGACTGGCACATGACGTGCCATGCAGTCACACACCACACACAGTACACAAACACATTGGCCCTACATGCGTGGGGTGGCCACCCCCGCCCCCAGGAAGATGCGCAGAGGGCTTTGGGAGGGCAGAACATCTTCTGGGGGTGGGGGACGCCCCCAATGACACAGCCCAGCCCATGGCCATTGACCCAGGCCTACAATCTCACTCTGCCTCTCCCACCTAAACTCCAGCCTGGTCCCCCTCAGCCATCTGATGTGTCCCCACCACCATCACTTCACGTCCAGATGCGGTAGGACTCCAGTGTCATGGGTTTGAAATAAAAATAATTCCATAGCCTGGAGTTCTTCTGTGTCAGAGGCTCCAGCACCCCAGCTATGGGACCTCATCTGGAACAGACTGGACCACAAAGGCAAAAGAAGAATGCTGCTGCCAGCCACTCCCAACCAGTGCATTGCATGACGCATTGGGACCTTTTTTCTTCAGTGGATGTTTCTGCTGAGCCTATGAAGGCAAAAGGTTCCTATGTGTCTGTAGCCTAGACCATGGGAAAAAACTGGCAGTCCAGAGGGATCATTACACAGAGTCCTCTAGTCGGATAACATTAGGTAAGTGATGGCATGGGGTTTAGGAGGGTCTGGAACTTCCTCTTTCAAAAATATCAGCAGCATTAAAACAATTAACTTGCTGTTTTTCTTTTCTTTCCCCTCCAGACAAGAGAGCAGAAGAAAGAGCTGCAGAAGAGAGCTGCCACAGACTAGAAAGCTGCAGAAGAGTAGAAGAGACAGACCTGCAGAAGAGAGAGCTCCAGCAGACAAGCTGGGCAGAAGAGAGATGCAGCAGAGTCCCCTTTCCCATTTTCTCCACTGAACCCATCTTTTCCCCTTCCTCTTCTCGTGAACCACAACAAAAGAGCCTTTCCCCTCCTATTTCTCCTCTGTCCTATCCTTCTCTTGTCTTTTATATCTTCTATTTCAGCTTGTCACAGGACTGGGAGCTAACTCAGTCCTCCCAGTTCTCCAAGCCTGAAGGAAGGTTTATTTCCCGAAGCCTACACCTTCAGAAGACTACAGGTGGCCAAGGAGGGCATGAAGATCGAGGATTTGGAGGTTCAGGATAAAGGTAGGCGATGACAATGTGATCTACTTTTGTTTATTTTATTGATTTATTTATTTATTTATTTATTTAGTATTACATTCATTTGCCACCCCCTCATGCCCATGGCATCTCGAGGTGGCTTACAACACCAATTTTTTAAAAAAAAAAACATCAACACAATTTAAAAGCATCTATCTGATGAGTCCCCTCCCCTAGTGCCTCCAGACACAGTTGATTTGACTTCAGGCCTCTGGATTTGAAATAAAATCATTCCACACCCTGGAGTCTGATTGTGTCTGTCTAGAGGCCTCCAGCAATGATACTGGACTCAGCAATGGCAAAAGAAGAATTCAATATGTTACACTGCCAGCAGTGTACTGCATGACGCATTGCTGCCCTTTGACTTCAGTGGGTGTTCTGCAGATCCTATTGAAGTCAATGGGTATCTCTGTGTCCGTAGCATTGCCTACCATGGAAAACAACTGGCATTCCAGAGGAGATCATTAAACCAAGAGTACTAGTACTACAGTCATATAACATTAGATAAGTGACATGGGGGTTGGGATGGGATTACTCTTGTGACAGGGTTACCCACCATCCCATATGCATGCATGCATGCGCATACACACACACACACATACACACACACACACACACACACTCCAAATTTTCCCATCACCACCACCAGGAAGAGGTGCAGTGGGCTTTGGGAGGGTGGGATGCTCTCTCCTCCAGAAAATGACCCCACTGACCACTTCACCTCCCGACACAGTTATGTCCCCAGGTCTTAGTTGAGTTGTGTGCCAGCCAGAGCCCAACTAAAGTCTGAGGACACATTGCATCTCGTGGAAGGCACCTCTGTAACACCAGCCAGCCGTTGCCAACTGTGGGACTTACCTCTTCTACACATCAGCATGGGATGCAACATCTTCAGGACCCATGACTGCACCTCCAGACTTAGAGGGACTTCAGAGATCTGTGGTGTTCTGTCAAGCTTCCCACATATCCCATGAAGTCTCTGTACATCTTGAGGCCTCACAATGCCAGCAGTCATGGTACCTCTACTTTGGAGGGAGGTCAACATTAAGGGGGCACATTAAATTCTCTCTAATTCAAACAGCACACAATTTTTTCTTTCTAACTTTGAATTAAGGAGTCTGTCAGATGCACAAGAGAGGGTGAGTTATTGACTGGCCACTGGCCAGAGGAATTTTTATTGTTGGAAGGAATGAATTGAGATTAACTATTGTGTGACTGGAAGGTGTGAATTGAGAATTAACCACTGACCAGGTCTAGGACTAGACCTTAGGGCCGAACCCTGTGACTCAGTGGAATCAGGTGTGAATGGAGAATTAACCACTGACCAGGTCTAGGACTAGGTGTTAGGGCCGAACCCTGTGACTCAGTGGAATCAGGTGTGAATTGAGATAACACTACTGACCAGGTCTGGGCCTTAAACTGAGTTCAGCCACCCCAGGGTCATTGTAAAATGTTTCTGAACGCAAGGGGGCTCAGTGGAATCCCGTGACTTAGTAGGTGTGAATGTAAAGAACCTTTCCTTTTCCCTTCCATAGAAATGAGCCCTTAACTAATGTTAAGAGGACCCCTTAATAAATCTTTCCTGTGTGAGTGAGTGTACCTGTGTGAATTGGGAAATGGGGGGGGTTCAAAGGATGTTCCACTTCCCACCACCCCGCCAAAAGGTACTCCAGCATTGTACCTACACCTTCAGAAGACTACTGGACGGTGGCCAAGGAGGGCATGAAAATCGAGGATTTGGAGGTTCAGGATAAAGATAAGTGATGGCAATGTGAGTGATCTCTTTTGGGGGTCTGGTTTGGGGGGAAACACACTAACTGTGCTTCAGTGTTGTAAACTGAAACTCTGAACTGCGCTTGCTGGGATGCTGGTTTTGGCCCTGATGCAGCTGCTGTGATAGTGTATGATCTGATTTCTGAGTGGCAGTGCTGTGGAAAAAAAACCTATTGCTTAAAAAAAAATGTAGTGGCTGTTGGGGGCCATGGGGGCTACTGGGCACAAAGTGTAGTCTAGTCTCTGCTACTGGCAGTTGCTGTGATAGTGTATGATCTGATTTCTGAGTGGCAGTGCTGTGGTAAAAAAACCTATTGCTTAAAGAAAAAAAATGTAGTGGCCATTGGGGGCTACTGGGGGCCATGGGGGCTACTGGGCACAAAGTTTAGTGTACTACTGGGCTGGCAGTTCCTGTGATACTGTGTGTGATGATCTCTGATAGTGACTTCTGAGTATTGTGGAAAAAAACCCTATTTTATTTTAAAGAAAAAAAAGTAGTAGTGCGGTGGCCGTGGGGGCTACTGGGGGTTGTGGGGGCTACTGGGCACAAAGTGTGGTCTGGTGATACTGGTTGGTGGTTAGCAGTTAAGAAAACACAAAACAACAAGTGAATCTGTCATTGAATTACAGGTAATTTTGGTTTTACTTTTGTCTCCCATTGATTGCAATGGGAAAATATCCAGTACCGGTATACCAGTTTTAATCCGGTAATCCGGTACTCTGAGATCTGGTATCCAGTAACACCGGTATCCGGTATTTCCCACCAAGTCCCACCCCTAGGAATTAGTGTCCTGCCCACCAACCAGCATGCCCAGCAAACCAGTGTTTTTGGCAGTGGGGGACATCATGAGTCCCCACCATTTGAGGCTGAGTGCTGGGTTGGTGAAGCAGCTCCTGTTCCTGAAGGTCAACCTGCTGCT
This sequence comes from Sphenodon punctatus, assembly GCA_003113815.1. Classification (NCBI taxonomy): domain Eukaryota; kingdom Metazoa; phylum Chordata; class Lepidosauria; order Sphenodontia; family Sphenodontidae; genus Sphenodon; species Sphenodon punctatus. The sequence continues at coordinate 1,626,478 of QEPC01015363.1, forward strand.
GCTGCTGGGTTTCCCTGACCTGGCCATGGATCCCAAATGAGGGTGGGGGCACACTTGGGAGATAGAGGGGGGCTTCCCTCTAATAGAATGAGGGAGACATGCTCCTGCCGATGCTGTCACCTGCGGTACATGACCAAAGAAACAGAGTGACAGAGAGAGACAGTGAGACAGAGAGGCTCCCCACCGCTAGAATGAGAGTCAGAGATTCTCCCTGCTGCTAGAACTAGAGACAGAGAAAGAGAGGCTCCCCACTGCTAGAACGAGTTGGACAGAGAGTCTCCCTGCTGCTAGAACAAGAGACACAGAGAGAGACACAGATAGAGACAGAGAGACTCCCCGTTGCTAGAACGAGAGAGAGAGAGAGAGAGAGAGAGAGAGGGGGAGAGAGAAGGGTGGGGGGGAAGAGAGGTGCAGCTAGCTCAAGCTGCCACCTGCCAGAACCAGAGAGAGAGCTCATTTGAGCTCATGCTCATTGCACACATCCAGCAGCAAACCCACCAGAATGAGGTGGAAATAATACACAACATAATTATCTGCCTGCTTGTGTGCCTCCCTGCACCTGCTACCACCTTTCACAATGATTGAAATAAGTGTGCCCATACACACACTATTATTTATTTATTTATTTATTTATTTCACATATTTGTATCCCACCCCTCCTGCCACAGGCAGCCCGGGGCAGCTAGCAACAATAATAAAAAATACAATAACAATTAAAATATATCCCCCAATGGGATCACAATAATAAAAGCACAGAAAGAACCCCACCACTCTCGTCAAACGCCTGACGGAACAGCCAGGTTTTACAATTCCTGTGAAAGGTCGGGAGGTCCGGGGCCAGATGAGCCCCCACTGGGAGGGAATTCCAGAAACATGATGCGGCCACTGAGAATGCCCTGTCCTGCGTGCCCCCCCCCGGAAACCCGGGGGACCTCCAATACGATGCCCCCGGACGACCTCAGTGGCTGGTCTAGAGCCTGGGGAGTGAGGTGATCTCACAAGTAGGCAGGGCCCAGGCTGTGTAGGGCTTTATAGGTCAAGACCAACACTCTGAATCAGGCCCGGAAGACTATTGGCAGCCAGTGCAGAGTTCAGGGCACTGGTGTACTGTATTCCCGGTGACCCAGCCCCACCAAGAGCCGGGCTGCCGCATTCTGCACCAGCTGCAGCTTCCGAGCCGTCACCATAGGTAGCCCCACGTAGAGCATGTTACAGTAGTCTAACTGAGAGGTAATAAAAACATGGATGATTGTGGCCAGGTCCGGAACCAAATTCAGCGACCAAAGTCGCCACACCAGATGTAACTGGTGGAAGGCACTCCTCGCCACAGCCTCCACCTGGAAATCCAGGAGAGCTGCACATCGAGGAGCACCCCCAGCTTCCGCATCTAGGAAGTCAGTGGAGGACAGATCCCATCAATCAAGGGAGCCATCACATCCACCGACTTACCCACTAACATCACCTCCATCTTGTCAGGATTCAGTCGCAGTCGATTAGCCCTCACCCAGTCCCCCACAGCTGCCAAACACCGGGTAAGCACCGAGACAGCCGGGCCTGGGTCAGTTGAAAATGAGAGGTACAGTTGGGTGTTATCCACATACTGATGTCACCTCACCCTGTACCCCTGATCACCTCACCGAGCGGCTGCATATATATCTTGAACAGGAGAGGGAACAAGACAGAACCCTGCGGGACCCCACATGGGAGGTCTCAGTATAATGAAAAACAGTCACTGAGAACCACCCGCTGATTTCTCCCGGTCAGGAATGAGCGGAACCATTCAAGAACAATCCCACCCACCCCCGCACTGTCCCGCAGGTGCATCACCAAGATCTCATGGTCAACGGTATCAAATGCAGCTGAGAGATCTAACAGGACCAATAGAGTCGAGCAACCCCGGTACATTTCATGGTGGAGATCATCTACCAAAGCCACAAGTGCTGTCTCAGTGCCATGGCCCGGACAAAAGGCAGACTGTGAAGGATCAAGATAACCATCGCGGTCAAGATGCCCCTGAACTGCTGAGCCACCACCCATTCAATAACCTTCCCTAAAAAGGGAAGGTTAGAGACAGGCCGATAGCTGGCAGGGGAGTCAGCGTCAAGCGATGGTTTCTTGAGCAGAGGCTGCACCACCGCCTCCTTGAGGCAGCGTGGCACTCTGTCCTCCTGCAGGGAGGCGTTGACCACGCCGACCAGCAATGGCCCTATTGTCTCCTGGCAGCTCTTAACCAGCCAGGGCAGGCACGGATCAAACGTGCGAAAAGTGGCTTGAACTGTCCCAAGCACCTCCACCACGTCAAATTCAAATTTCAAATTTATTGTGGCCCAAGCCTTTACAATTTTAGAAATAAAAAAAAACTGGACAAATATCATCATCATCATCATCATCATCATCATCATCATCATCATCATCATCATAACAGACATTTTAAAAAGAAAACACAGCTAAATTCGTGTGCATTATTCAAACTAACAATTAATAATACATTGATCCGTAACAGCTCCGTAGAGTGGGGCAAGCTATTTTTCAAAGCTGGCATTTCTGGTCAAGTTGTTTAGCTACATATTTTTAAACTGGAGAACCTGGATACAATAGCTAGATACTTGTTTTGCTAAATCTGTATCCGCACCACTAAACAATTTCTCAAATGTTCAACCTCGACACCACAATGGGCATTGAAGTACAGCATTGTTTAAATACTTTATTCTCCAGCATTTATATCTTGGGCACTTGAAGATGACATGAGAGATTCTATTGCCCCTAGCTTGCAATTTTGGCGAATTCGATCATTAAATGGAATCCCTCAGTACCTACCTTCAAGGATTTTCAAGGGAAACAAACTTAGGCGGAACAGCGTCAATGCTTGTCTAGCCTGCTAATCTGTCCAATTGGTTAAATAATAAGGAGCTTTAATGGGGGGAATTATGTTAACAAAATTGGGAGCTACCCTCTGCATGGCTACTGCTGCCTGGGTAGCCAATAAGCCAAGCTGGAGCGAGTTGGGGGATTCACTGGAGTACCTACCTGTATCCTGAAGCCGTACTGGAGCCCGAGCTGTAGTCCTGAGGAGCAGTGGAGCAGAGTGAAAAGGCAGGCGGCAGCCTTCGGCTGCGCCATAGGTACACGCCAAAGGGTGTGAGCCCTTGGGAGCACCCTTGGAGCGTCAAGGAGCGAGGCCACCCATTATCGTCGTTGTTTGGTTTACACTCTGTATGGCTACTGGTGGTGTTCGCCCTAAAAGGGGGCGTCCCCCTGTCGTTTGTGAACAGCTGCCGGTGAAACAAAGAAAGATTGACACCTTTCTCTCTCAGGGCCAACAGACTGTGAGTAATCAACATATGTCTGGATCTGGTATTGTAGGCTCCCCCATGATCCCTTCTGAAAGATCTTGTACAATGAGATGTAGGATGTTTGGGGACGGGTGGATTTTTCTTCTCCCCCGGCCCCACAGCCTGTTAAAAAAGGCTTGATGTGGAACCGTACTGACCCCATTGGGGATGTCCCAGTCTCAGCGATCTTAGCGGAGCATGTCCACCGTACAACTCTAACAGTGAAATCTTTATTTACGCAGTTTCATGCTCTATCCCTTAAGGTGGACTCCTTGTCTGACTAGGTTAAAGGGTCTTATCCTAAATAAGGATCTGGTGACCACTGCAGAGGAGACTGACCCTTTGATTTCAAGACAATCTCCCCCTGCTTCGAGCTGGCCGCCTGTATTAAGTTTGGATAGGGCTATATCCTCTGGAGTTGTTGGCCTCCCAAACTCTGCTAACTGTGCTCTTGCTCTTAATAAGTTAGCTTTTATAGCACTACCGGTGGTTGGTGGTTACATTCCTGCATGGGATACATCCTTTGATGTGGAAAAGCATATGAGATTTCTTCTCCATTTGCCTATTACCAGCAGAGATATAAGTGGAGTAGCCTTACTCCCTAAAAGGCAGGGTCATACTGCAGTCTTGGTGGAATTCAGGGTGCCCTCCCTAGCCTCTAAGATTTTGGCAAAAGGGTCCCCCCCCCCCCGTTGGAGTCAAGCAGGGTGTATGTATCTGCAGTTTATGAGGGGATTGGGCAAAATGGTCCGAACTTAATGCAGTCGCACATAAATTTGGTAAACCTTTCGCCAGTGGTGCCTCCCAGAGTTGGATGTACTGAAATGCATCAGCCAGCTGGGAAGGTTTCAGCTTTGGGGATCCCAGCAGCTGGCGCTGTGACATCCTTAGATTTAATGGAGATTCAAGAAAAATCTGAGTCACATAACTTTTGTGGAAACAAAAATGCTCAAGGCCCATTTGTGGAAGAGCAAGGTTTAATTATGGAGCGTATGTCTCTTTTATGTGAATCACTGGCATATCCGGGCTGCACCTGGTGGGAAGCAGCATCTGGGAAAATCTGTGGCTCCTAATCCATCTCATTTAAAGGGAGGGAGCACCGATTTGCCTAGCTGCTTTCAGAGGGATGGCTCAGCTGTTACCGAGGTGGAGGCTTTAGGTGGAGAAAGGAATACGATGGCATGTACTGCTGGGGGTGTGTGTGTAGAAATCTCAGCAGCAAAATTATCCACTCCTAAAAGCAGTTATGCTGTTGATTTAATAAGACCTCTGAGTGAGGCAATTTTGCCTATCCAAGCTGCCATGGATGTTGCAAATCAGACTTTGACAGCACCCATGGCCTCCTTGGACTGTATTAAATCAAATTCTCTACAGCTTTCTGCTAGGAGAGAGCAGACGGTTCTGTCACTTTCGTATGATGGTACATCCTGCCTGTTAGGAGGGGAGCAAGTATACAACAATAGCATGCCAAAGGCTAAAACTACTCAAGCCGATGTTAAGGAATCCCTCCCTGACAGGATGGCTCTGGCGTGGCCAGTCTCTGAGGCTTTTACCTCGGTAAAAAGAGTGTCTGGGAGGGTGGGTTCAGAGGATCCCTTCGAGGGAGACTAGGGTTTACGGGAGGGGGTAGGACAGGTCCAGACCCCATATTTACCTAGTCTGACCCTGAATGAGCCCGTTATCTGAATTCTTTCTTGGAATATAGCAGGCTGGCGCTCCAAGGCTTCTGATAAGGATTTCTTGTTATTCTTAAATAAATTTGGCCTGATTTGCCTGCAGGAGTCCTGGGAGGTCGATGTAGATACCATCAAACTGGAGAGTTATTTAACCTGGGTAAATTCGGCTTCTTACCCCCGGGAGAATCGGGGGTGCTTTGTATCCTTTTGCGTTCCAGTTTGGGCCTATCATTTGAAAGTTTTGATGTGAATGGTCCTTGGTTGCAGGCTGGGAGATTATTTTTCCCCCGCAAAGGAAGTATGCTAATTTATAACATCTATATCCCTCCAGGGGAAAGGGTAATTCTATATGGCAGACTTTTCTATCCATATATTCTGAAAACTCAATGAAATACCTGGAGACCTCGAGTTTATTAATGGGTGACTTTAATGCCCGTATTGGACAAAATGTGGGACAAATTCTGGGCACGCTGAAGTTACATCATATGTTTGATGATGGCCAGGATCCAAATGGTGCCAGAGTATCTATGGATGGCAAAATTAACAGATTAGGTAGACTTCTGTATAAATTTATTCTTGAAAATTCTTTATGTATTCTTAATGGTAATACACCAGGTGATTTTCCAGGTGCTTTTACCTTTTGTAACACCCAGGGGGTGAGCGTGATAGACTTTTGCCTTCTGTCATCTTGCCTGTTCGATCATGTTGAATCCTTTCTTATCCACTTTAGGACTGAGAGCGACCATTTCCCATTAGCTCTATCTCTTGCATACCTCATGTCTGGCCTAAAACGATTCTACCAACCCAAATCAGCTCTGGGCTATGTAGGGTAAAGTGGTCTGAAATGATTGACCATCAAGTGGCCTCCTGTTTTGAATCCCACAAGTTGGCTGCCCTTAGACTAACAATGTCTGAGGCATGAAATGTGTGTCAGCCCATTAAGGCAGTAAAATCTATCACTGAGAAATTACTTCCCCTGCTAGTTAGATCGACCTCGCCTGCTTTAGTTGATTTCCACTCTCAGGGTTGGTGGGATTCAGAGTGTGAGAATAGGTGGACAATTTTGAGAAGGGCAGCTAGACTGCTAAAGGGAACATATTCCAGAGCTCTGATGACTGCATATAAGTCATTGCAGGCAGAATATCAGAACTTTATAAATGGGAAAAAATATGAGTTTGCCCGGGCCTATTGGGGAAAACTGCTAAAAGCTCTGGATACAAATAACAGCGGATTTTTTTGGAAACTGGTGAATGATGTGCTGAAAAGTGACCCATTATTTCAGACTCCTCAGATCCCTGAGTTACTTTGGGTTAATCATTTTACCGCTATATTTAATGACAGTAGCTGTTCTAGCTGTTCACTGCCCTGAACGTCTATCTAATGAACCACTGTGGGACAGGATAACTTAATTTGAGGCAGAGGAAGCCATTGCTGGCTTTAAAAATGGGAAGGCCCCTGGGAGTGATTTTCTCCCTACAGAAGTGTTTAAGGTGAACCCCCAGTGGCGGCTTAGCACCCTGGTGAACCTTTTTTCTTTAATAAACGATACTGGAATTATACCAGACTATTGGAAATCTAGTATAATAGTCCTGATTTACAAGAAAGGTGACAAAACTGATCCGCAAAATTATAGGCCTATCAGCCTCCTCCCCATTATCTCCAAATTATATTCAAAATTACTGCTGGGTCTTCTTATGAGTTGGGTAACTGACCAGGGTCTTTTGGCAGAGGAGCAGGCTGGCTTCCAACCCGGCAGAAGTACTATAGATCACTGTTTTATACTTAACCATCTTATCCATCAGTGCAGGAGTAGAGCGCTGGGTCTGTATGCTGCCTTTATCGTTTTCTCCTCTGCCTTCGACCTTATAGATTGCAATGCTCTTTGGGAAAAAATGGAGAGTATGGGGATTGAAGCTAGATTACTCTCTTTAATAAAATCTTTGTATACAGACACTAGACTGCGGGTTCGGGTAAATCTGCAGGGTAACTTAACTAAGGAGGTTTGCACAATGAGAGGGGTGCGACAGGGGTGCCTCCGTGCCCCTCTTCTTTTCAACCTTTATATGAATCAGTTGATTCTGAACTGTAGGGACAAGGTACCTGGCCCCCAAGGTTGGGGATCACCACATCCCAATTCTGATGTATGTGGATGACACGGTGCTGCTATCCACTGCTAGGTTGGGTTTGATAAGATTGCTTGTCGATTTTGGAAAAGATTGCAATCAGCAGGGACTCCGGATTAACTATAATAAAACTAAGATTCTGGTCTTCACAAAGCGTTATAAAGCCTATCCCTGGTTTCTGAATGGTCATTGGATCATGCAGGTCCGTACGTTTAAATATTAGGGATGGGCAAACAGAATGCGGTTTGGATGTTCGGTAGTTCAGTTTGAAACCCAAGTTCGGGTTCGATGGTTCGGTTCAGCCGAATCCGGGTTGGCTGAACTTGGACAAACAGTCAAAAATAGCACTACCAAAATAGAAACCAAAACGAAACTGAAACCTAAATTTTCGGCCCTGAAAAGATGATTTTACTGCCCCCGAACTCATCCAAACTCATCCGAACATTTGGATGAGTTCGGATGTTCGGTCACTCGAGAGTTCGGTTCGGCTGTTCAGTTCGGACGTCCGAACAGACCGAGTTCAGTCCGAACTCCGAACATCCAAACCGCGTTCGCCCATCCCTATTAAATATCTTGGTTTGGTCTTCTCCTTTAATGGGTCTTGGTCCTCCCATATCCGCTCAGCCAAAGTGGAGGCCAAGATTGGCACTCAGATGATATTAAGATTCTTTTTTTCTAAAGGTGGCCGGCTGGTTTCACCTGTTTGTTTGGTGTATGAGAGAAAAGTGCTAGCAAAGTTATTATATGGTGCTCAGGTTTGGGGCAATCAGGCTGATGCCCAGGGTATCCTGGAACCTATAAGAAACTCTTTTCTGAGAAAAATCTTGGGAGTTTCCCAGGGTACCCCCGCTGCTCTCATTAACTTGGAATCTGGCCATTTCTCTATTGAGACAGCAGTTAAGAAATTCATCTTGGGATACACTCTGAAATTGGCTCATAGCCCCCCTGATAAGATCCTATATAAGTATTTTGAGAGTGAACTTAATACCCCCGGTTTCCCCTGGATTGATTATGTTAAATAGCACCTGTGTGAGCTGGGCCTGCCTCTCTCCTTCCTGACAGTATTTTCTTGCAAAATGGGGGCTAAAATGTTATGAGAAAAAATTATGGATATTAATCTGCAAAACCTAAGGAGTCATGCTTGTAGTGTTCACTCTGGCCCTCTGTTCCAATTCTTTCTCCCCCCAAAGGAGGGGTGTAACTATTTGAAGGAGATTTTTTTACTTTCGTCTGAGGTGATCTTTTTCAGTTCTTAGATTTCAATCTTTTCGGTCAGCTGTGACATTAGGCAGGTATACCAGACTTCCATATGTTCTTCACCCATGTGGGGAGGGTGAGGTTGAGGACCTTCCACATTATTTTTTGTACTCTTCTTTATACCAACTGCCCGCGCCGATTTATGGCAGCAGCTAGGATATGATGAATGAATGAATAAGTTTTTATTGTTTGACCGTTGGTCATAACAACAGACAATACCGAAGTAAGTAAACGTACAGAAACTTTCAATAATCATATTACACTAACAACTAAAATACATATTAAAAAAGACCCCAACAACTGGGGACATAATTTATCGCCACATATCATTACCAAATGAATCCAAATCTTCCCCAGGTATGAATCACCCTAAAATTATAAGTCTCCAACTAAGACCACAAAAGGTTAGGCCTAGTTGCCCCGTCAGCCATCTCTGGCCCCAGAATTTTACCTCTCATGGCGCTAAGCTTGGGCTATCTTAAATATGAACATCTCTAATAATTCTATTAGTAAGTAATATATGGCCTTTACCTACCTAAATAATGGAAGGGAAGAAATCAACATCACTCTCTCACCACAATATTCCCTCCTAAGACTTATGGCCAGCAGAAACCTGGCCAATAATTGGCTTTGCTAACGATAGACCACTTTGCCCTTTGTGGCACCCATCCTAACCCTATTTACCTCTTATGGATAACAGATAGCTGGTGCTGCCCATACCCTACATGGGATTTAGAGTAGCCACAGTAAACCCCCATCAGCAAAAGATGCTAATGAGGGTTAAAGTTTACCTTATCCTTCTCACAGGTTATGGCAGGACCACTTTATCCCAAGGAATAACTTAAACATCCTAGATATCAAAGTTGGGGCCCACAGCCCCCGACGCTACCCTTTGGGTATATGAGAGTAAACAATGGAACCGGTTTTCCTAAATCCTATCAGCACCCCGCTCCCATCCTTGCCATAGCAGCATAGCCAAATTAGCAAAAATTGCCACTGCCTTAGTTAGGTCTGATGGGATAGGGTTTAAGCAAATTCTATAGCTTTTGGCCACTGAGTTCTTCTCCAGAAGATTTCGTACTGGGGTTAGTATTTTATCCCGAAGGTTCGCTAACATTGGACAATCGAATATTAAATGCCTATTGGTGTCTATATCCTGGAGATCACAAAAGCGACATATCCTGTCTTCCCAAGGGATCCCCATATAT
>QEPC01015363.1:1636406-1653728 GCA_003113815.1 Sphenodon punctatus
GGTAGTTCAGTTTGAAACCCAAGTTCGGGTTCGATGGTTCGGTTCAGCCGAATCCGGGTTGGCTGAACTTGGACAAACAGTCAAAAATAGCACTACCAAAATAGAAACCAAAACGAAACTGAAACCTAAATTTTCGGCCCTGAAAAGATGATTTTACTGCCCCCGAACTCATCCAAACTCATCCGAACATTTGGATGAGTTCGGATGTTCAGTCACTCGAGAGTTCGGTTCGGCTGTTCAGTTCGGACGTCCGAACAGACCGAGTTCAGTCCGAACTCCGAACATCCAAACCGCGTTCGCCCATCCCTATTAAATATCTTGGTTTGGTCTTCTCCTTTAATGGGTCTTGGTCCTCCCATATCCGCTCAGCCAAAGTGGAGGCCAAGATTGGCACTCAGATGATATTAAGATTCTTTTTTTCTAAAGGTGGCCGGCTGGTTTCACCTGTTTGTTTGGTGTATGAGAGAAAAGTGCTAGCAAAGTTATTATATGGTGCTCAGGTTTGGGGCAATCAGGCTGATGCCCAGGGTATCCTGGAACCTATAAGAAACTCTTTTCTGAGAAAAATCTTGGGAGTTTCCCAGGGTACCCCCGCTGCTCTCATTAACTTGGAATCTGGCCATTTCTCTATTGAGACAGCAGTTAAGAAATTCATCTTGGGATACACTCTGAAATTGGCTCATAGCCCCCCTGATAAGATCCTATATAAGTATTTTGAGAGTGAACTTAATACCCCCGGTTTCCCCTGGATTGATTATGTTAAATAGCACCTGTGTGAGCTGGGCCTGCCTCTCTCCTTCCTGACAGTATTTTCTTGCAAAATGGGGGCTAAAATGTTATGAGAAAAAATTATGGATATTAATCTGCAAAACCTAAGGAGTCATGCTTGTAGTGTTCACTCTGGCCCTCTGTTCCAATTCTTTCTCCCCCCAAAGGAGGGGTGTAACTATTTGAAGGAGATTTTTTTACTTTCGTCTGAGGTGATCTTTTTCAGTTCTTAGATTTCAATCTTTTCGGTCAGCTGTGACATTAGGCAGGTATACCAGACTTCCATATGTTCTTCACCCATGTGGGGACCTTCCACATTATTTTTTGTACTCTTCTTTATACCAACTGCCCGCGCCGATTTATGGCAGCAGCTAGGATATGATGAATGAATGAATAAGTTTTTATTGTTTGACCGTTGGTCATAACAACAGACAATACCGAAGTAAGTAAACGTACAGAAACTTTCAATAATCATATTACACTAACAACTAAAATACATATTAAAAAAGACCCCAACAACTGGGGACATAATTTATCGCCACATATCATTACCAAATGAATCCAAATCTTCCCCAGGTATGAATCACCCTAAAATTATAAGTCTCCAACTAAGGCCACAAAAGGTTAGGCCTAGTTGCCCCGTCAGCCATCTCTGGCCCCAGAATTTTACCTCTCATGGCGCTAAGCTTGGGCTATCTTAAATATGAACATCTCTAATAATTCTATTAGTAAGTAATATATGGCCTTTACCTACCTAAATAATGGAAGGGAAGAAATCAACATCACTCTCTCACCACAATATTCCCTCCTAAGACTTATGGCCAGCAGAAACCTGGCCAATAATTGGCTTTGCTAACGATAGACCACTTTGCCCTTTGTGGCACCCATCCTAACCCTATTTACCTCTTATGGATAACAGATAGCTGGTGCTGCCCATACCCTACATGGGATTTAGAGTAGCCACAGTAAACCCCCATCAGCAAAAGATGCTAATGAGGGTTAAAGTTTACCTTATCCTTCTCACAGGTTATGGCAGGACCACTTTATCCCAAGGAATAACTTAAACATCCTAGATATCAAAGTTGGGGCCCACAGCCCCCGACGCTACCCTTTGGGTATATGAGAGTAAACAATGGAACCGGTTTTCCTAAATCCTATCAGCACCCCGCTCCCATCCTTGCCATAGCAGCATAGCCAAATTAGCAAAAATTGCCACTGCCTTAGTTAGGTCTGATGGGATAGGGTTTAAGCAAATTCTATAGCTTTTGGCCACTGAGTTCTTCTCCAGAAGATTTCGTACTGGGGTTAGTATTTTATCCCGAAGGTTCGCTAACATTGGACAATCGAATATTAAATGCCTATTGGTGTCTATATCCTGGAGATCACAAAAGCGACATATCCTGTCTTCCCAAGGGATCCCCATATATTGGCTCTCCAATACCGCCGACAGGAAGACTCCACAGCGCAGTCTGGCAAAAGCCCATCTAATATTATAGTTTGGCCAAGTAACCAGATAAGAATCAGCAAGGGAAGCCCCCAAAGGGACATAATCCCTGGCTATCTGTTGTAATTGAACCTGCGCCGAATCTAGCTGACATTGTTGATCCCTAAGTCGTTCTCTAACCAGGTACCAGGCTGGTTTAAATCCTAAAGCGATCAACCTAAGGGGGTCAAAGCCCAGCCTCCTAACCATCCCCTCCACTTGCTCCAACCAAGGAGCCAAAAGCCCTCCATCCCATGCTAATCTCAGCAGTGATTTTTCCTTCGGGGGGAGAAGAACTATCTTTAGCCAATACCTAACTATCGACTGTGAAGCTAGAAAAGATAGTGGCCAGCAACCCAGCTCCTGCCTCAGCAGGATCTGGGGGGTACCCCTCGGAACTCCCAGGACTGCATGCATAAAGGTATTTTGGATAGGCTCCAGGGCATCGATGAATATCAAACCCCAAACCGGGAAGGCGTACAGAAGCTGGGGTATAACTTTTGCCCGGAGCAGACAGAGGGCAGGGAGGACCAGTCTAGCCCCTTTCCCAAAAAAGAACTTCAAAATGGCTCCAGTCGTCTGGGAGGCTAGGCTCTTTACAGCCACCCCGTGTTCCTGCCAACTCAAAGAGCTGGAGAAGTTCACCCCTAAGTATCTAAATTGGGTCACCTGGGCGATTTCATTACACCTGATCCGACATTGATGTGTTTCTTTACTCTTCCTACACTCCACTATCATGACCTTGGCCTTTGAAAAGTTTATATCCAAACCCTCTCTCAGCGCATAGTCCCCCCCACAGTTCATTACCCTCCGTAGGCCCACCAACGACTGTGAGACCAAAACAGCATCATCCGCATACAGCAGGGACGCGATTTTTTTGTCACCCAGTTGCAGCGGGTGAGATTCTACTGTTAACAAATAGGGGGGGAGATCATTTATGAAGATATTAAATAAGGCTGGGGCCAAAAGGCACCCCTGTCTTACCCCCCGATCCACCTCAACCTTCCTTGATAGTGCACCCTCCTAGGATATGATGATGTCAGACCCTGTCTGAGTCTTCTATTATACTGCCTCTTTGATACATCTTCGGCGGTCTCCTTGGCTGTTACAAAATTTGCTTTTAGAGTCGAGCAAAATTTTGATTAACCTCGGGTGTGGGTCTGTGGTAATGTTTAAGTGCAATTTATTGTTGAATCTGTGTATTAGTTTATAATATTATTGCTAAATGTAGCTATTTTTGTATTTATATTGCCTTTTGTTTCTGTTGCCTGTTTTGTAGTTGTAATCTGTTTTGTTATGGCTAAGGCCAGTACAAATAAATGAATGATTATTATTATTATTATTATTATTATTATTATTATTATTATTATTATTATTATTATTATTTATTTTATTTATTTATTATACTGCCTCCTGCTCTAGTTGGATCTCCTGGTCTAATATTCATTTTTAAAATCAGCTTTCGTGCCATTTAAAAATCCATCCACTGAAAATACTACAAAAGCCTAATTTGTGTAATTTATCCCCAATTGTCAGGCCCCATATATCAAATGGTTCCTTCCTCCTGGACAAGACGAAGATAACTTCAACTAATATGAGAGTAATGCAATTTCTGCCTGGGACTTTAAATAATGAGATCAAGTTTCTGCCCTTAACAAAACCTGGGGGGTACACTTAGGGACTCCCAAAATAGTACGGGGAAACCTGTTCTGCAACTTATCCAGTTGATTCAAGAAATCTTTTCTCCAAATTGGAAAGGCACTATTTTGGCCCTAAATAATTGTAGGGCCGGCTCTACTAGTTTCCCTCCCTTTGAAAAATAATAGCCTATAATTACCTGAGTCACACAAGGGGCCTACTGGAATTGGACCCCGCTGTCGCCTTGTGTGCAGCGGGGACAGATTTGTGCCCGCCCCATCAGGGGAATAACGGCACACGTGGGGGGCGGGAAGCCGCCCAAGACTGCTCCGGCAGGGCGATCCCTTGCATGCTGCAACGAGCCCGTTGCAGCATGCAAAGGGACAGAGGCGCGAAAATGCGCCAAGCTGATTGGCTCTTCGGAGCCACGTGTTTTGGAAGGCGCGCGAGCCGCGGCATTCGGCCGCAAGCAGCGCCAGAAGCAGGACGCTCGTCGGGGGCTGTGCGAGGCTGGGAGGCCTTAAGGAGCGGCGCGGAGCTAAGCGGGCGGCCGGGATCGGCTAGCAAGGGAGGACCGGCTTTGCGAGCCAAAAGGGGGGCATTAAAAAAGCGGAGGGTTTTTTCGGCTGGGGGCACAAGGGGATCGGGTGGAAGGGGGCGAGGACTCGCATCACCCCCCCTCCCCTTTTTCTTTCTGCAAGTGCCTGTTGGGACTGTGGGCGAGCACCGGGTGGGGTGCAGGGGACCCCCTCCCCCATCCTTCACCTTTGGGGTTTCACAGGCGAATCAGCTTCGGGGCTGGGGACGCGATACCCCTCCCCCCCCTCCCATTCCATCTAAATCCACTTGGGGCATTGGTGCCAATCGTTGGGGTGTGTGAGGATAAGACCCTTGCCACTGCCCCCCCCCTTTTTCACTACGCGAAGCCTTCTGGGTCTGACCCGAGAATGGGCAGAACTAAGAAGGGACAGGTGGCTGCAAGGCCTCAGGGAAAGAGGGGGCAAAAGAGGGGGGCAGCTGTTCAGCCCCCCCCCCTTGCAACAGATGGAGGAGAGATGGGAGAGGGGGCTCCTCCAGTGCCCGTGTTCCCACCTGGGGCGGCGGGGCCTGGGGCGGTAGGAGGGCCGCCTGGGCACGTGCAACCAGGCGGGCCTCTACCCAGTGCGGGTGCAGCTCCCCCAACAAGGGACTCAGTGTTAATGCCAGGGGGGCGTGGCGGTGAGATGTTGGGGGCCCAAGGCGGGCAGCAGCCACCCGAGGCGTGGCTTCAGCAGGGGCACGGCCAGGCCTTTTTGCAGGCCATGGAAGCCAGAATGACGGGGTGGGACAGCATGATGACCCGGCTGGAGGCTTCAGGCATTCTGGACCCAGGCCGGGTCGGGGGTCTGTCTGGGGGAAGGCAGAGCCATAACTTACAGGAGGTGTCCTTGCAGTCCCACGACAGGGTGAGACAGGAATTCGGAGGGCCAGCAGTCGAGGCACTGGCAGAAAAAGTGAATAGGATGGAGCAGCAGATGACACGAATTACTCAGCTGCTCGAGGAAGGCAGGGGCCCTCGGGCCGAGGCGGCCCTATCATCAAGGCGCATGGAGCTGCAGGATGTCGGGGCTGCGGCTGCAGCAAGTAGCAGTGTTGGTGAGTTGGTCCCGTCCCCTGTGTGTGCCCAGGGAGCCGAGCCACCTGTGGATGGTGCGGGTATGCGGGAGCATCAAGGACCGGGCCTGTTAGAAGGCGATAGCACCGGGGGGCCAGGCGGGAGTATGGCGGGAACCCCCGGGGCAACAATAGCAGGGATGGGTGGCATGGGGGTGACAGGCAGGGGACCAGCCGAAACCCCAGGGACGGCAATAGCTGGGCAGCCAGGGGCGAGTTGGTCTGGGGTATGTTCGGGGCAACTACCCATACAACAGGATCCCAACCGTCTCGTGTGGGTGGACAACGTGTGGCGTCCACATGGGTCGGTTAGCCAGGCATCAGACACCGGGGGACAGGCCCCGCAACCGGGGCCAACAATGGTGCAGACAGCACAACTGGCTAGCGTAGCTAGTCAAGGGTTAGCAGCAACCAGTGGGGTTGCACAGGAGGTTTCCCCGTTACAGGGGGGGTACGCCCGGGTATCGGCGCCTTTGGGGGTGCATCTCCTGCAATCAGTGAGGGAGAAGATTTGGAAGGGAGATTATATTGATCTCTTCGGGATCCTTTTTTGTGACCCAATTCCGGATCCGAATGCGCGGCCCGAGGCAAAGGAGTTGGAAAGGGCAAAGAGGCGCAGGATCGATAGAAACTGGGCCAACTGGGAATCTGCCTTCATCGTCTACGCCGGCGTGGTAATGCAGGCATTCCCAGAGAGGGCAGTCGCGCTGTGGAAATATTTCGACATAGTGCGGCGGGCATACCTTACGAAGGACGGTTTTGGTTGGCTGCGGTATGACGAATCATTTCGTCAGAACGCGGCAATCACACCCGGGGTGCGCTGGGACGTAAAGGACCACGACCTATGGTTAGAGTGTGTACAGGGGAAGGAAGTAGTGCGCGCCGACAGCGGCCATATCATCATTAAGGGCGATGGTCAGCCAGTGGATGGCTTTCGGGGGGAGCAAACGAAGAAGGGGCAGCAATCGCTCGCATGTTGGGATTTCAACGAAGGGAAGTGTTTTCGTTCCTTTTGCAGATTCCGGCATGCGTGTTTGCAATGCGGAGGGTCCCACCCCTCCACCAATTGTCAGCGTCGACGGGGGTCGAATCAAAGAGGGAAGCGGGGTTTCCAACCTGGGTTTGGAAAAGGAAACGGGGGGGCGCAGGCTGGCCCAGGGAAGGGCACCAACCCCAGTTAGGTGGTGGGTATTAGAGCAATTGTTGCGGGATTATCCCGACCCTGAGTTAGCGTGTTATATAGTTGAAGGTTTTAAATACGGTTTTGAGATTCCATTTGAGGGTGTGCGTGAGCACTGGATGGCGCAGAACCTGCGATCAGTTAAGGGCATGGAAAGGGTCGTCGAGAAAAAAATAAAAAAGGAATTGGCTGAGGGCCGGATTGCGGGCCCATTTGATTCATTGCCAGTGGATAACTTGAGGGTATCACCGTTAGGAATAGTGCCTAAAAAGGCCCCGGGGGAGTACAGGTTGATACATCACCTTTCGCACCCCCGGGGATCTTCGGTGAATGATTTCATTCCAGCGGAGCTTTGTACGGTCCACTACGCTTCTTTTGATCAAGCGGTAGAGTTGGTCCGTGAATCTGGAAAAGGGGCTCTGATGGCGAAGAGCGATGTGAAATCCGCCTTCCGGCTTTTGCCTGTGCACCCCAAGGATTTTGAATTGTTGGGGTTCGCATTCCAGGGCCAATTTTACTATGATAAAGCGATGCCTATGGGATGCTCTATCTCATGTGCCGTTTTTGAGAAATTCAGCTCTGCGCTGGAATGGATTGTCAAACGAAGGGCTGGGACTAGGTTAATTTCTCATTATCTCGACGATTACTTATTTATCGGGAGAGCGGGGTCAGCAGAGTGTGCTGAACTATTGACGACCTTCCGGCAGGTAGCGGAGTTAGTAGGGGTGCCATTGGCGGAAGAAAAGACTGAGGGTCCTGCCCCGGTCTTGACATATTTAGGGATAGAATTGGACTCGATCTCGCAGTGTTCCCGGTTGCCTGAGGACAAGTTGAGGGTACTTCGTAGTGACATCGCGGCCTGCATGGGGGCTAGCAAGGTGACGCTGCGGGCGTTGCAATCCCTATTAGGTAAGCTAAATTTCGCCTGTCGGGTGGTGGCGCCGGGCAGGGCGTTTTTGTCCCGCCTTTATAAAAAAACGGCCCGTGTTTCCTTGCCGCATCATCATATCAGGGTCACCAGGGAGATGAGGGAGGATTTAAAGGTGTGGGTAGAATTCCTCCGAGCCCACAACGGGGTCAGTATGTGGAGGGAGGTGCTTCGAGTAAACGCCGAGTTGCAGGTGCACTCTGATGCGGCGGGGTCAGCGGGTCTGGGAATTTATTTCCGCGGGAGGTGGTGTGCAGAACAGTGGCCAACCCGCTGGGGTACCGCGGGGATGTTAAAGGACCTAACATTCTTGGAACTATTTCCAATAGTGGTGGCGGTCTATTTATGGGTGGAGCAATTCAGGAATAGGAAGGTGCTATTTTGGTGTGACAATTTAGCTGTGGTGCACATCGTGAACAGTTTGTCATCAAAGTCAGAGAGGGTTATGCGCCTGGTGAGGTTTTTCGTTTTGTGGTGCTTGAGGCACAACATAGTTTTCTGCGCAAAGCATGTGCCAGGGGCAGAAAACGAGATTGCTGACGCCCTTTCTCGTTTCCAGATACAACGTTTTCGGGAACTCGCCCCTCAGGCCAGGGAGAAACAGGAATACGTTCCTCAGGAGCTCTGGAGCCTTGGATTATAGAGGTTATAGAAGCTGTAAAGGGGGCGGTCTCGCCGGCCACGTGGCAACAGTACGAACGGGCGTTGAGGGAGTTCAGTGTTTTTGCGAGGAGCAAAGGCTGGTCAATAGTTTTTCCAGTCCCTCTGCCTCAGGTGGTGCAGTTTGGACTGGCGCTTCGGAAGAAGGGCTTGGCGCCTGGCACGATTGCAGGGAAGTGGTCGGCCCTATCTTTCTTGTCAAAGATGGTAGGGAATTCAGAACTGCCGGGCTCCCCAGTCCTACGGGCTATGCTCGAGTCCTGGAAGCGGCAAGGCTGCGACAGGGTGGACACACGGGTGCCGATGTCCCCCAAGTTGTTGGCTGATATAGTGGGTGATCTCCGGGCGATTTGTACGGAAGAGTTCGAGGTAAAACTGTTTCAAGCGGCCTTTGTCATTGCCTTTTTCGGTGCATTGAGGGTGGGCGAGCTGGTGGCGGGCTCACGTACAGATCAGTCGGGTAGGGCCCTGCAATCGGGCGATGTGTCTATGGGAATAGATAGGGTGGAACTCTGTATTCGGGTTTCGAAGACTGATCAGAGGAAGAAGGGGGCCAAGGTGGTGCTCTCCAGATCACTCGAGCCACGGATCTGCCCGGTCCAGTGTTTAGGGGCATTCCTAGCAGTGAGACCTCAAATTGTGGGGCCGTTGTTGGTACACCGTTCAGGTGTGCCGCTTTCACGCTACCAGTTTGTGGCAGTCATGAGGCAATGCCTGGCGAGGTTGGGGGTATCGGGACGGTTCTGTTCCCATTCCTTCCGAATAGGGGCTGCATCCTCAGCGGCAGCCGCGGGACTGGCAGTAGAGGACATCAAGGCAGTAGGCCGATGGAAGTCAAGAGCGTACAAGTCATACGTACGCCCCCTACAAAGGAAATAGGGAAACACTACGAGCAGTAGTGACAATGGTTACCTTCTTTATGTTTCAGGTTGGCAACGTGGCCAAGACAGAAGGGTCGTCTGGATGGTAGGCCACAGTTTCGTTGTTTGGGCTAAAAGGAGGGCAGGGATCTTGGGGTTAGGGACCCAGTTGGGGTTGGCCCCTCATGCTGAGGTGGCATGGATGGGGAAGAGGGGCATGTTGTGGCCCCAGGTGCTGCCCATGTTCTTGGGCTGGACAGGGCGTTCCCCCCCTCGGGTTATATTGTTCCATGTGGGGGAGAATGATCTCACTAGGGGATCGGGTCTGGACTTATCGATAATGGTCCGGCAGGATTGGCTGCGAATTAGGGAAATGTTCCCGAGGACACTGTTGGTATTCACGGCGCTTCTACAAAGAATCAAGTGGCCGGGTGCGAACAGTGCGAGAGCGGTGGATCGATCACGCAAACGTGTTAACAATGAGATTAGGAAAGTGGTAGAAGAGTCTGGGGGAATATGGTTGCTCCACAGCGATATAACTTGGACCAGGCCCGAGTTGTACTGGGCTGATGGGGTGCACCTTTCAGATCAAGGTATGGATCTATATTTGAAAAAAATCCGGGATGTTCTACTAAAAAGCCTGGCCTAAGTGGGTAATTGTTTGGGTGAGTGCGGGGGTCGTTCGGCAATAATTATTGCCGACCTTGGTGGCGGTGTTCAGTACCATGAAGGAAGAAAACCTTGGAAAGGACCAGAAAACGGCCTTGGTGGCTATGGGAACATCTGGTATGTGTAGGGTGGTAGGCCAACCAAAATTGGGATACGGGAAGCAGGTGAGGAAGGGGGGCTCCCTGCTGCTATCCCGGTAGAGGGAGACTGGCCTAAGGTACCACATGGTAGGATCTGAGCGGTCCCGATGTGGTGCCAGGTGTCAAGTCTTCCCTAGGTATGGCTAAGGTGGTCTAATGGTGAATGGATTGGACTGGTAACTCCAATCCGGGAACAACACATGGTACTGAACGCGGGGAGTGAGGGTCATTATGGCCAGGTCTAACAGTCAGGGTGTACCTCACTCCCCTTAGGACTCACCCAAATTAGTGGTCTCATCGATTGGCTCAGGGACAATTCTGACGAATTCTAATTGGCAATAAGAACGAAAGGGGGTAAGGGATCCACCGTTCTCATTGTTAGGGTGATTGGGTTATAATGGTTTTGTTCTTTAACAGGTTTATCGTTGGCTGGTCATTTAATAAACAGTTGCGGCCAGTTCACCCAAAACTATGTGTCTGTGTGTTTATTTGAAAAGTGCCTTATTTCCTGTGCGGGAACAAACTGCCTTGAAATAGAGATTCCAACTCAAGGTGGCAGGTATATTCACTGCCAAATAATTGAATGCACTGACTTGCTCTATCTCTTGGACATTCATTAACCATCTATACTTTCTCTTCTTGGCCCCTTCTACCAGAATTTTAGTATTTGAGTAATTTAACCGAAGGCCTTCTTGTGAACAATATGTGGCAAAGCCCCCCCATAGATCTTCTTAGGCCTACCTGCGTAGTTGATATCAAAACAGTATCATCCACATAAAGGAGTATGGGGAGCTGTCTCCCCCCTAGCCTAGGCGGATGATATTCTTTCTTACTCATGCTCTGTATAGCGTCATTCAAGAACAAGTTAAATAGTGCAGGGGCCAGGATGTAACCCTGTCTAACTCCAATATCCACTCTTATATGCTTTGCTAGTTTCTGGTCACATGAAAAGCATACTTGTAAGGAATTGTTTGTATAAAGCTTTATAATTAAATAAAGAGGGCGATGATCAATGAATGAGGAATTCAATTTCCTCTACAGTCTCTCTCTATTCATAGAATCGAAGGCTGTCTGAAGGTCAATGAAGCACAAATAAAGTGACGAGTTTTTCTCCTGCTTTGTATATTTATGTATCAACTGGGATACAATGAATACCTGGTCTAAAGTCGATTGACCCTCTCTGAAACCTGCCTGTTCAATTCCAAAAATATTCTGTTCTACCATCCAGCAGGACAATTTTCCAGATAAGTATTTAGCATAAATTTTGGAAATTAAACAAAGAAGGCTGATAGGCCTATATTTTTGTGGATTATCTGGATCACCTTTCTTGAAAATTGGAATGACTATACTATTTTGCCAAGCATTAGGGAGTATCCCTTGATTAAAGTAAATAAAGGAGCTAATATCTTAGCCAACCATTCAGGTTTTGCCTTTAAGAGCTCCGGGGGGGGGGGGGGGGGGGGGGGTGGTTACCCCTCTTTAAATCACTGATCAGATCTATAATTTCTTCCTGAGTTACCGAGGGCCATTCCTGCAAAAGTTCAAAAGGTGAGACCCAGTTCCTGGTATCCAGATTAACTGGCCTTGAGAAAAGGGACCTGAAATGATCTACCCACACTTTGGGCAACAAACTAGGGAGACTCAGTACTTTTTAAATCTATTTTTGCCTTCTTTATTAGATTCCAAAAACTTCTGGAAGCATTGTGCCTCGCAGCCATTACCAAATCATTCCAATCCCGCTTCTGTGCTGCCAGATTTTTAGCATTAAGGATGGACTTATAATGTCTTCTACCAACCTGGAGAGACTCTCTATCCTCTCTAGAAGAGTAGCTTTTCAATCTCCTGGATAATTTCCGCAGCTTTGCTCTCAGGTTGCGGCATTCACCGTCAAACTAACGAGATTGAGGGTAAACCCTATTTCCACTTTTAACCAAAGTTAACAAAGGGTGAACTCACTATTTCCTCAATATAGATATTTTATCTGCCCCAGGGCATAAAAAGGCTCAGCAAAGATCCAGCAGTAGCTCTGATTCAGTCAATTTCACAAAGGCCTCTTCAACCTTTGCGGAGTCGGACCACATTTCCATGTCCTAGCCACAGCGTGCTCCTCCCCATCAGCAATTAAATTACTTCGAGCAGAACTCTCCATGTTCACCTGATATCTTGTAGGATTGCAGAAGGTTAACATTACAGGAAAATGCTCCATCATGTGGTGAGGAATAACCTGTAATTCCAGCACCACAAATAATAAAGAGTTTGCTATCATACTATAGACTAATACACTAGACCCCAAAGGGGAATGGTAGGTGAAATTACCATCCAGATCTCCATCTAGGACCCCGTTTAAGATAGTCAGGTTCCACTATGCAATAAAATTTTGCGATCTAGGGGTTCTGCTACAAGTTTTCACATCTTTAGAGGTCCAGATGTTGTTCAACGGAGGAACCAACAGGAGGCTTGAGGATTTCACATTCTGTACACCTCCTGGGTTTCCCATCCTAGTATTGAAATCCCCCTCTAGAAGAATAGAAGCAGATGGGTATTTCCTTGACGCCGCCTGCACATTTTTGTTCATAACTCTCCAAATTCCATCATTATAATATGGAGATGAATTTGGTGGAACATAGGCAGTCATTACTAAAAATTCAAAGTTTGGATCTAGAGTAACATACCAAATAGAAAAAAATGCTAAAAAAGAAGAAACCAAAAACATTTTTATACCCTTTCTACACGGGAGGGCCAAACTCCCACTTGGTCTACCCCCACTAGTTGAAGGCATTGCATTTATACACAATGCCTGGGATTGAAAAAAACTCCAACATTCAGGTCTCCTGCAAAATAATTATATCTTGTTCTCTAATGAACAGTAAAAAATCTGGATCCTTAACGCTATGTCGCCATCCTGCAATATTCCAATTTAGGAATTTCAGTGCCCCAGATGGCAAAGGTAAATGTCAATTTTTTATTGACTCAGAATTGCTTAGTTGCGTTAAACTCACCTGCAGCTTACTAATAACCAGGGATGACTCATGAAAGGCATTATTTCCCTCCTTGAAAGGTTGAGAACTTTGTTCTATGGGGAGGGGAATAGCATTTTCACAAGCCGGAACCTTTTCCCCCCTAGTTAAAGTAGATGACTTACTTTCAATCAGTGTCCCAACTTGTGAAAGCTGTGATTCTGACTCTTTAACCCCGTAAACACTATTTAATAGACTTGCCTCAGATAGATTGGTAATTTCAATGGAGGCTGAATGTAGGACATGCTTATGACCAGACATTGTCCCTACCAGAGTAAAAGCAGAAAGTATGGTTTTCTTAGAACATAGTCTATTTGAATCCCTCAGCTGAAGGGAGAGGGACTTCGTTTTTTGTATTAGTTCTAGTTTGTCATAGAGTTTTCCCATATTTTCAACAAATCATGATTGATCCATCAACAACACACCTTCTGTCCTCTGATTGAAATGCCTTTTCTCCTTGAATTTATTAACGTAGTGCCTGGCCTCCTCCTGAAATTGTATTTCCATCAACCGATCCTCCGACAGGTCAATAAAACCATCAGGCCTCCTTGCATTTATGAGATTTACCGGGCTAGTACAGTTACTAGCCATAGCTACCGCTATATCCTTTCCTTTAATCGGAGGATATGTCGCAGCTTGCCTGGCCTTCCTCTTAGTGGGTATTCCCTCATTATGACCCATGTGGTCAAAGACCGCTAAACAGTCCTTACCTAAATCATAAGCCTTTGCAATAAACACCGCTCTTGAGTTCAGGAAAGCTTCATGTTTAAAGATCATTGTTACAAAATTCTGGGATTTAAAAGACACCTTTACCATCCAATGATCTTTTGTGTGGCATAGATGGTCCAATGCACTGATGTCTTTCCTTGTTACAGTAATATGTAAAAGAGTTCTTAAATGCTCTGCCACATCTAGCGGAGTACACCAAAATGGGAGATTTCCGGATGGAAGAGCCAATATTGTAAATATCACAGTGCCAGATAACATACTATATGTATCCCCTACTTTCTGACACCCCACTTTCTTCCCTTGAGATTTTAAAACCACCGACCTACTAGCTAGCACTTGTGGAGGACAATAGCCCTCACTACGCAGTTTTACAGGATTTTCCCTCACTAGATCTAACTGTTCTTTCCCAACAGTCTTCACTGGAATCTCCTGAACAGCTCCCTGGGAAGAGACTAGTTTGTCAATTTTGCTATCAAGTGCATTTATATGAAGATACATATGATGAACAGTATGTGTAGTAATTTGAACATGGTCTATTAAGAAGCCAACTAGAGCATTTTCCTGTGACACCTCACCCCTCTGCACAGGGAACTGAAAAATGTCGAAACCTGGACTAACCGCCCGCCATTCAACCATCTGGTTTGTTGACCTAACTAGGGAAGACTGATCTCCTTGCAGGTTTGCCGAGACGGCATATCGATTGGACATAGGCAGCTGACCCTCTGGTCATTCCTTCACTACCTGAGTGTGCGCCTGAGGAGGAAAAAAACAATCCTCCGTTGCTTAGAGGACTTCATTGTCAGAGGAGACATTGACATCACCTCAGCGTGAGATCTTTTTGCGGGCAACATCTGTGGAGGCGATCAGCACCCCCACCACTAGCCACAGAGGACAAGTAAGGGGAGGAATGAGGGGGAAAACAACTGAGGAGGAGGGGTTCCTTGTGCCTCCAAGGGCGACTCCCAAGGGTAGCAACCCTTGTACTCTCACCCTTAGGCTCGCGCCCATGGCTCGTGCCCCCTACGGGCCAAGTCCTTTTATTCTGGCAGGTTTTTATGCTCCGCCCCCTCTCCCCATCACCCACGCTCAGCATTGTTACAGGTAAGTCAATCAGAGTCCCGGCTGCTGGCAGAAGCTTCAATTACAGCACCCCGCACTCCACAGCTCCACAATGTCTCCCGCTCACCTCGTCTTTTCTTCCAGCAGGTTTTGATGCTTTGACCCCCCTCCCCAGCACCCCCACTTGACTTTGTTACAGGTAAGTCAATCAGAGTCTCGGCTGCTGGCAGCGGCTTCAATTACAGTGCCCCGCACTCCACAGCTCCGCCCTCCACCACGTCAGCGGGTGTCACCAACTGAAAGTGATCCCACAAAATTGGACAAGTCGGGGTTTCTACAACGTCTACCTCCTCCACTGTATTAAGTGTGGGATTGAGGTCTTGGTGAATACGAGCAGTTTTCTCCACAAATTAATCCAGAAAAAGGTCACAGTGGGAAGATGATGACTCAACCCCAGGGTTGAGTGAGGCCAGACTGACCAGCCCCTGCACAACCCAGAACAGCTCCGCCGGATGGATTTTGCAGACGCTATGAGGTCAGCAAAGAACTCCTTCTTTGCTGCCCGCATAACCACGGCATAGGCTCATAAACTAGCTCTATGTCACAATCTGTCAGCTTCAGCATGGGAACGATGCCACCGTCACTCCAACTGTCGCCCCTCTTGCTTCAGCATCCGCAGCTCCTCAGAGAACCAAGGAGGCCTGTGGAGCCTCTGCCTAGTCAACAGACACCTGGGAGTCATTTGATCAATGACCTCCATCAGCAAGGTATTCCATAGCTTGATGAGGTCATTGATGAGACGATCGTCAAGGTAAGAGGGTAATTCCCCTAGGGTGCTTAGAAACTACACTGGGTCCAACAACCTCCAGGGGTGGACCATCCTAATAGGTTCAACACCCTTCAGGGGGCAGACATGTGCTAGAAGGGAGAACTGCAGGAGGTAATGATCCGTCCATGACAACGGCACAGTTGATATCTCTCCCATTAACGGAGCACCCGCCTCAAGGCCAATGCAAAACATGAGGTCCAAGGTATGTCCTCCAAGATGTTTTGGGCTGATGACACTCTGGGACAGGCCCAAGGTTTCCATGGTGGCCATGAACTCATGCTCGGCTCCCTCAAGAACCACGTCGGCGTGAATGTTGAGGTCCCCCAAGACTATCATCTTTGGGGACCGCAACACCACCTCCAACACAGCTTCTGCCAGAGCATGCAGGGAGGCCGCCGTACTGGTAGGTGCACAGTATACCAACAGCACTCCCAAACTGTCCCCTGCCAAATCCAACACAAGGTCTCTATGCGACCTGAAGATGACACCCTGCCACTCAGGGTGCTTCCAAATGACTACCTTCAATGCCTACCATGGCTCACAGACCACCCCTCTTTAAAAATCACAGCTACACCACGCCCCCCTCAATCCCTCCGACCATGGCTGGTGTTGTACGGAATACCCGGCCGGAACAAAATCAGCCAGGATAGGCCCCGATTCATTGTCCAGTCAGGTTTCTGTAATGCATGCGAGATCAGCAGCATAGTCCAGGATTACCTCCTGGACCGTTGTTGCCTTATTTGCCACAGACCTTGCGTTTAACACCTCCAAACCCAGGCTGGGGGGCCCCTGACCAAGTTCCACCTGTTCACCTGCACTAGTTCTCTCTGTCTTCCTCCTATGCCCTGCTCTCTGTGGGACAATCAGTCAGGGGCTTCCCAAGGCTCCCCTCTCTGGGATCCTGCCACTCAGGGGCTTCCAAATGACTACCACCAACAGTAAGCGAAACATATCCAAGTATGATATGTCACCTCAGCTTCCCAAGGGGCCCCACCCCCCATGAGGGGATCTATCTACAATCTAAAGATGCCCCACCACTCGGGGGGATTCCCAAGGTGGCCCCCCGTGGGGTGATCTCTATGCGACCTGAAGATGATGCCCTGCTACTCAGGGGGCTTCCAAATGACTACCAGTGCCACCAACAGTAAGCAAAACCTATCCAGGTATCATATGTCACCTCAGCTTCACAAGGAGGCTCCCCGATCTCTGTACGAGAGTGAACACCCAATGCCAACCACTGCCGCCTGCTTCCAGAGAGCCTCTCTCTCTCTGGAACACCCACAGGGGCGGCCGGTGGGTTTTTAGTTTTGAAGGGCAGTAAGGCCATCCGACCCGCTGGTGGTAAAGCAGCCAGCAGGCCAGCGAACCGGTGGGCAGAGCCAGGGCAACACTAGGCGAAGCCAGGAAATGGTAGGCAGAGCCAGGGCATAACCCAGCAGCAAGGAGTTCCCAGGGTTAACATCAGATGGAAGAAAAAACAGTCTACAATGCACATCAAGCTTAAGATGAATAATGTATAAACCCCAAACACAGAAAACACTGACAAAACACAGCAGCAAGGAGTTCCCAGGGTTAACATCGGATGGAAGAAAACAGTCTGTTGCAGGGTGGGATGCAGGGTGGGGTGGGTACGGGGTGGGGGTGTGGAACAGCCTAGAGGTGGGATGCAGGGTGGGGGTAAACAGCGTGGGGGGGGGGGGAGGGGGGGG
>QEPC01015363.1:1713078-1727460 GCA_003113815.1 Sphenodon punctatus
CGGTGACTGGTGGGTTTCAATCTGTGGTTTTAAATGGGACCAATGATAATCTTGCATGGTTATGTAGAATGCATGGCATTGTCAGTCCTCCTCAGTATCATGAACTACTGGACTCAGGCTGTGACTTGGGTGCTTTACAAGGATGAGTGCCTGTGTTTTGGGTTTATAAATTATTTATTTTAAGCTTGATGTGCATGCAAACTGTGTTTTGTATGTTAACCCTAGGAACTCCTTGCTGCTGGGTTATGCCACTTACCATTTCCCTGGCTCCGCCCCTAGGCTCGCCCCTCCAGCCTCAAAACCCACCAGCCGCCTCTGACTATAGAAATGATAAGTAGTAGTATGACCTGAGTCAAGGGGACAGGGCCCCACGGAAGCTTGCATTGGGAGCTGTCCCAGCAACACTCTCCCCCAGGCCCCCACCCACACAACAGCAGCAGCCACTATGGAAGCAATCTGTGGCTACCCAGAGCGGCAGCAGGATTCCACACAGGGGTACAGTTGCCACCTCTTGTGGTTTTGCTTATAGAAGTGTCAAGGCCAAAATCAATAGAGGTGGTAACCCCAGGTGGGGTAGGCAGGGTTGGCCTTAGAATTTGTGGGGCCCAGGGCAAAAATAAAATGTGGGAACCCACCTTATGGCCCCACCACTTTAACAATTGGCAGTCGGGTGAAAGGTTGGTAAAGTTTTATGGTCTGCTAAGTGTAATGCATCGTTAGTTGTGAAAATAACTGCAGTTTCCAAGGGCAGTTCTCTTCCCTCTTTCCCCCACTCCATGGTTGGTTGCCTCTTCCTTCCTTGTACCCTCCCTTGGGGCCAGAGCAGTGCAAAGGGTTGGCTGTGGCCTCCTTTATCGCACCCTCCCCCGGGGCCAGAGCAGGGCGTGGGGCCAGTTCCCCCCTCTTCCTCCTCCCCCCCACTCTCCACCCCGAAGAATAAAGCATGGGTCTGACTCCCTACCCCTTCCCCGCTCTCCCTGATGCCAGAATACCCTCCTTCTTCCTCCCAGAACAGTGCATGGGACTGGGACTGCGCCTCTATCCTCCTGCTCTGGTAAGCTGCCTGCCTGGCTTCCCCCTGCCAAGGTTTCCCCAGTCAACACAGCATTCCTAATGAGGGAGCTCAAACAAAACCCGAGGCCCAAAGCCCCCCATAATGCACCACTGACCTTGCCTTGCCATAGAGGTGGGGGGAGGGTTGCCACCTTCCGTTGGTTTTTACCTGACAGCTCCATTTTGGAATATGGGAGTGTCAGGTAAACAAACAAAAAAACCCACCACAAATGGCAACCTTAGGAGAGGGGAGAGTTCTAGCATCCGTTACATCCCTGAGTCAGCCAGGTCTCACAGAGGGACCAGCATGGCTATATGCAACAGCTCTGAACCCAGCTGTTGCCACATCCTGGAGGGCACCACCCCCATCAGAAAGTGGTCAGAGGAGGCAGGGGCGGAGCCAACTTTGAGGAAATTGTTGAAACTCCACCGGGCTGTAAAAGCCCAGTTAGGTATGCACCTCCCACACTGGGAGCTGCAGTACTGCTGACGCTACAAGAAAACAATTTGGTACTGGGAGGGTAGGGCCGTGGGAAGGGTAGGGTTCAGGGCAATTGCCCTGTTCTGCCTTATGTTAAGGCTTGGGCTGGGGTGGTGCTGCTGTTCCTCAAGCAGTTCCTGAGGAGCCCTTCATGGAGGGGAGGGCTCTAACCCAGAGGCCTCGGTCCCGCCCAGGGCACTAGGGCAGGGCCTCATTCTGCAGGAAGCATTAGCTGTTCCCACAGCAAGTACCATGTAGGAGCTTTGGGAGTGGTGGCATTATACCGCTGAACAAGATCCTAGCCTCATTCCTCACTTGCTGCTTAGCTGAAGATTTTTTTTTAATGTAGCTTCCAAGTCCTCCACGTTGCCTTTTATCAAATATTAGCTGCCAATTCATCACTTACTCAGATATCTATACAATTCAGCCATTTCTCCTCCTCTGCACAAGGGAGATGGGTACAAGCCAGGTAGAGAGATTAAGGTGTGTGGGTGAATGGGATGCCCCTGATGGAGAGTCAGGAGAGTGGGAGCAATGTAGGAGGTTTAGGGTGTTGGAATGGGGATGGTTGTATATGTAATTTAGATCTGGTTTTTATTTGTATTGATTTGTTGTAAAAAATCCTGAACCTTGGTGATAGCACAGGGTATAAAACCCAACAATAAAATAATAGCAACAACAACTGGGCATGATTCTGCCTCATACAGATGCATAGGGTCTATACTCTAGTCTTAATGCTTAATCCTCCACTATTTAAGTCAATGGCTCAGCTCCTGTTGACTTTAATGGTAGAAGGATTGCACCCTCAGGGTTGGCTTAATCAGTCTCTTTATGGAGTTAGATGGCACACAACCAAATAATAAGTAACTGCAGGACCAACCAAGGATGTATCTTTATCAGAGCTTTGAACAGAAGTGGAGAGTCAATGAGACAGAGAGGTAGTTTAGCAGAAGGGAATAAATTGATTTTTATTCAAAGTCCCCTTTATGCCATTTTCATTTGGTTACGCAAAGTGTGCTATTTTCTTCCTGGTAGATCTCTGCAAAAGCAGTCTGTGATAGAGCTGTGTAGTGGGATGAGGGGGAGAGAGAGAGAGACCCACATTTTAGAACTATGAAAAGTGTGCATTGAAAAATAAAAACTGCTGCCCCAATGTATAATATATATACAGTCTGTGATTCACCTCCAGGGACTCTGCTGTCATTTAGAAATACTTCAGCTGTGCTCCCTTAGTCTCTGACGTAAGCACATCCCATTGAGTATTTACAGCCTGGGTTTCCCTCTGGGGACAATTTATAATTTTACATTCATGTCTGAGCATCTTTAAAGTACACAAAAAAAATAGGCAGGGGCACAGTCAAAGAGGCACAGAGTTAAAGAGCAGGAAAGACCAGCCATCTTTCAACCAGCTCAGAATTGTTCCCAGCAAAACATTCCCTAGTGCTCCCAAGGACAGAAATTAATCCCACCTCTAGGGACACATCCTGGCCTCCCCTCAACCCTAATCCATTCCGAATGCAGCTGCCAAACTCATCCTCCCAACCATCACTCTTTTTTTAATGCCTCCTGCCCATTTTTATATTATCTCTGGGGCAATTTTATGTTTTATCCCTCTCTTCCCAAGTATTTGGCATGTCTTTTCCTAGCTGTTAAACATTTCTAATTTAATGAATACTAAGCAAGGTACCTGTGGAATTTTATGGGCAGAAAGGCACTGACAGAGTTCTGCAAAACTGAGTCCTACAGTCAAGCCACTGTTGTTCCAGCACACACTAGTCTCAGATACCACCCATCCATCTGGTCACGATTGCTTCCTCCATTCCTACCCATGCTGGCCCCAAACACTTGATATTCGGCAGCTACACACACAGCAAAAGATAAGCCAATCACTTTTCTTCCTCTCCCTCCCCCAGGTTCTTTGCATGCCTGGAGTCCACTGGCTAGAAAGCATTTTTAGGAGCTCACTCTCCCATACACTGGCCACAGACACCAAGTCAGGCATTGTGAATCATCACGATTGTGACATCATCCATTTTCTCTCCTAACATCTTATCGTTTTTGGAATCTACTGCCAAACATACTCTACGCTTTTGACTGTATTATGTTTTTGCTTGGTCTTCTGGTTCCTTAGTCAAAATGTTACATCAAAATGGACCCAACACCAACATTGTGGGACCTGACTGGACAGTTCACCAAAACTGCAGTAGATACATTGTTGCATTGTTTAGAGGTCATTAAATATACCCAAAAGGATTTGGACCTTACAGTATCTTGTAGCCTGACTGGGAAGCCAACCTGTTTGTTCAATGTATCCCCAGAGAAAGTACCTGCCTATCTCCATTAATTTTCCCTCACTGTAATTAGGAAACTGTAATTACACCTCCACTGTGATTAATGGCTGCAAAGCCTCCACTGCCGATGACAGCAAAATCCCTCATTTGCCATTCTCTAACTCAGAGGACCTGATCCTTTACAGAATGAATAAAAATAATTTTCCATTAAATCTTTCTGCTCAGAAATCCTACCTCAGCATTTCTCAGTGCCATGAGTGCCTTATGAATATTCTTTGTTCACTGTTAACATCCCTCGTATTTGTATTTCAGTTCTGGAAACAGAGCATGCACCCTCCAGCCAAGAGAGTGGAAAAAGAGTGAAGGACTAGCATGTAAAACCTCAACTTAAAAAACACCCTTTGATTAAATGATCATTTAGGATCCTGATGTTGGGGAAAGTATCATTAAACCCTTACCTTATGCCATGGGGTTGTTTTCCATCCCCCGGTGGAAAAAAACCCATGACAAATATGGTAATTCGTGGCTCTACAAGTTTGAGAATTTAGGACATTGTCAATAGCACCTCTGGGTATAACATATTCAAATTTCATCCAGATATCACTTACCGTTTGTCTTCTATAATAAAAAAACTAAAAAAAAGGCCTGGGGTGGAAAAATAACCCCAACGTCAATGGAGTTTTCCTATTGGAGTGGAATTTCAACCCCAGTCAATGCATTTCAATTGTGGTGGGTTTCCACCCAAGTTTAAAAGCAGCCAAATCAACATTTTTAAAGGCCATTTCAGACTGCAAGATGACATGGAAGGCAACGTCACTTTAGACTGGCAGCAGCAATGAAAATTAACCCCTTCATTGCCATGAACATCTCTCAATGTTTCCACTAGTGTCTAATAAATAAAGTAGCCATGAAAGATTTTTCATTTGCTCACTTCATCTGCAAAGCTTCCTTTCTCACCCATGGAAGGCAAGGTCACTTTAGATTGGCAGCAGCAATGAGAATTAACCCATTCACTGCCATGAACATCTCTCAATGTTTTCACTAGTGTCTAATAGAAAAAAGTAGCCATGAAAGATTTTTCATTTGCTCACTCCATCTGCAAAACTTCCTTTCTCACCCAGCCTCCTAGGTTTCAGTCTCTTAGTCTGTTAGATAGATTTTATCTCCCTTCCCATAGGCTCCATTTCTCCAGCAAGCCAGAAGTGCCCTCATTATCCTCACAAACTGACCATAGAAATGGAACAAAGAAAAGCTTATGGGCCATTAGCAGGTGATTAGCAGGTGATAGCCACATCTTCAAGTCCAGGGGCAGAGTGGCCATTCTTCCTCCCTGGAAGATTTTGTGTGGTGTGGTCACTGGCTGGGGGCTTGCGGGAGGGGAATGAAGGATGGCAGGGCACAGGGGGTGGCAGGCATGCAGGGATGGCAGGCATGTAGGGATGCAGGGGATGGCAGGCATGTAGGGATGCAGGGGATGGCAGGGGTGCAGGCATGCAGGGGATGGCAGGGGATTGCAGGCATGCAGAGGATGGCAGGCACAGGGGTGAATGGAGGCACTGAGGGGCTGGCTGGCTGAAAGAGGTTGCACTGGGGGATAGAACTGAGTCAGTGGGGGGATTGGCTCTTGGGGGGCACTGAGGCACAGGGGTGAGTGGAGGCACTGAGGGGCTGGCTGGAAGAGGTTGCACAGGGGGATAGAACTGAGACAGTGGGGGGGCTGGCTCTTGGGGGGCACTTCTTTAACTTATATAGATAGTTACAGTTCATAAAAACCATTTTCTGTAGTTTGAATAAAAAATAATGCTTTTGCAAAGAAAAACGAGTAGTGTTGGTTGTTATTTATTCATGTGTGGAGCTGGTATTTCTCATAATACAGTATCTATAATGTCTGTGTGTGTGTGCTGGACATAGATTGTATGACTACTGTAAAAAAAAATTTACATTTTATTGCACACTTTCAATCCCCAGGCCAAAATCAGCTTGGGGTTGAAATCCACCCCCATGACAACTCGAGTGTAGTTTTTTTCATGACAAAAAGTAAGGGTTAAAAGGATTTTTATGTACAAATAGTGGGTTGTAGAGAGGAGGTATGAGAAATCAGTGAGGTCTGGGCAAGGGGTGTCAGACAGCAACTTAACTGGATGTTCGCTTACCTGCTGGCATTGGATGGAAGATTATGGGTGCAGCTGCACTAGACACTCCGGAAAGGCTACCACTCCTTGGGTAGCTTTAACCTACTCTGGGAAGTCGGACCACGCTTAAATTGCAGCAATGTAGATTTTGGCTAAGCATTAGGGAAAACGTCCTAACTCCATGTTCCCCAGCACATGGGCCTGCACTGAAGTGTGGTTATTGCACTTGCCTAGCATGGGACTGTGCAGGGATAGGACTCCAGCAGCTCCTGTGGCTGCACCCAATGAATACTTGCATTGTTAACTCATATTAGGTGTTTTGCTAGTAAGTTTGTTTAAGGTTAAAGTTTCATGTCCTTATGGGGAACAGCAGCTGAGTCAATAAATGGTCCCACTAAAGTCAATGGGGCAATCTGTAGAATAAGATGCTGCTACTTATAGAATCATAGAACTGCAATGTTGAAATGAACCTAATGTGTCATCTAGTCCGATCCCTGCTCCAAGCAGGATATCCTCAGCTTATAGCATCACACAAACATGGATATATGCTTGTCCAGGCAGGTTTTGAAAACGTTCAAGGAGAGAGGTTCCACAACCTCCCTGGAAAACTTATTCTGTTGGGCAGCAGTTCTCAAAATTAGGAAGTTTTCCTTAATGCCTAACCAAAATCTACATTGCTCCAATTTAAGCCCATTCCCTCTTGTTCGGTTTTCTGCAACAGTGGAGAACAAATGTTCTCCACTGTGGCCACAAATGTTCTTTGTGGCATCCTTTTAGATGCTTGAAAATTGCTATCATGCCCCCATTAGTCTTCTTTTCTCTAAGCTGAACACATTCAGTTCTTCAGTCTGACCTCATATGGATTGTTTTACAGCCCCTTCATCACCTTAGTTTCTCTCCTCTGAATTTTCTTCAATTTGCCTGCATCCTTCTTGAACTGTGGTACCTAAAACTGAACGCTATTCCAGGTGAGGTCTAACTATGTGTGAAGGTATCCAAATATGCTCCTGGTTCACTCTCAAGACACTTTATATCCTTGCCAGACTGAGGTTTCTGAAGTCCATCAGACATACACACACGATGCTCCATGGATTTTCCAGTTGGAGAAAGAGTACATTGTTTGTAGTATATCATTAGAGAAAGTCTTTTTGAAGGAGATTTTTTCCCTTTATTCCACCGCTTTCCCCCATGGATTGAATGATGCTTATGATGCCTCATGGCTTCTTAGAGTTTCCATTGGCTCCCATCCATCTAACATCAGCATGACCTCTGGTTTCTCTGCAGAAGTCCCATCACCTCCCACCTGGACAGTCATCATGGCACATACACAAGGGTTCAGTTAAGTCAGCTAGATGCTTAGGTGCATCAGGCATGCATCAATGGGCCCATTTCAAGTAGTCCTGGAGACACCTGCCATCTTGGAAGGTCAGCTAATACCTATTCCATACAACCTAGGCCCTGGAGAAAGTAATGCTAGAGGATTTGACTGCACTACAACACAGGCAACAGGAAACCAAGTTAAAGTGGGCCATGCCTCAAGTGGTAACGCACATGCTTTGCATGTATTCCAAGTTCAATGCCTGGCATCTCTGATTCAGAATTGCTGGTAGCATGCCTCTACCGGGGATCATGGAGGGTCTTCGGTAGCACACCTGGACGAGGTCTCTACTGGAGACCCAGATTTGAAACCCTGCTGCCATATCAGGTTGTGACAATACTGGACTAAGATGGACCATTGGTCTGAATCAGTTAGGCAGCTCCTTATATCCTTAAAGAGTGTGGGTAGATGTTTAGATTGATAGGGGAACAATAGCAACAAAGCCAAGTGGGAGTTGAGGAGGGGCACTGGTGTAACTTTGGGGTAAACTTTGTGGGTTTGCTGGATCTCCTCTACACACGTAAGCCCTGCCTTCATAACCCTGGATTGGGGGATGCATTCCCCATGACCCCCACTTTTATTATGCCCATAACAAAGGGTGTCTTTAGACATAACATCAACGGGTATCTGAATGTGTGTTTTGACCTTGATATGAACACTGGTTTGGCTGTGTGTTCACTGTGTGGCACTGCTTAGACACACAGCCCATCTTGGGGTAAATCAGTGTTTTTCTCACCCAGTCTTAGCACTCCAGTGCTCCTACCTTGTTTCCTGTGTTGTACTTGCTAACACGCCACGGGATATCATTAGACACAATGTTGACCACGTGTTCAGGCGAAACACGCAAATTGTCCTTGTGATGCAATGGTGTTCACATTACGTGTTCAATGGGTGGTCAAATTGGTGTTGGGAATGTTATGGTGCTTATGCACAACAGTCAAACACGTGCTTAGGGGTTTTGACACCCGATCTTTGTTATGTATCATCACCAATATGCTGATGATACTCAGCTGTACCTCTCGTTTTCAACTGACCCAGGCCCTGCTGTCTCATTACTTTCCCAGTGTTTGGAGGCCGTGGCTGATAGGATGTGGCAGAGCAGACTGAAGCTTAATCCCAATAAGATGGAGGTGATGGTGGTGGGAAGGGTGAGGGAGGTACTGGCTCCCCTTGTAGGGAGGGTCTGTCCTCCTATAACCCAGCAGGTTTGGAGTCTGGGGGTGGTGTTGGACTCAGGTCTCCGTCTGGATCGGCAGGTTTAGTTGGTGGCTAAGGCTGCCTTCCGCCAGCTGTATCTGGTATGGGGGCTGCGTCCATACATCTCCGGGCCCGACCTGGCCACTCTCATTCACGCCTTCATCACCTTGAGGCTAGACTACTGCAATGCGTGGGGCTTCCCTTGTTTCTGGTTCGGAGGCTGCAGCTGGTGCAGAATGCAGCAGCCCGTCTCCTTACAGAGACGGGGCGGCAGGAGCATATAACACCTGTGCTCCGTAGTCTGCACTGGCTGCCTATAGCGTACCGAGCCAGATTCAAGGTGTTAGTGTTGATCTATAAAGTCCTGCATGGTCTGGTCCTCTCATACCTCGGGGACCGCCTCACCCTCCGCACCTCAGAGCGATCCCTTCGGTCCACCAGGGGCGCCTTTCTGGAGGTCCCCTGTGTAAAACGGGTGGCTACAATGGAGAGGGTGGCCGGGCCATGGCTTTGGAACTCCCTCCCGGAGGAAGCCCACCTGGCCCCAGGTTTGTTGGCATTTCGTCGAGCCTGTAAGACCTGGCTGTTTGCCCAGGCCTTCGGAGGGGAGGGTGGGGTAGTTGGGAGGGGTATTTTAAAGATCTTTATGATATTTTAGATCTTGATGAATGGGGTTGTGTTTTTTAAACTGATTTGATCTGTGTATTTTATGTTGTAAGCCGCCCCGAGATGCCATGGGCATGAGGGGGCGGCTAATACATGTTTATAATAAAATAAATAAATAAATATAATATTAATGTCTAAAGATGCCCAAAGGCACAAGACATGGCCAGCCAACCTGGAGACTGGAGAAGGACTTGCTTAACTATCATTCTGACAGTCACTGATACAGAGAGCTGATATTTGATACGATAAATACAGGCATATCCCATCATCTGCAATGATGGCTAGTAGACAGATGCAGGCAGAAGACACTAAAATCAAACAGTCCACTGACCTTCAGGAAAAGCATGGACTCGTAGGAGCAGGTTCTCTATGTAACTAACTAAAACATGCCAAGTGACAGGCACGAGAAAGAACCGCCAACACACTCTCTTTCCAGGGGCACTAGCGAAAGGCCTTTCACACCTTTCTTGATGTTTGGGACACACCTGCACAAAATGAGCAAGGGGATGAGACCTGGGGCTGCCACACACACACACACCCCACTCCCACCCCTGCCCAGCAGTATTTAAGAGCCTCCAGCCACCTGCAAGCAAGAAGAATGGTGTTGCTGCTGCTGGGGGAGTGGAATCAGGCTGGCCACAGGCTGAGAGACCTGGGGCTGTCCCCCGTCCCATGCCCTCCAGCATTTAAGAATCTGCAGCTGCCGAAAGCAGGTACCAAACATTTTCTTATCAGAATTGGGGTTACTTCTCTCTGGCCTTTGGCTTATCACCACTCGTTTGATGCATCTTCAAGAGGAAAATTGTGGAACCCATCTTATTTCTACATAGGAGGAGCAAAAAAAGTTTACGGAGGCATGGAGGGGCTCTGACTCCATGTCTTGCCCTGCCCCCTTAGCTACAAGCCTGCTAGAGCACTGCTTCTCAAACTACTTTGAACCACGCCTCCCAGTCAGCCCCTTCTACGGTAGTTGAGGCCCCTCCCACACTACACGTATTTACATGCCCCTTGCTTCTTCACCCTCTTCTCTCCCTCCTATTCCCCCCTTCTTGTCCACTGACTCACTTTCTCCTTGCAACTCCATTGTTTTGGAGGTTCCCCCTTGTTCAGAATGGAGCTAGACATTTCCCTGCTGCACTCCTTCTCATGCTCCTCCAGAATACCTGGAAGCTGGGGGGGGGGGGGGCCTGTCCCCAGTTTGAGAACCACAGCACTAGGGTACAATCCTAGCTCCACTGAAGTGATTGGGGAAATTCCCATTGAAGGTAGCAGGGTTAGGATTGCATCCAATCTGATACTAACATTTGGTAGCACTTTACACTCAAATTTCCCTTGTGTAAATGACAGCACAAGGGGCAGGACAATAATGAATTCAACCCAGAAGCATGGAAAATGCAGTGTCTAATGAGGCATTCCACCACCAAGGTAGAAGAGAGGGTTTCAGTGGCAAAACAACTGCAGTGAGCAGCCACAGCTGCAAACCAGGGGGACTGCAGATTTTCTGCAGGGCAGCATCTGCTGAGGTTAATGTTGGCTTGCTCAAACCCTAGAACAAGGTAGCAGCAGTCTGCATTCTTGCTAGATTTGCAGACTTACGTTACACTGTTCTTAAGAAAAAGCCTAAGTCATTCCTGGAATGAGATGGGTTTTTTAAAAACATAAAAATGAGCATTTCAGTTTTGGTTTGAGGGGGGGGGGGGTTGTAATTTTTTTGAAAGGGGAAGAAAAAGATTTAACTTTGTACCTTAGTGCCGCAGTAGTGATGGCTTCATTTAATCTGCTACTTGGCAGCATTAGCTGCCAAAAACTCTGCCCTACAAAAACCAGTGAGAATGTCATCTTTTATTTAGAGTCATTATTTTGAGAAGAACAGAAAACATTTTTTTTTAAAAAACTGACTCCTTCTCTGTCACTCCTTTGCACCAACTAGAATAAAGTGTTCTCCTTACATGGCACTTTTATTTTTAAATGTGTGACTCTTTCCTAGTTCCAGTAGTTCAGATGAGTGAAACACTACCTTTAGCAGGAAGAGTAACAGGAATGGGCATGTGGGCTCAGAAACTATCTTTGCCTTTGATAGCAAAGTACTTTGAAAAAAAAGTCACTTCTCTTTTAAAGGGACGCTGATCTGGTGGTTAAGATAATAAACTAGGGCCAAGATTACGCTGACTTTGTGACCCGAGGTAAATCACATCATCTCTTTGCCTTGTCTATTTAGAAGTTTTCTAGATCAGGTAATATCTCTTCTCTATCCACACCGTGCCTACACAACATGATGCGATCTCAAACAACTTTAGACCTGTGGTTCCAGTTTTTTTGGTCTGGTAACACCATTTTGAGACCTTTAAAATAGGGTTGAAATGAATCAGCCCTTCTGTCTTCACAGATTTTCTCTACACTTTTGGCGAATCACACAGAGTTCTGCCATAGAATTTAAACCTCAATGGGGCTCTGTATCATGTTCCAACTGCCAGGTGACACCATCTTGCACATGCCCCAGGTCTTGAAATTAGCGTGGCCAGATATGCACATTTTAGAGGTCACATATGAGAAATAAAGGTTGCAGGGCTGCATTGGAGCCAGTGCCGCCCTGCAACCTGTATTCTTTATGAGTGTCCTCTCCTTTAAACCAGGCCCCTCCCCTGAAGTTCTGAAGCAGTGGCCAACGCTCCTGCGCCACTGCCTTACCCTGCCTCTGGCCTGGCCACTCCTCCAAGGGGGCCTTTCTGCACTGGCCAGGTCAAGCACTCCTGCAACCCTTGTCAGACCTCCCAGCACCCTGATTGGCCATCAGCCAGGCTATAAGGCTGACTGATAGCAAGAGGAAGCTGAGTGGTTCATCTAATGAACTTCCTCTCCTTCCTGCCTGATCTCTGTTCCGACCTGACATCATGCTTCAAGCCTTCTCTGCTCTTGTCCTGCTGTGACTTGGTCTGTTCAGACTTTTCTTCTCTGTACCCTGAGCCCCTGTCCCGATGTTTCTTTCCTGTATCCTGAACCTGTCCTTCCTGTTCCTCCACCTCCAATATGAACCCTGAGTCTGCCCACGTACCAGATGCCCCTCACCCCTTGACCCTGGCCCATGGGAATATGAGGTATAGGCTTTTTCTAATGAAGACAATCACAGCTCAAAGAACATTTTATGTATACCATTAGCTACGTGCTGTTGGTATAATATGTGTTCATTGGCTAACTCCATATTGTATAATGTATTATGTCATCCATGCAATATTTTGTAGTTTAAGAGATGCCCAATAGTTAAAAGATTAATGAGATTGAACACTGTGGAATGACAATAGTCAACTGCATACAGGCTAGGACTGAAACAATCCCAATTTTTTTCAATTTTCACCAAGAATCCTGGTTCCTGACTTATTTTTTGTGAGAATCGATAATCACAAAAATCCCAGTTCTCAACACTTTCTCGGTCGAAAACTTTTCTTGCTATACCAGTAACTGTTACTGTTTACTGTGGACCACGTTCGTCCCAGTAATGTGCATGCGCCACAGCCATGGCAGCCATTTTGTGTATGCACAGTACTGGGAAGAAGATGGTGCATGGTAAACAATAACAGTAATAGTAAAAGGTAATGGTATATAGAGAAAAAATCTTGACCGAAATATCGGATCATTATCAAGATTGTCCCAAGATCTCAATAACTGTTCTCGATTCTCGTGAGATTTTCATGAGAAAAAAAATTCATTCTCATTTCAGCCCTACAGAGAAGGCTATGTAGCATATTCATCAGGTGAGCTAAGCCTGGAATCCATCTCTGCAAACGGTGAATTCATAGGTTATGCTATCATACCTAACCCAATTTGCATTGATCCAGTAGAGCTTTAACATTGCCTAGTCATGCCAGCAACCCAATTACGAGCAGCCTTTCATATCAGATAAACTCTATGAATCAAAAGCTATTTAAAATTATTCTGTTTCAACTACCAGCTTCCTTTCCCGGGGTGGATTCTAATTTGTAAAGGTTTTTCAGAAATTAGAAACCTACATTATATAAATGAATTTCCATCCATTGATAAAATGTCTCTTATGAAATTCAGTGGTGTGCAGAGATTAGGGCAAGGGTGGGAAACCTTTCTTCACCCTGGGCCACACTGAAAATTAGTATGAGCTCTCTGGGGCCAGATAAGAGTTGGGAACCGGGCGTGTCCAGGATTAGGAAAGACAAATGGGAGGGTCCAGATCATGGATTAATCCCATAGTTCCATCCCTTACCTCCAACTGTATTCCCTCATCTCCGGTTCCTTCACTCTGCAGGTACTCTTTCAGTGCTTGAAGGGGGAAAAAGAGGATCCAGGAAACTACAGACCCGTCAGCCTGACATCAATGCCTGGAAATATTCTAGAGCAGATTTTAAAGCAGTCAGTCTGTAAGCATTTAGAAAACAATGCTGTAATTACTAGGAGCCAGCATGGGTTTGTCAAGAACAAGTCATTTCAGACTAATCTTATTTCCCTTTTTGATCAAGTTACTAGTTTAGTAGATCAAAAGAATGCACTCATACATGGCTATCAATCTGGAGGGAGGTATTGAGTGGGGTGCCATGCCTCAGGGCTCGACCCTGTACTGTTCAACATCTGTATGAATGCCTTGGATGAAGGAGGGGATGCTTAGCAAATCTACAGATGATACAAAACTGGGAGGGGTAGCTAGCACTTTAGACGACAGAAACAAGATTCAAAATGATCTTGACAGGATGGAAAGCTGGGCCAAAACTAACAAAATGGAATTCAACAGAGATAAATGTAAAGTTCTGCATTTAGGTAAGGAAAATCAAATGCACAAATATAGGATGTGTGATACCTGGCTTGGCAGCAGTGAAAAGGATCTTGGGGTTGTAGTTAATCACAACCTGAACATGAGTCAGCAGTGTGATGTATCTTCTAAAAAGGCTAATGCAATTTTAGGCTACATTAATAGAAGCATAGTGTCCAGGTCACAAGAAGAAACAGTTTCACTCTATTCGACGCTGGTCAGGCCTCATCTGGAATACTGTATCCAGTTCTGGGCACCACATTTTAAGAAGGACAGTGACAAACTGGAACAAGTTCAGAAGAGAGTGGGGGGTACATGGGGTAAGTGCTGGCACACAGGGGGAGTGGGGGGTACATGGGGGTGAGTGCAGGCACACAGGGTGAGAGGGGAGTGGGTTAGAGTAGGGGGGCTGG
>QEPC01015363.1:1736710-1747678 GCA_003113815.1 Sphenodon punctatus
TTTTTTTTTTTTATTTTGTTAAAATCAAAACTGAAATTTGGTTTCCAGTTTCAGCAACAACCAAACTGAGGGCACTTTTACACATGCTAAGACCGGATTACCGGGTCGAATCTGATAATGCCGGTACGCCCGGTACCGGCATTATCGGATACCGGATTTTACCGGTTTCCCGCCCCTAATAAATACTAGGGCCACTAGGTGGCACCTGAGAAGAGGTTGCAGGGGGGAAGAATAAAGTTGTTACACTTTTACCTCAACCTGAAGTCCAGACTCTCTGTTAACTCCACATGGTGTTAGAGTGGAGACTGACTGCAGCCTCTTCTCAGGAACAACTTTACAGAGGGCCCCACAGTTGAAGCTGTTGATTGTGCAAGGAAGACACGCCGAGGACTAGAGAGACATTACAAATCCAGCCACCCCCACACAAACACATAGACTTCACCCTGGAATGGGAACAAAAATAATAAAGATTCAACAGAATATCAGTGGTGTGGCAGGTCACCCCACAGGAAAAGAGATTGTCCAGCTTGAGAGACAATCTGCAAAAAGTGTAAGAAGAGGACATTACGCTTCAGTGTGTCACTCCAAACATACAGTGGCAACAGTCTCCGAAGATCACCCCGGTAACTCCAAAATAGCCTACCTGGGAATGGTCGATGGAGACAAAGAAAATAAGCCATCATGGACCACCTCCATTACCATGGGAGATCTGTAAGTTGAATTTAAAATAGATACAGGGGCCGATGTTACCGTGATCCCTACCTCACTATACAGGAGGATGAAGGCACCAAAGCTTCAAGAACCCAATAAGATATTAAAAGGCCCAGGACAATCCTTGCTAGATGTAAGGGGGAAATTTTAAACCACCCTGCAATTAGGAGAAAAGATGATATCCCAAGTGATATATGTGGTGGAAGGCCTTTGTACACCTCTCCTAGGCCTCCCAGCAATCTCGGCTCTAGGTCTGTTCATGAGAGTAGACAGTGTCTTCACTGGCACTGAAGATGTCATCAAGAGAAGATTCCCCAAATTGTTTCAAGGCCTGAGAAAAGTGGAGGGTGAATATCATAGTGAGCTTATGCCTGATGCGAAACCATTTACCCTGTCGACACCAAGAAGAGTCTCTCTGCCCCTCCTGCCCAGGGTAAAAGACGAACTTGAACGTATGGAGCAGATGGGAGTTATCTCAAAAGTGGATACCCCAAATGACTGGTGCACAGGCATGGTAGTTGTACTGAAACCTAAGGGAAAGATTCAAATCTGTGTTGACCTCACCAAACTCAGTGAAAGTGTCCACCAAGAGAAACACATACTCCCTTGCGTAGAGCACACCTTGGGACAACTTGGAGATGCAAAGGGTTTTTCCAAACTGGATGCCCAATCATACTTTTGGCAGATACCACTGGCTGCAGAATCAGCACTACTGAGCACTTTCATCACACCCTTTGGATGGTTTTGTTTTGCCATTCGGCATTTCCTCCACTCTGGAGCACTTCCAGAAGAGGATGTCCCAACTCCTTGAAGGTCTCGAAGGGGTCCTATGCCAAATGGATGACATCCATATATTTGGGTCCTCACAAGTACAACATGACCAGCGACTATTTACAGTACTGAAATGACTGGAGAAGTCTGGTATCACACTAAATGAAAAATGCAAGTTTTCAAAAAAAGAAATAAAATTTCTTGAACAAATCATCGATGGTACAGGAGTTAGACCAGATCCTGAGAAAATTCAAACTATCACCCAGATGCCTGAGCCTCAGAGTGTCAGCGAGGTATGTAGATTCATGGGCATGATAACACACATAGGAAAATACTTACCCAACTTGGCAGAGAAGTCCAAACCTCTGAGAGATCTTTTAAGTCCACAGCACTCATGGTACTGGGGAGTTAAACAAAGAACAGCTTTCACTGATATCAAATGAGATCTAAGTACAACTCCACTCCTAACCCTATATAATCCAAACAAACCCATCTGGGTTTCAGCGGATGCCTCATCATATGGAATAGGAGAAGTCATTCTCCAAGGACAATCCCCATCATGTTGGTACCCTACAGCCTATGCATCACGGGCACTCACTCCTACTGAACAGCAATACGTCCAAATCGAAAAGGAGGCCCTGGCAATAACATGGGCCTGTGAATGTTTCAACGACTTTCTTTTAGGAATAACATTCCATGTAGAAACTGACCATAAACACCTACTTTCTCTGTTGGGTTCCAAAAATTTGGATGAACTGCCACAAAGGATCCAGTGATTCCAGATGGGACTCAGGAGGTTTAACTTCACAATATCACATATACCTGGGAAGAATATTGCTACAGCAGATACTCTGTGTATGGCCCCGCTTCCACATACTCTACCAAAAGAAAGTACTCAGGAGGAGTTTTCGATAGAAGGATGTTTAGATTCAGTCCTTGATTCCCTACCAATCACAGGCAAATGCCTACAAGAGCTGAAACTGAAGCAGGAGGCAGATGAGACCTTATGCAAGGTCATGATCCATTACAAAGAGGGTTGGACAACGAAGGCAAAATCTGATGCATCACTATTCCCATATTGGACCATCTCTGGAGACCTCACTTGGAACCAAGGTCTCTTAATGAAAGGGTCCAGACTAGTTATCTCTACCTCTTTACAACATGACATCCTTGACAAACTACATGAAGGACATCAAGGCATCACCAAATGCAGATGGAGAGCAAAACAGTCTGTGTGGTGGCCAGGGCTGAGCAAACAGCTCCAACAGAGAGTTACAGAAAGTGATATTTGTGCCAGCATGAGAATAAACCCACCAGAGTCACTTATGCCCTCTGTTCTTCCAGGTCGACCTTGGCAGAAAGTCAGGACCGACTTTTCTACCTGGGGAACACATCCTATCTTCTTATGATTGACTACTTTGCAAAATTCATTGAAGTGGCTGAGCTGCCCAGCACAACATCAGGAGCAATTATCAATAAAATAAAGCTGACTTTTGCTCATTTTGGAGTCCCCGAGCAGTAAATCTCCAATAATGGCCCCCAATTTTCCTCTGACCTCTTTAGGAAGTTTGCAGAGGGCTATGGTTTTCAGCACATTACCTCCAGCCCACTGTTCCCCCAGAGCAATGAGGAAGCAGAACGTGCGGTCAAGTCCTTAAAGCACCTGCTCTCCAAGTCTTCAGACCCCCAC
This sequence comes from Sphenodon punctatus, assembly GCA_003113815.1. Classification (NCBI taxonomy): domain Eukaryota; kingdom Metazoa; phylum Chordata; class Lepidosauria; order Sphenodontia; family Sphenodontidae; genus Sphenodon; species Sphenodon punctatus. The sequence continues at coordinate 1,739,883 of QEPC01015363.1, forward strand.
TGTGCTTTGTTAGCATATCGTTCAATGCCCTTGACTAATGGTTTCAACCCAGCAGAGCTGCTGATGGGACAGAAGTTACGCTCCATGGTCCCAATTTTTCATTCCCAGTTGACTCCCTGTTGGCCTGATCTCAATAGCCTGTGAGAACAGGACATTTGATATAGAGCTCGACAGAAACAAACCTTTGACGAGCACCATAGATCCAAACCATTAAGACCACTAAAACCAGGAGATCTTGTCTGGGTAAAAGACTCCCAGGAAAAAGGGATGGTACAAGGACATGCAGAAACGCCGAGATCCTATTTGGTTACAGTGCCAGCAGGAATTATTCGTCACAACAGGGCACACCTTGTGGAGGTGGGGTAATCACCAATACCCTCACAAACATGTTTGGCTGCACGGTCTACAAATGATACAATCCAAGAGATGCCTTTAACAGATACTTCAGCCCCCCCACCCATGAGGAGCTATCCCGATAGAGAAAGGCGACCACCTGCATTCATGAGAGACTATATCACCTGGAGGTCTGCAATATGGAAAGGGGTAGTAACTGAATGTCAACAGGGCAGAATAATCCCTGACTTGAAGCTGAAGGCTCAGGTAGTCTACCCTGGCCTTCACAGGACTACCAATTAAATCCGAACAAAAACAAAAACAAAAAAGAGATGGTTGACCTAATATGTTTGTTTCTGTTTGTTGTGGTTATGCTTTAGTTGTTTTCCTTCTTCATAAAGGGGGATGTGGCGTTAGCTGTATAAATACTAGGGTCACTAGATGGCACCAGAGAGGAGGTTGGAGGTGGGAAGAATAAAGTTGTTACACTTTTACCTCAGCATGGAGTCCAGACTCTCTGTTAACTCTACAGTGGCCACACACCCAGGCTATGGTGGGTCACTGTGAAGAGAGCCCCACTGCTCCTGAGTGTTCCCCATCCATCCTGAGACTCTCTGGCCACACACTAGCACAGGCAGGGGGTGGCGTGGGGTACAGACAAGTTTCACTGACTCAGCCTGCAACTGACTAACCGATCCTGCATGCCGGTTGGACTTAAATCAGAGAGTGCAGCAGTATTTCTTGTTATTGGCAACCCCCAGTAAGGGTTTTTGGGGGTGTGGGTCACTGGTGGGCTGTGCAAAAGGGCATGGGGCCTCAAGGGGGGCAGTGCCCCCAGAATTAGGGTTGCCACCTATGTATATTTTTCCAGGCCACGTTTGAAAAATACATGTTGCTGGACCTGCATTGACCCCCATGGCACTAATACAGGCCATGTATTTTCTTCCAGCGGTAGCTGGAAGAAACTTAAATGCACAGCCACTGTTCATTATAAACAGGGGACTGCTGAAGTCATGATTCTGAGGAAACCGCTTGACCTACCTTTCTGAAAATGTAACCATGGCTGTAGGTTGTGAGGACCATCATATCCACAAAGTTTGAAAAAGATCCATTAGGAAAATAAAATCTTATAACTGCTTAAACGTTAATTGCTTGTGGTCAAAATTCACACCGTCCTCACGTATTTGAATCATCAATATCTCCTCCCCCTGGATAAGTTGAACCCCCAAACTTCACAGCCTTCAGGAATGAGATCAATAACAAGTGATTTTGAAATATGATACTGATTGATGCAGCCAAAACTGAGTTATTAGTGATCAAAAATCAGTTCTGCTGGTTCGCACATGCTCATTACATACGGAGTTTTCAGCTTCGTGCTTCACTTATGTCACCAGCTGATCAGTTAAGCACCTGGTGACATCACAAAGGCTTTCTGCTTCAGACAGCTGAAGCTCTGAGCAGCCAGCAATAAGTGTGCTTCAGTGGGACGATCCTGAGCACAAGGGAAATGGTATTAGGAGGTATGTGTGGTATGAGGAGCAGGGATTGCTGAGGGGAGGGGTTTGGTTGGGGGGTACTGAGAGGAGAGGTCTGGTGGGGGCAGCAGGGGTTGCTTTTAGGTGTGTGGAGCAAGGGCTACTGAGGGGTTGGGTGCTGGATCAGGGGGTGCTTGGAGAGGTGGGGATCACTGAAGGGAGGGGTACCTGTCAGCAGCCACATAACTGTAGACACTTAAAGTGTCTTAACTGTGATTTGGTGGGACAACCCAGAGGACACACGAGGGAAAAGGTGGTATGAGGAGCAGGGATTGCTGATGGGAGGGGTTCGGTTAGGGGACCGAGGTTTGTGCTTCACAGAGCTGGTTGTGGGAGCAGGGGATGCTGTTAGGTATGGGGATCAAGGGGTATTGAGGGGTGGGGTGCAGGATGAGTGGGTGCTTGGAGGGGTGGGGATCGCTGAAGGGAGGGGTTTGGTTGCGGAACAAGGGGTACTGAGGGGAGGGGTTTGGTTGGGGGATACTGAGGGGACAGGTCTGCTGGGGGGAGCAGGGGATGCTGTTAGGTGTGGAGATAAAGTGTTTGACATCATGACAAACCCTCTGACCAATGACATACAATGAGAACAAAACTTAAGTCAACAACCATCATAACAAAAAACTAAACAAACAACAAGGGAAAAAACACAAGAAATTAACAACAAAAAACTTACCAGTTTAAAAAAAAAACATTTAAATGCACAAGACATAAAACCCTAAAACAGGGAAATTAAAACACAATTACACCTACAACACATATAGCAAAACGCATGTACATAGCCATAATATATCTACTACCTTACAATTCATAACTTCATTACTTAACAACAAGTAACCATGGTCACTTATCTATTTTGTACATTTAAAATTATTAACATAATTAGACAACATAAACACACAACAAAGTGCATTTACTGTGCTTGGCAGGGATTACACTATGTTGGGATGTGTTCCCTATTTGTTCAGTACACGGTATTCAGTTCTACAGGAGATAATCAAGTACCTTCAGGTGATTGGGAAGTACCTTGGGAAGGGTTATCTGCTCATTCTGTAAATTGCATGCAATTTCAGTATGTATCCAGTTTGTCTCACTACTGAGATGACGGTACCTTGGAAAGGGTGCCCTGCCAAGCACAGTAAATGCACTTTGTTCCTCTGCAAGCAGGAAGAGCTTATACAGGCAGCCTCATTCATCTGGCTTGCTACTAAGCGGCATAGCGGATTTGTCTGCTAGAAGGTGAAACTGTAAACAACTGCACCCCTTTCCCTATTCCAATTTGAGATGAGTGACTATGCAACTTTCCCAGGTTTCATTTGAAGTTTTAGGACTAATATTTAGGATAGGAATAGGATGGTGCCCCAGTTCTTGTTTACCAAAAGGCCGTTGGACTATGGATCTGTATTCCTGATGTTTGTATTTTTATGTTAATGGTTGTATTACCATTTCTTTCTTTTTCTTTTTATTCTTTTATTGTTATTGATGTTTGTTTGTTTGTTTGTTTGTGTGGGACAGAGCAAAAGCTAGTGCCCTAATAAATACTTTTGACTTTTGGCATAGCTAGCACGGCTGCCAGAGCATGAGTAAGAGGGACGCTTTCAAACTTCTCTGCCCCATCTAATCTAATTCTATCCACCCCTTAGTAAGGAAGCAGTGGGGTGTCAAGACTGTGGTGGTGGGCCCAGGCTCATGTCCCCATCATGGGTTCTTCCCCCCAGGGCAAGGGGACAGGGTTTTCCTTAGGGATGGGCGAACGCGGTTCGGAAGTTCAGAGTTCAGACTGAACTCAAATAGTTCAGTTGACCAAACTGAACGTGCGAACCAAACTCAAATTCAAACGTTCTGTTCGGATGCATTTGGTGAGTTCAGAATTGAATTTCGATTGGTTTCAATTGAAAACACATAATCGGATGTAACCTTTTTGTTTTTTATCCTATGTGGCTGAAACATGGGAAGCCTATACCTCCAATAGACAGCATTAGGTGTAACAAATTTCAAATAGAGTGGATAAAGGCATACGATTCTATAAGCAGTTGAATTATTGTATTTTGCAATATTCTACATATACATTCTTCACTGTAACTTCTTTGTCTCACATCTTATGTAGGTGAAACTTGTCCAGTTTATACCTGTTCCCATATTTACTATCTTTGCCAAATTTCAGAAGGATTGAAAAAAGGGTCTTGGTGGTATAAGCAATTAACATATAAATGTATGTCTGACTGTAACATCTTTGTAGTCCAATCAGTGTATAAGAAATTTGGCGGGGCTATATATTACACTTTCATGATAATCTCTGCCAAATATCAGAAAGATTTTATAAAGGGTCCCAATTTTATATGCCTGTACAACATATGTAGCGAAGGGGCCTATGCCTGGGATTCTCTTATGTCACTGTGGTATAAGATCGGTTTGTGATGCGAATTGGCCAACAGAAATGTCAACCAAATATCCTCATTCTGTGCTGGGACCATCCCAACATATCTCCCCCACTTGTTTCTGGGAAGTCAGAAGCATCTGTTTAGGAAAGAGTCAATAGAGATTCTCTTATGTCCTCTGTCTCAGTGCTGCAGGATGTGATTGTGATGATAATTGGCCAGCCTGGATGTGTTTAAACTATGTCTCCTGACTGCTGGGATGCTATCTCAGAAGTCCCAGTTATGTTGCTTATGCCCGCCTCAGGGCCGCCCCCTATGCCCACCTCGAAGCCACTACCAATTGGTCCTGTAAAGCTAGAAGCTTGCAGTAATGTGTTTGGCCATTGAATGTGTCTGTCAGTCTTTGGGGTTGCTCCACATCCTTCCTCCTACAGTCTCTCTCCCCCTGCCATGCAGGGTGCCTGCCTCTGACTGGCACTGAATATGCTGATATTCATCTGAATAATGATCTTCACAGGGACAACATCAATTGCTTATATAATTGGGTCCCTTTATCAAAATCTCCTGTACATTTTTTAAAATGGCAGGAAAGGTATATGATACATTCTTGCTAAATATCCTGTAAACAGAATGGAATATCAAAATGTTACAGGTGGAAATGTATTTTCAGGTTAATGTCTTATACCCTTGGGACCCTTTATCCACTCTTTCTGAAAATTAGCAGAAGTATTAATCATATGGAGGGACATAATATGCACAAGTTCCATGAATATTGGGTGCAAGATAAAGAAGTTGTAGTCATGAATGTGTATGGAGCTTTTCCTAAAATTACAACATTCAATTGCTTCTGAAATTGGTTTCCTTTATCTAATCATTCCAAAGTTTGGTACACCTAGTGCCCTCCATCGGGGGTACAATCTCCCTAACTTTCATCAACATTAAATAAGAAACAAAAATGTTATAGCCAGAAATATGTTTTTCAGTTCTTTTCCTTTTTTTCAAAAATCAAACATCATTTTCAGTTTCCAATTGCACCAAACTAAAGAATGAACAGAGCCCGACCGAACCCAATATGGAATCTGAACTGAAATGTCGACCCAAGCCACCAAACGGCCAAACATCCAAACCTGGTTCTGTTTGCACATCCCTAGTTTTCCTAATCAGCAGCCCCTCCCAAGGGGGCTCCTGGCCAGCCTTTGCCTCCCCCCACAAAATTACTTCTAATTCCCAGTAAGCCCTCCTGGAGCAGCAGCAGCAGCAGCAAGCAACCCCACTAGAAAGGAAGTTATAAGAGTGGTTTGGGGTGAGGCTACCACTTCACCCCTGCTCACTCTGAAAACTTCCTTCTTCGTGGGGCCCTTTGCAAGCAGCGCAAGTACCACTAGGAAATCTTCAGAGTGCGTGGGAGCAGTGTGCTGGCTCCACTTAGGGTGACCATACCTCCCCTTTAAAAGAAGGCACTTATGAAAAATACATGGTGTGGAGCTGCATTGGTTCCAGTGCAGCCCTGCACCATGTATTTTCATAATTGTCCCCTTTTAAAGGGGAGGTATGTTCTCCACCCACTGAAAATTTTCCTAGCAGACTCAAACCTCTTGCAAAGTGCGCCCTGTAGTCCAGGACCCAGGCTTAACTGAGCCCCTCACTCCATGGTAGCTCCACTCCTGCATAGAAGTGGCCTTACAAGACCTCCAGGATACACCCATCTCTTTCTCTGTATCACTTGTGTTAAAGCAGCTTGAAGTGCCCATTACATAGTCCATTTTACTTAGAATATCGTGCACAATCACACTGGAAAATGTTCCGTTTACATTTAGATTAGGTAGTTCGCCAAGACTCAGATCCATAAAAGAAGGACATTTAAGCCACTGCTTTTTTAAAAAAATTAAAATACTTTTGAATACATAATCCATCTATACAGGATTATGCTTTTGGAATGCAATGCTTGTTTTGCCTGTTCTGGACATTAACAGAAATGCAGTCACAGGTATCATGAATGGCATTGCCCAAATGAATGAGTTTATTAAGTTTTCAAGACTTTGCCTTCCAAATAGGTGAAATTGTCAGTGGATATTCATTTTCAGAACTGTACAAACACAAAATAATTTCTGATCCAGAGTCCTCACAATCAACTGTAGGTTTCTGACAAAGTCAAAAGAGGGGAAGGAGGGGGAGAAAGGGGGAAGGAGGATTGTTAGGATTCCTGAGCCAGAGGAAGGGGATTCCGGGGGGAGGAGGAGGAGGCGATTGTGAGGATTCCTGAGCCAGAATCTTCACAATCAACTGTAGGTTTCTGACAAAGTCAAAAAGGGGGAAGTCTGAGGTAACAGTAAAATGAGAAAACATGACTAACGTGGGGGGAATATCTGCTCCCCTCCACCCCCACCCCTCCAAAAAATCAAAATCAAAAATAATGTTTTCAGTTTTGTGGAAATTTTGCCAGAATTTCAGTCGTTACAACACTGTCAAACACCAAATGACAATTTTCAAAAAATTCATCTAGAATTTTGATCTTTCAGTTTTTTGATCTCAAATATTATTATTTTTTCATTGTTTTGATACAGCGTTTTGAACCAGTTCTCTAAACAACCATGTTTTAATTACATGCCATTTTTCTGCTGTACTTTTCACTAAGGTACTCACCACCAATCCACTATACATGTTGCAGGGCTGCAGTGTTGCCCTATGGGTGCCCTGCAACATGAATAGTGGGTGGGAGGGTAGTGAGTGGAGAGTGTCTTGTGTGAAAACACCCCATATCTGTCTCTCAATGAAAAACACGTTTGTAATTGCCTTTTTTCAGCATGCTTAATATGCTGTGTGCTGTCCTCCAATCTATCTTTATCTTGTTAAGGCAATTTCTGCCAATTAGTGAAGTACTATTTGCTTCAGTAACAATTAATGGTACCTGCAAACAAGTATCCTTGTACTTTTATTGACCTGCAGGAGTCCTCCAACCTTTATTTCTAGAACTACCTTGGTTGAAGTTGACATTAGCAAGGGGTTTTTTTCTTCTCTTTTTATGTCTTTTCAGAATTAAGTTTTTTAAGCACCTGTATCGCAGGACTGATTGAATACATGAAAAAAATGGGTAAGTCTGTCAAACACACCCTACCCAAAACAAAATTGGCAGTTTGAGTAATAACTGATACCCATTTATGCTCTGTTGGGTGTTTGTTCTAGCTTTTAAAATGTGGGGTAGGGATGGGCGAACGCCGTTCAGAAGTTTGGAATTTGGTCCGAACTAGGCCTGTTCAGACGACCGAACCCAAACCCGAATCCGAACCCGAACTGACTGAACCAAACTAGATCCGAAAGTCGAAATGACTGAACAGTTTGGTCAGTTCGGATCATGTTCGGGTGAGTTCGTGTGACAAAAAAAGTGTCATTCTGCCCGTCGCTTCGACCATGTGCAGCCTCTCCGCCTCTCCCTTCACTGGCTCCCCCTTCCTGAACGTATCCTGTTTAAACTCCTGGTTTTCACGTTCAAATCGCTCCACAACCAAGCTCGCCCTTACCTCTCGGACCTAATTTCCCTACGCACTCCTGCACG
>QEPC01015363.1:1749460-1761578 GCA_003113815.1 Sphenodon punctatus
GCCACTCCAGCCCCAGGACCCACCATCAGGGTTCTGGGGCCCGTCATTCCACTCACAGATATCCATCTTTCTGTCCACTGTCTATCAATCTTTCTATCCACTGTATCTAGAAGCTGGCACTCTAGCCCCAGGACCCGCTGCCAGGGTTCTGGGGCCAAGTTACAGGCAGGGAGGGCTGTGGCCAACATCTAGAAGCTGCCACTCTAGCCCCAGGACCCACCATCAGGGTTCTGGGGACATCATTCCAGTCACCGGGGGCTGAATTCCATTCCACTGCATCCAGTAGCTCGGTGCCCACATGGCATCCTGCACCCCCCAAAAAGCCTACTCCTCCGCACCCACCCGCGGATGCCCGCTGAAACTGCTGTAAATTATTAAAAGCCCCTCTGACCACCAGCTCCCCCCACCTGCTGCCCACTGCCAAGGAACCTGTCTCTCTTTCTCTCTGTCACACCCACCCACCCAAACACAAACCCTGCGCCTCCCAGGGGGATCTCTCTGCTAGTTGAGACCCTGCTGCTGGCTGGCACAACACATCTTTGGGTTAATAACTACACTAAATGGGGTGGCAGGTGCTGCTGGTAGGGATCGACAACCTGTATGAGATTCTGTCACCTGCCAGCCAGAACGTCAGCACATAGGGATAAAAGATTGGAGGTCAAACAAAGCTTGTAACAATAAATATAACAAATTGAATTAAAACTATTTATATAATAATAACACAACAACAACAACAAGAACAATAACATTTTAAAAAACAAAAGCAAACATTTAAAGGAAATTTGTAAAGTAAACTAAGAGTCTCTGGACCTGTCCCCCGGGAATTGGAGGAAAGAAAATACCCATTGGGGCGCATCACAGGGCTGAGGGCTGGCCACCCAGGACTCATCCAGCTCGAAGCTGTGGCCCACAGCAAATTGCATGGCCTCTGCCACGTCCGTATGCCACCTGGAGACCACCTGGTGGTACATTTTCACACAGTTCAGCTCGGCGGAGACATATTGGCCATATGCCTCCCACCTTCTGCCGCTCGACCTGGACCACCTGCAATTGTTCCACCAGGCTGTTCTCAAAGGCGGAAGAGGACTCCTGGATCTCCTTCACATAGTCCCGGGTGGGCCGCTGCACTTTGCCCCGAAGGACCTTGGCCTCTGCGTTCTCCCTGGGCCCGGGGGTCTCCACGTCGGGGCTGGAGGAGGGGGAAGGGCTTATATGCCGCTGTTTGTGGGTTGCCTTTTCCCCCTTCTTCTGGTGCTGAGGCTCTACGACTGCCACTCGAGACTCCTCATCAGTCTCACCCTGACGCCTCACTCTGATGCCATGGATCTTCTCAATGTGAATGATCCCCTTCCTCTGCCTTCCTCTGCTGGTGGGAAACTTTCTTGCAGATCTAAAAAGAGCAGAAAAAGATAGGAACATACGAAGTGCCATACTGTGTCAGACCAATGGTCTGTCAAGCCCTGCCTGCATTCTGTCTCCACAGTGGGTGGACTGGGTGGCCAATCTCTCTCTGCAGGGGACTTCTGTTCCTAACTGGTCATAGGGCAATTCATTCCCTATTGTTCCAGTCCCCGTGCCTTACCTTGCGTGTGGCGACTCTGTCGCCCTTTTCAAAATACCTCCAGACATCCGACCTTGACCGCCAAATGTCTGGGGGTGTCACTGGTGACCTTGGCCTAGGGGTTCTCCTTGTCCTGGCAGTGGCAGCAGAGCTGGGGCCGGCATCCGATTCCTCTCTGAAATGGGAACACATTAAGAACACCAAAGTAATATCATGTATTTATGATGATGATACCTCTAGTCCTCCCTCTTTGGGGTGCTAGGGATTGCAACTAGAAAGCACGTGCAAATCCTGTCCTCCTCCCTGGGGTGCTAGGGGATGCTAGGGATTGCAACTAGAAAGGAGGCACTGGCTGGCATATGCAAATCCTGCTCTCCTCCCTGGGGTGCTAGGGGATGCTAGGGATTGCAACTAGAAAGGAGGCCTTGGNCTCCTCCCTGGGGTGCTAGGGGATGCTAGGGATTGCAACTAGAAAGGAGGCCTTGGCTGTCATGTGTCAATCCTGCCCTCCTCCCTGGGGTGCTTGGGGATGCGAAGTAAAAAAAAAGTTTACAAACCTGGTGGCAGCACCTCCTGAGGCTTGGTCCTCATTCGAGCAACTGGTCACCACCACAGGAGCTGTACTACGTGGTGGGGCAGCGATCTCCTCCTCCTCAACTAAAAGTTGGTCCCCAGCCAGGGAAGCAACATGGCAGCCTTCTTCATTATTATTATTTTTTTTTAATTATTTGAAAATCACACACACAAAACACACAGTCACCCACAACACATACAACACCCACCAACCACAAAAACCACAACAGCACACCCAAACACAACCAAAACACACAAACCGAACACCAACACAGCCAAACACACACTCACTCGCCACACAGCTCCGCACGCACACAAATTTCCGGTTTCCAGCTTGTCCTCTCACGATACTGGTTTCCGAATGGCCGAACCTGAACCGAACAGCCGAACCAAACGGCCGAACCCAAACCAAGCGACCGCACCGAACGGCCAAACCGAACGGCTGAACCCGAACCGCAACCTGTTCACCCATCCCTAATGTGGGGAAACTCTGTATGTGTGTGTGTGTGTGTGTGTGTGTGTGTGTGAGAGAGAGAGAGAGAGCAAATTCCATAAAATAAGTGATGAAGACCAAGTGGTTCAGGTGATATCTTATATGGGACCAACTGTTATCTTCAGGCATGATTCCAGCCCACACATGTGCTGTTTTTATGTAGACATGTGCTCAGACGCATGTGCATGGCTTGCACATGTGCCTTAGTTCCCATAGCAGGGCACACATCGCATCTGCTGCACACATGCTACATGGGGCTTGGGAGTAAGCTTATTCAAGCATTCAGGCCACACAGGACCCTTCCTCTGGAATGTAATAACTCAGAAATATAGAATGAGCAAATGCAAGACAGGTGTATAGGAGAGGAGGCAATGATTTGCGCAGAAGTGGATAAGAAAAAATAACTTGGGAGGGGGCTGTCATTTAAAAGAAATCATGGATGTCAGATATTCACAACAATGCTTTAAAAACAATGGTGTAAGAGAACAAGAATAATTGGTAATAGTAATTTAAGACAGAGGACTAAGCTAAAGCAAATACTTGGGTTGGGGGTAGTAGGAAATAGGTTACAATGTAACTGAATTCACATTAGTAACGCAAATGTTGAGTAACAGAAAGGTTGACTATGCAGCATAAAATAGGTGAGCATTTACATGCATACACACACTTGAGTCCCCCCCTCCCCCCCCCATTTTAATGCCAGAATTGATTATCTGGAGGTAACTCTGGTGGTGGCTCTGTGCTCCGATATTTGATGGGCTACATGAAAGTGTGAATATTATCCACGTATAAGAAATCGTTTACCCATTTCTGCTCTACTGTACTGTATATAACTGTTACAGAATGTGAGGGCTCTAAGCTATATCATATGCTCAGGCCGCCTATAGAGTGTGTGCATGGAGTCAAAGAGGGGATGTAGCCAATCTCAGAATTGAAGTGGGGTGGACTAGTAAGGGGAAGCAACTGATCCCAATGCTGATCCAAGGCTGCCCACTGCCAGTCAGCTGAGCTATAACCTGCACGGTTTGAGTTCTGGAGTCCCACTCTGGTGTGAGTAGAACCGGGGGGGGGAGGGGACCGGAGCTAGGAAGAGGTTTCAACATGCTGAATATGGGGACATCCTAGGCTAGGGGCCCCCATGCTGCAAGGCAGTCAGAGCTAGTTAAACCAGCTCTGCTGGTCTGATGTACCTTAGCCCAGAGAGTCCAGTTTATCCCGCTTCACAAAAAATACTGAAACATAGTATTTACTACTGATCATATAGTATTTGTGATAGACTGTTCCATATGAATAGACTCATAAATGTTGTGAACATCCAGTTTGACCTATTTAACACAAGACATCAAAATTTCAGCTATCACTGCACCAAACTATAGCCTGCCTTTTAGAAAAGCAGCCAATCTTGATTTAAAGTCTTCCAGTGACTAATAACCCACCATAGTCCTGAGTAAATTGTTCCAGTGGAACAATCCGAGATCCAAGCAAATGGGGAGAGGATGTTGATACAGAAAGTCGATCCATGAAAATGTCACTCTTGCTTGTGAAGTAGCCTGGGGAGATTAGAACTGGGAAATCCTTCCTCTTAACCACAGATTTCATTCTGACTGTTGGTTTCTTAATCAGCTTATGGTTTCAAAGGAATCCTTTTCAGCAGTCCTATCAAAATGAATCCCACCCTCCTAACATTGCTTTTTTTAAAAAAAAAAAATAGGTTTCTCAAAATTTCAATGGTTCTAATAGGCCTTTTTTTAATTAACTCCCTAAACCAACTTTGCCCACTTTTTTATGCTGCCCCTATGCCTGGAACTCCTTTCCTGAACACATACGGGGTAGGGGTGTGTGGTGGGGTTTGCATGTGGGGAATGGGGAGATGCTATTGGGTGGGTTTTGTGGGAGGTTAAGGTTTGGGGGGATTTTTTTTGTATTTTATTGTTTTTATGGTTTGTGAGCCACCCTGAGCCCATGGGAAGGGCAGCATAAAAATGTGATTAAACAAAATAAATAAAATAAATATGCTCTGCTCCCTCCTGACCTTCAAATTCCTCCTGAAAATCTACTCTTCCATCAGGCTTTCCCTAGTGCCTCAACCCCATTGATTAGTAGCGTATGCTGTTCTATCTACTGTTTCATCTTTCATGATCCCCCTTCTCCTTTAGGCATGGCTTTGTCAACATATCCCTGTCTTTCCCTATTTTCCCCACCCCTTGTCTCCCTCTCTTTTGTCCATTCTAGATTGTAAGCCTGTTGGGGAAGGGACCAGTCTCTAATCATGACTGTTCAGTGCCAGGCATGTTGGTGGGGCTTTATAAATAATTCTTAGATCAAAAAACCTTCAGTTTGAGAGAGGAGTTAAGGAGAGAGGAGAGGAGTCAAATTCAATCACATGCCAAAAAAAGCCCTCCTTATGCCCCAGAATGGTGGCAGCGAGTGGGCCCTTTTTCACGCTCCCCCTTAAAGAATGGGACAAAAAACCCTGGCAGCAAAGTGCCCTGAGGCGGGAAGCATCGGTCGCAGCAGTGGGAAAAGGAGGAACCTGGTGAAGGTTGCTGGGGCATGAAAGCGCTGGCACGAAAGCGCATGGCACAAAAGCTCTGTTGTTGAGTGAAACTCTGCCCCAAAAAGGGAAGAGTTTGGAACCCACCATCTGCTCCTGCCCCAGTTTCAGACAGGCACTCCAGCAAGCAGCCCCACCCACCCTCCCCAAAACACTGTGGGTTGACCCGGTCACCTTTTATGGGGCCAGGAAGGAATTTTTCTGGGAACCCCAATTTGGGCCAAGGATTCTCAGTTTTTGCCTTCCTCACAGTGTAGGATATTTGGATTGATTTGGTTTCCCCCAGTGATTTAGGCAAATGGGGTGTTTGCTATGATGTTACATTTGTCATACTCTTTGCAGGGGTCCAGTATTGTTGGCATAGGCTATTATAGAACATAGATTGAAGATGAGTCATCTCCATAAGAGATGGGGAGGCAACACCTACCACAAAAGCAGGGTATGTCAAGTGGTGGAGTAGCCTTCTTAGAAGGGGTGTCCCACGAGGGCGGTAAGGGACAGGTATGGTCCCCAGCCTGCCGGCACCTTACTCCTTACTCAGGTCCAGCAAGAACCTTGTCCCCCTCACACGTGGGATAACGGGAAGATCTGTTGTGTTTGATTATGTGGGGGGCAGACACTCGAGGGTATATCGAGCCAGCCTCCTGTGATCACGTTTAATGTGTGGAGATTCGTTGTACTGGACCCGAATCACATTAGACAATTTCCCCACCTAATCCTGATTCGATACATAATCCCAATTTGATTAAAGAGTCTGGCCGTTTTAAACCCAACTCCTGGTTTTCTTGTCTCATTCGGGATGTATCAACAAGCATGGAAATTGTAAGTTAAGGCTCCCACCTTAACTTGTACGACCATGTAAGCAGTAAAGATGTTGTAAAGTCTCACTGAGTTTTGAGATGGACTCAGAGGCAGCCCGCCTCCAGAGCTGCTCTGGGGGTGCAGTCCTGTGTCCACTCACTTCCAGCCCTGCCTGGGTTCACTTTAGATGGACCTAGCAGGTTCCCCTGGCTGCGTTCCGTGCACATGGACATGGCACCCCCTACACCATGGAATTGCGGATGATTGCCTGACACTCTAGACTGGTTGCTGGGGCAACAGATGGTCAGGAGTGGAGCTGCAGCATGGGTCCACTGAGTAGACAGGTAGCAGATCCACTCTGGCCAGTGCCCCGGGTTTGGTCGCTCTACCTTCAACATCTGGCAGGTCACCTTCAGACAGACCGACCAGGCAAGGGGTGAAGCGGGCTGGTGTGGCCACCCCCAGAGCTGCTGTCCATCTGTTTATACCCATTGTGCTTGCTTACAACTTAGGCTCCATGCACCCACGCTTTGCCTTAGTCTTTCAGCCTCAATCATCTTCCTCTGCAGGTTGGGGGCAACACCAAGGTTGGGGGCAGCAAGCTCCTCCCTGCCTCAGTCTTATATCCATCTCCACTGTGACCACAATTTCTCCTTCATTCACAGCTCCTTTCTCAGGCAGCAACTCAAGTGCATCTGTTTACTGCACAAACAGGGGAATATTTTATTTTTATTTATTTATTTTATTTAATCAATTTTTATCCCGCCTCTCCTGAAAACAGCTTGGGACAACTAACAATTTTAAAACATAAAAATACAATCATATAAAAAAATTAAAACACTCCTAATAATATTAAAACACGGGGTGGAATTGGAGGGGACGCAGTGCGGGGAGAGCTATCACTGGCGCAGGAACCGCCAGAGTGGAGCTGCCTGGACCCTGTGCACCCTGCTGACTGCGGGATAGAGTGGGGGATGCACCAGCTCTAACAGCTGTGTGTGCTGCAAGCAATTTGCGGAGGAGGAACCGCTCGCTGATTGGCTGTCGTCAGGCCGAGTCCCCCTTCCCCAGCCTATTTGACTGCATGCAGACCTCGGTGTGCGTGCCGCGGGCATGCACACCTAAGGGCTGCGCGCGCAAGGGCACGCCCTTGTGCACACGGCCTTAGGCGCCAGCTGTGGGCAGCTGTGATTGAAATTTATTTAGGTCTTATGCCCATTGCCTGTTGCTTTTGTCCTATTTGTTTCAGATGGATAGGAAAAGGCACCGCACTTGTGACTCCCCGGTGTTAACAGATCTGCCGAGCCAAAAACTCTCTAAATTGGACTTGGCTCCGGACAGCTGTTCCCCGACAAACCCTCCTTATCGGAGGTCGCCTACAGCTCTTGGAGATACAGTGGGACAACAACCAGTCGATGTTCGCTCTCCACATCTTTTAGCACTCCCACCCGAGCTTAGCCCGGTATTGCAAGACTCTGGTCCAATGCATACTGCCAGATCTCATGATGATTTAGCTATGGATAATTCCCCTCGGGCGCAATGCCATTTAATCGCTAAAACCATTTCCTTATTATTTGGTCACGTATCCAACATGAGCAATTCTCTATTGTGGATTAGATCCAGATTGGATGACCTGTTAGCTAAATTGGTTCCTATTCAGGAAGGGGGAAGATCGATTGTGGACCCCAAAATTGCTCAAATTACCTCTGTGAGTACTTCCCCACAGCCTCCTAAAAGGAGGACTTTTTCTCGGGTGCCTCTTTGTTCTGCCCCTGCTATTAAAAGAGCTGGAGCTCTGCAGTTAAGGAGAGATGCAATATGGATTAGGGTTAAACCCCCGCTGTTTGGCATGCCCCCTTCCTGGGAATCTTCTGGTGACGTATCTAACCACTTGGCCTGCTTATTTGGAGCCAGCAGAGATGCCATAGATATTGTTTCTGTCCATACTTTGCGTCATACTAGGAAGGGGGCTTGCTGCAGAGTCTATTTCCGGTCAAGTCACTAGGTTTCTAAATTATTTTTGGCACGGAAACATCTATTGTCAAGGGGCATCTCTATTGACAGGGTCTTTAACCATAGGCAGATGGAGAGAAAAATGATGGAAGTTATGGAATCTCTTCCAGTGCTATCCTCCACGAATTGTACTGTTTTAGGCACTAGAGTGACAGGAGCAGTTGACGCTTTGGAAACAGTCCATCCTCAGTCACAAAATGAAGAACTTATGGATACACAGGCCCCTATAGTATCTGCTAGACTGGAAGGCTGCCCTTTTTAGTAGCCACACGAAGTTTACGGCTGTGCCCTCTGGGTTACTAGTGCCTCCGGCACCAGATGACCTTATGCTGGATCAGGCATCAGCCGTACCCTTAAGACCCCTGCTGATAGATAAGTCTATTAATATGGATCCAACTCTTTCTCTATACCCTCCTCCCAGTCAGTTTGTCACCTCTCAGCAGAGATTAGTCTCTTCTGATATGGCCCTGACCAGTTTGTCATCTACAGTGCAGGAAGTTAGGGTAATAGATCAGGGTGAGGCTCCTCAACCAGATTCTATGCCAGGAGACCCCTTAGCCATCAACTCTGGAGATCGTTTTACTCTAGAGGCAAATACTCCCTTGGTAAAGGTGCAGACCTGTTTAGGAAAGGACAGCGCTTGTGCCAGTGTAGATAATGAGGCCATCACCTCAATTCAGCAGAGTCTGGACTCCTGCAGGCGAGTACTCTCCTCTTCCTCTTTACCTCCAGTGGTGAGCAGTCGGCAGCAGAGTCAGTCTACCAGTGTTAAACCCTCAGTACAGCAAGCATCCATGCTGGATTATTTTCCACGTGTTACCCCGGATACTTTGATTGATCACCCAACACAGTATCCCATAGATTGACATAAGAGTACTCCTGGGGGGGTCTAGGGACTGGGGTAGCCGTGTTAGTCCTAGTAGTGTTTTTTTGAGTAACACTTGTCAACCTACCCTCGACCCAGAACCCCGGGTTGCTTTCAGTCCTGTGCCCTCTTGTCAGGTTAGACCACTAAAATTCCTCTCCTGGAATATTTCTGGTTATAGAATTAAGGGAATAGATTCTGATCTTGTAATGTTCTTCCAGAAATTCAATTTTATTTTACTCCAGGAAACATGGCTGCGGGATACCATAGCACCCCCAGGCCATAGTTTTCAGATTTACCTGTCACCAGGCACTAAGGACGGTATCTGGGGGAGTTGTTCAGGGGGTTTGGCTTTTTTAATATCTGAAGCCCTAGGAGGGACATTTAAAATTATACCGCAGCTGTGTAAGAACTTTTTTGTTGGCCTATGAACCCATTTAAGTGGCCCTCCGCTGCTGGTTATTAATTTGTATATCCCGCCCGCCGCCTCTAAATATTACAACAGGGAGGTCTGGAACTTGTTAGGGGATTTGCTGGACTCTCTGGACGAACAATTCCCTGATGCCATTTTGATTATGTCCGGGGACTGGAATGCCAGATTGGGTGCCTTCCATGCTATGGAATCGGACTGGCCCCCAGATGGTTATGATTGGGTGTCAAGTAGAAGCTCTAGGGATTTGGAAGGTAACGATGCAGGCTTGCGTATGTTTGAGCTTTTGCAAGCCCATTCCCTAATGGTGCTTAATGGTCTGGGGCGTTTGAAGTTAGATGGAGATTTTTCTTTTCTTAATTTCAATGGGCATAGTACCATTGATTATATAGTTGTGCGCATTCTGCAAAGGTTTAACTTTGCAGATTTTGCCTTACTTTCAAGAGTGGAGAGTGATCATCGAGCTTTAACAGTACTGATCAGCGCTCACAGTGTTCGAGATGTCTGCTCCCATTGGCGAGAACTTGATGGGCCTGGGGGACACAGGACCCGGGTTTGGTGGAATTTTAACACCTATCTACGGGTGTGTGACCTCCTGACCAGTCAAGAAATGAGTATTTTATACACCACCTTTTTAGGGGAAGACACTCAGGATATGGTGGTGCTTGATTATCTCTATGACACCATTATCTCCACCCTTGGGACTCAGGCTCTTTCTTGCCCTAGTAAACTTCAGAGGCCCAGGGGCGCTATCTGGTTTGATTCTGAGTGTAACATGATGAAATATGCTTTGGTGCAAGCAAAACGGGTGTGGATCCTTGACCCGACTGAAAATTCTGTACTCCAGTTTCAAGAAACCAGGCATAGATACAAAGCACTCATTGTCACCAAGAACTTAGCACACAATGAACAGATTTGGGCTAAACTCAAGATTGCGGTGCAGACTAGGAATTCCAGGGACTTTGGGGCTCTGGTTAAGGGGAAAAGTGGTGCCTCTCTAAATTCTAGGCAGATCCGAATAGAGGAGGACTTGTGGGTTACTTTTTTCCAAAACCTCTTTAGTTCGGAAGCTGATGCGGCTGAAGTTGGAACTTTAGAGCTGATCTCCTCTTTACAAGTGCACAACAAGACAATCTGCGCTTTCGCGAGTTGAACCCTTGGAGGTGTTAACTCTAATAGGCTCACTGAAGCGGAATAAGGCACCGGGTAGAGATTTTATTACCTCGGAGGTCCTGAGCTCATGTCCTCTTTGGTGGGCTAATGTATTAGCTAAGTACTTTTCGCTTATTAACCAGTCTCTTCAAGTTCCTAAGGGATGGGGTGCTAGTGTGATAATCCCTATTTTTAAGAAGGGGAATCCGATAGATCTGTGTTACTATCGCCCCATAAGCCTGCTTCCAATTATTGGAAAATTGTATTCCAAAATTTTGTTAGGACATCTAGAGACTTGGGTCTTGGAGAAAAATTTAATACCGCAGGAACAGGCAGGTTTCAGGAAAAACATGTCTATTATGGACAACGTCTTTGTACTGCAACATATAATATCAAAGTATACAGGGATAAGATCTGGATCCCTGTTTTTGGCCTTTATTGATCTCCGTAAGGCATTTGATTTGATCTCTCGCCTTAGACTGTGGAGAAAGTTGCTGGATTGGGGCATAGATGAGCATTTGCTCGCTTTGCTCATCTATGTCCACTTGAACAACACTGTTAGGGTCAGGATGGGGATTGATGGTAAACAATCTCGGTCATTTAGGGTGGTAAGGGGAGTCAGGCAAGGCTGTGTTCTGGCTCCCCTGCTTTTCAATCTCTATCTTAGTGACTTACCCGAATGCTTCTCCACAGAGCTCGCCCATTCTCCAAAAATACGATCCAGACCAATTAATATCCTATTGTATGCGGATGACTTGGTTTTAATATCTCAGACGAGGACAGGCCTCCTATACCAACTTAGGGTATTGGTGGATTATTGTACTGTGAACAAGTTAGTCCTCAATTCCCTTAAATCTCAAGTTATGGTTTGGGGGAAGAGGAGGCCACTTAATAATTCTTGGCCTGCAGGGAATGATTTACTTAGGCAGGTGGACTCCTATGTCTATTTGGGGGTTATGCTCTCCCAAAATGGCCTATGGGGCAAACATAGGAAATGCTTAGCCCTGAAAGTCAGTGTAGCAGCTAAAGGGATCCTGAAGTTAGCCATAGGTTCCTCAGGTATTGCCACTTCAATTGTCTTGGGAGTGTACAGAGCCAAAGTTCAATCTTTGTTAACCTTTGGGACAGAAGTAATTCCAGACGGGGACTGTCAGGTACTTGAAGTGGCTCAGAACAAATTTTTAAGGAGCCTTCTGAGAGTCCCCCAGGCAGTCCCTGCGGCTGTAATTCGTGCAGAAACAGGGACTTTAGCCATTTCCTCCCTATGTAAATTACAAACGCTCAGGTTCTGGTCCAAATTGTATCATCAGGATGGAAGCTCCCTTGCATTCATGTGCCTGAAGGAAGAGTTAGAGTATGATGGAGTAGGGAATTATCCCTGGCTCTCTTGGATAGCTTTGTGCCTGAGGGATTTAGGGTTTTCGGTTTTCATTTCTGTTTTTTCAGGGCAAAACTCTTTCTCTTCAAAAATTCCTGATCCACCAAAGGGTCTTTGATATAGCAAAACAAAATGATCTTTCTAAACTCTCCTTTTGGAAGGCTTCCCCATATTACCATTTGATAAAAACTACGCATACTCTTGAGACTTATCTGGATAAGATGGTTAAACCAGCTTTGCGAAGGGCTTTTACCTGCCTTCGCTTCCAGTTATTCCCTTCTGCTGTCCATGAGGGAAG
>QEPC01015367.1:2635-13233 GCA_003113815.1 Sphenodon punctatus
AGATTGGAAAGGGTCCAGGAACCCAATGCTGTCTAGATGTGCCTGGAGCTGGATCGCCACCACCCGCTCAATAACCTTCCCTAAAAAGGGAAGGTTAGAGACAGGATGGTAGCTGGTGAGCGCATCCACGTCCAACTATGGTTTCTTTAGCAGGGGGCACACCACAGCTCCTTGAGACTAGGCAACTCCCCTGCTGCAAGGACGCATTGATCACCCTCGTCAGCACCATCTCCAACGTCTCCCTGGAGGCTTTCACCAACCAGGACGGGCACGGATCAAGTTCAGCTCGGTGGCTCACACAGACCCCAGGACATCCGCTGCATCGACTGGTGTCACTTCCTGAAACTCCCCCCACAAAGTTGGACCAGATGAAGCCTCCACTCCCTCGCGCTCTCTGACCACTGCCTCTAATCCAGCATCAAAGTCACTCTGAATCCGAGCGATCTTGTCTGTGAAGTAGGTGACAAACTGCTCACAGCAGGCCTGGGACACATCCCTGTCCAGGCAGAGGGAGGCCGGGCTGACAAGCTCCCGCACCACCCAAAACAGCTCCGCCGGGCGTGACTTCGCAGACGCTATGAGGACAGCAAGGAACTCCCTCCTTGCTGTCCTCACAGCCTCAACATAGGACCGCAAATGGGTCCTATGGAGAAGTCGGTTGGAGTCAAATCGAGTCCGACGCCAGCGTCACTCCAGCCTCCTGCCTACTTGCTTCATACACCGCAGCCCCTCAGTAAACCAAGGGGTCCTGCGGTGATGAGACAGAGGCAGAGGGCATCTCGGAGCCACCCTGTCTATGGCCTCCTCCAGCAAGCTGTTCCAATGCTGGATCAGCTCATCAACAGAGCAACCGTCCAGGTTCAGGGATAACTCCCCCAGGGCTTCCTGGAACCGCTGGGGTTCCATCAGCCTCCGGGTGCGGACCATCCTAATTGGCCCATTCCCCTTCTGGAGGGGGTGCGCTGAGAGACTGGCCTGAAGGAGATAGTGGTTTTATTTTATTGTTCAATCCTTCCTTTAATCTCTTAAATATCTTTTTCACTATAGATATTAAAGTGGCAGAGATGTCAATTTCCAGCATTTCCACTTTCTCTCCTAAGATGAAGATAGGTCCTTGTGACCATTTTTCTTACACTTCTTTGAGCTTATAAATTTATAGTGGCCTATAGTTCTGGAACAGCCATTGTTACATAGGGTATTTTCAAACATGACACCAGGTCTGCTCCCGCCCGCCAGGTGTTCATCTGGGCGGGAGCAGAGTACACCACAGACCATGGCAGGGTTAAACCCGGGATGTGTGCTGGACTCCCTGCCAGCACACATCCTGGGTTTAGCCCTGCCACGGTCTGGGGAAGCCTACCCCAGCCGCTGGCACATTTGTTCATCAGCTGGGGCGGCTCCTGCCTGGGTGAGGGCTCTCACTCCAGGCAGGATCAAAGCATGGCAGCTCGAAGAGCCATCACGTATAAAAATATCCACAGTTGAATCTGAAGCTTACATTTTAAACACTGCACAGTCTTTTTGTTCTCTTAAAGGCTTAAAATAGCAGGTGGGCAAGTAACAAAACTGTTAAGACTGGAGGAGTCATAGGAAATTACATTACATTTTGTCAACATTCACAAATGAAACAGATGAAAAGCATGTTTGTGTCAGTGATTCACAATAAAGTACAAACCACCCAAAATCAAAACTTTCTCACATTTCATTACTAAGTTAAACAAAAACCTACTTTCCTGGATTTTTTTTCTAAATACTAAGTTTTTCAAACAGAAATACTAGCAAAAGATTAGCCTGTTGGTTAGCACAGTAGAGAAAAACTTAAGATGTGGAGGGTGAAAGAGTTAATGCTTTTATGAGACATTCTCCAAAATAAAACCATCCATTTTGTGGCCTTCATCACATCTCTGCTGTCCAGACTTTAAACCTGCTCATGAAAAATATGTAACATGACAAGGTCATGCAGTTTCAACTGCAAGACGTTAAAACAAATTTCAAAATGTTTTTTTCTTTTGTTGGTGATGGAATGGCTCTTTTAGGAGAAAAGAAAGGAAGCAAATGAAAAAGGTATGGGCTGGGAGAGAACATCATGGAATTAGAGAAGGAATCATGCCACTTTGTTAAGCAACTGTTCTAAGAACTCCAAATTCAGAATTTACAAATCAGTTGTAGGCTGAATTGACTAGGAAGTATTGCCCCAGTGAAAAGTGAAGTTAGGAACAAACTTACTGATGAATTGTTCTGTTGGATCAATATTCTGTACAACCTACTAATTAAGAACTTTCTGAAAAATGCATTTCTTCCCTCCCAGACACTAATGTTTCATCAAGGAGAGAAATGGAAGCTAAAAGGTTATTCTCCCTTTCTGGAACACACACATACTCCTGGTCTGAAAGAAGGCGAACTACGTTGAGGGGAATGGCCTTTCCACTTGGCTCCAGTACAGCCCACATATGATGTTCAGTGTCAGTGTAGCCTAGTGAGTGCCAATGCACTCTAGTAGGTAAGGTGTTGCTCTTGGATTGGGAGACCATGGTTCAAATCCTGTCATAGCCATAAACTCACTGGGTGACCTTGGGAAAGTCACCATCAGCCTCAGTTCCCCATCAGTAAAATGAGAATAATAATTACCTAATTCACAGGGCTTTTGTGAGAGTGACCTTGATAAGAAATGTAAAGCAGTTTACACAGAGTTATATAAAAATAAATAATGATAATAATAATAATAATAATAATTAATAATGAAGAAAGATGTCAAAACAGTCACCCTAGCTAATACACTATTTTAGTAGGTGGGCACGGACTTATCTGCTGTGATTGACTAATGAGGGAATGGATCCCCCATTGTGACCTGTTGGGTGCTTCTCCCAAGCCACCATGATTGGCCACTGTCGGAGATAGGATTCTGGGCTAGATGGACCATTGGTCTGACCCACTATGGCACTTCTTTATGTTTTTATGTAGTATTACCCTACAAGGTTACACAGAGGATACAGATTCATTTGAATGAGCTGCTATATTGTAAAGCCAGACAACTTTTCAACCCATTGATCAAAGTGTTTAAAATTTCAATTTTGAAGCAGGCGAAACAATGAAATGATCAGTATTCAGTAAATATAATTAAGCTGTGTAACATCTTATTAAGGAGCTTTTAAAAACTGGAAGTCTTGAAAAGTCTTGTTTAATTTTGAAATTTAAAAGCTCGGTCGATGTCTTTTGTCATTTGCCAATGTCATCACAAACAGAAGGATGTCTTTGATCAGAGGCTGTTAACTCTGAATGGGAACTTTCAGGAATAGGGAGAGGACACAGTCAGCAGCATATCACTGATCGAGATGGAACAAGATAGGAGAACAATTGTGAGCTACTTCTACAAAGCATTTGTTAACATGACAGTATAATGAACAGTCTCACAGAGTATGGTTTGAAGGGCAATCATTTTTATTTATTCTCGACTCCCTAATTTTTAAAAGGTCAGACATCCCTCAGTGGATTTTTTATATTGTCATTCATAACATTTTGCTTTCTTACATTAAGGCATTAATGTTCAGAAGCCCATCATGTTAGAAAGTGAAAGTCTACAACATCAATTATAATTGGAAGGTGTGAAGAAGTCAATTTCCCACCCATTCTGCCTTCCTCTAAGCAGGGCCGGCCCCAGGGTTTGTGAGGCCACATGCGAAGTCTTGGTGTGGGACCTAATTTGCATAATTAGGCCCCACCTAATTATGCAAATATATAAATGTATACATTTACATAAAACTTACTCCCTCTGGACAGGAAGGATTCCCATTCTCCAGAAGCACGGACTCCCAATGCTTCCTCGACCTCCCCAGCCAAGCGTTTACCCAGGAGTGGGTCCACTTCAGGGGCAGCCAAGCAGGCAGTGAGGCAGGCACAGAGAGACTGACTGCATCCACTGTCTTACTGGACGAGAGGGTGAACTTAGCCAGTCTGGCCTCCAGGGCCTGTTGCTTCTTGCTGCCGGTGCCGCTTATGCACGCATGCGGTGCGACCAGTCCAGAGGTGCTGCTATCACACACACAAGACACCCAAAATGCAGCTAGCTTATTAAGTGCATTATGCCATGAAAAGAGACATATAACCAGTTCAGTTGTGCAAACCTTCATCAGTTCATGCTGCCCCCACCCCATATCCAGTTCATTTGCACCCCCACCCCCATATAATCAATTCATCCTGCCCCCACCCATAACCATTTAATTTGTGGCCACGGGGCAGCGTAAATTGATTATATGGGGGGGCGCAAATGAACTGGTTATGGGGTGCAGGTTTAACGACAGTATTTCTGTTGGCAATAACTTCATTAAAAAGAGTTAGTGAAATAGCAGCCATAATAATCTCAGAACCATATTTGCAGATTTATTTTTTAAGACAGAAGAGATATTACTTTACATCCTAAATTCCTACCTAAGATAGTATAAGTACGACAGTTATGAGAATGTGGCCCTTTTTACACGGGCCTCTCCCAGCCATGAACACACAGATTTCTGTGTGTTCATGGGTGGGGAAGCCCCGTGTGAACAATGCGGTGCACGCGCCCATGGTGAGTGGGGGTACATGCGCGCCTGCCTAACACGCATCCCCACTCGCCCCACAAAAGGAGCAACCGGGGGAAATGGTGGTTACTATGTGGGTGTGGATGAGTGGTGGGTGTGTGGGGATGCATGTGCAGCCATGTGCATGCCCCATTCATGCACTGGTGCATCCACGGACCCCCATCTGGCGGAGCCATGTAAAAATATCATGTGAGGAGCCACTCGAAGAAGAACAGAAGGTTGCTACCTTGTAAACAAGATTCTTTGAGATGGCGCCAAACATTCTCACAACACCCACCCTCCCTGCCCCGCATGGAATTTTTTCCTTCTATTTCTAGAAAGGTTTGGAAGGAACTGTCATTCTGAGGGGGAGACGGGAGAGTGCTTTTTATACTAGAGGAGCTCGAGACCATCATGTGATCTATTATTTGAATAGGGTGAGCATGCACAACCCAGTTGTGAGAATGTTAGATGCCATCTCAAAGAATCTTCTTTACAAGGCTACAACCTTCTGATCAGCACATGGGCAGGAGCTGTTTGTAAACAAACAGCTTTATCTCCCAGTCCGATCTGGTGTCCCCACTGCTGCTGCTGCTGCTGCTGCTGCTGCAGCACTACTAGGAGGGAGAAGCAGGTGAGGGATGGGGTCTGGAGCCAGGGAGGGGAGGAAGAAGAACTTATTGGGGGAGAAGCTGACTGCAGCCTGCTGCCCAGCCAGGCAAGTGTGGGGCCCCAGCTGGCTGTGGGGCCATGTGCGACCGTACATGTGGCACATGCCTGGGGCCATCCCTGCCTCTAAGTTATGTGTGTGTAAGGTCTTATCTGGTGTAAGGTCTGGCTAGGAGAAGGGAAGGGCTTTTTACTTCAACTCCTAGGCATGAGTTTGTAACTACTGGTTCTAAGTTACATATGTAATCCAGCAAATCCAGAAATGAGAACATGAAATAAAAATGATAAAATATTGAAAGGAAACATTAGTCATAATGAGTAGCACTAACAGTTGCTTATTAATTGTTAGGGGTGGGAATTCCGGTTCTCCCGAGATCTGATATTGCCGGTATTTGGGTGTATCAGCTGAATCTGATAAATCCAATATTTACCTGTATCTGATAAATCCAATATTTACACATGCACTGACTCAACTTCCACTGAAATCAATAGTTCCCAGCTCTGGACCTATTCTGAACTCTATATATGAATAAACGGCATAATCAAAATCCAGGAATTGTGCATCCTTCAACTTGAAAGTTATAAGTCTGCATCCAAATCCAAACTGTTTCAGAGGCAGTTTCAGTGTTAGGTTTTGTCCAATTATAGCCATAGCTGCAACTGGATATAGTTACAGCTGCAAAAATCACATTCACATTTACATTGGAGGTTTGATTCAAGGCCTATACCTATTTACAAAGGTAAGTATATTTTTTTCAAAGAACAATTTTGGTACCTCAGACAGTTGGACTGTGATTACTTATACCAAAGTGAGCAATTTACTCTGCATATTAGTGTTTGCACATTTCTGACATTATTAAAATAACAACAATTATAGGGGTGGGACACCGGGGAGAATACCGGATACTGGATGTACCAGTATCAGATCTCCCTGGTACCAGATTTACCTGTACCGGCATACCGGATTTTTAACATTGGCTACGGTACCGGATTTTTTACATTGCGGCAATTGAAGTCAATACCGCAGCCAATGTTAAAAATCCGGTATGCCGGTACAGGTAAATCTGGTACCAAGGAGATCTGATACTGGTACATCCAGTATCCGGTATCCTCCCCGGTGTCCCACCCCTATAATTGTTGTTATTTTAATAATGTCAGAAATGTGCAAACACTAATATGCAGAGTAAATTGCTCACTTTGGTATAAGTAATCACAGTCCAACTGTCTGAGGTACCAAAATTGTTCTTTGAAAAAAATATACTTACCTTTGTAAATAGGTATAGGCCTTGAATCAAATCTCCAATGTAAATGTGAATGTGATTTTTGCAGCTGTAACTATATCCAGTTGCAGCTATGGCTATAATTGGACAAAACCTAACACTGAAACTGCCTCTGAAACAGTTTGGATTTGGATGCAGACTTATAACTTTCAAGTTGAAGGGTGCACAATTCCTGGATTTTGATTATGCCGTTTATTCATATATAGAGTTCAGAATAGGTCCAGAGCTGGGAACTATTGATTTCAGTGGAAATTGAGTCAGTGCATGTGCGAACCACATATCTCATCCTACAGCTTTTTATTTTGCTTCCAGTCTAAAGACAGGGAAAGAGGCAATTTGGAGGATAATGGGTTTCTGTTTGTATTTCTATCAATGCTCACATGCAGGAAGGTCAGTTCACTTTGTCTATGTACTATATTTGTCTCTACGTATCCTATATGATCAACTTGGTCACAGCAGTGACATCAGTGTCTCCTCCCTCCACTTCAGATGGTCTCTACTAGCTTGGAGAAACTCCTCATGCGAGCTCCCTGTCCAGGTGGACATGTTTCTGTGCCAGCTTGTCACTGAGTAACAATTTTTGTATTCAATCATTCCCTTCAGAATTGTTTGCAATGACTTGGGTTTTGTGCATGACCAAACCACTTCAGCTTCTGTCTTTTTATTGCTACTAATGGGGCCTCATGGGATCCAATTATTGCAGTTACTTATCCTTAACTGAGTTGTTAGTTCTGTGTGCTGTATATGGTATCTGCAGGGTTCTTTTGAGACATCAAAATATAAAAAATTGAATTCTTCGTTCTTTTGCTGCTGTTAAATTCCAGGTTTCACATGCATACTTGCCTGTTGAAAACACAATTGCATTAACAAGTTTGCACAATTTTTGCACAATTGTATTAATCAATCCACATGTTTGCCATATCTGTGTTTACCACTACCTGTTGTTTCTTAATTTGTCTCCTACACTAATATATAATTTTACAGCTGTTTTTAAATGTCTGGCATCTCTGTCTCTCTGTCTCTGTCTCTGTCTCCGTCTCTCTCTCTCTCTCTCTCTCTCTCTCTCTCTCTCTCTCTCTCTTTATGCCCTTGCATCTTGTTCTATCCACTCCTTTCCATTCCACACCCCCTCACATATACCTGCTCTACATTTGCTCAGTTTATATATTTCTACTGGCTATGCTACATGCCTGAGGAAGGACCCTTGCTTATTTCCACCAACAGCAGTTGGTCCAATAAAATATCATTCAAACCACTCTGTCTCCAAGTTTTATCTAGGATGCAGTTGAGATATTCTAATCTTTCCAGGTGGTGTTGAATTTGGCGAGTCATGATATTAAAGTGGCAATTCTACTTTTCATTTGTTTCAAATTTTCCATATTTTATGATGATGGCTGTAAAATACTTAAATGAGTCCCATCAGTCACGTTTCTCACATGTCATATAAACTTCTTGCTGGCTGTTTATCAGAGTTTCCCATAGTCATTATCTTGCTTTTTTCTACACTGATCTCCATTCCATAAACTGCTGTATATGAATCTAGTCTCCTGCCCCTCCTAACAAGCCAATGTTGTCTGCAAAGTTAAACTTGAAGATCTTTCTACCCCCAAGGGATCTTGTCTCTTCAAAGGCTAAAAGCTGATGTGATGGTGGCCTGCTTTGGCCTGCTACCCACCAGCACATCAGTTTACGTGCCACCAGATGTCAGCCTGGGACTGCCCCGGGGTGGGTAGGTGGCTAGTTCAGGCTGCATTCTTGGAAAATCTCCAAGGACGAAGTCTGGGCTAAGGGCCGCCCACATGGACCAAAGCAGGCTAGCACATGTGTTCAGTCCAGGCATACCCACCTCAGGGAAGAGGTCATCATGGCTGTCCATCGTGGCAGGGGCAGGGCCAGCTGCCCACACGTTCATTTAGCTCCCCCACCCTACCAGTGCCATTCAGGTGGTGGGATGGGTCTCCAGATGTGGGCATGTTTTTTTGGTGCCACTCCCTGACCCCGGGTCAGCTTGGCTGCAGTTTCCCAGCTGCTGTGCCACCCACATGGCTGTTTTTACCCAACGTTTTCAAGAACTTCTGACATACAGGATATGTTGGAGAAAAAAGAAAAACAGATATAGGGACAGGAGCCAGCCCTGTCTGAGCCCAACCATTTCATGGATCCAGTCACACAATGGAAATTTTTAGACAGACAGGAAGTGGGTCGGCGTCCAAGAGTAGGCGTGTGGGTGAGCCAGACTGGAACTGCATGCACCCATGGATTTGGTTTCATTCAGTCATCTCAGCGGGTGGGAAAATCAAACGTGCAGGCAGCAAACACACCTCCCCCCCAGGTCACCACCATCTTCATCATCATATTTCATTTCATATTTCATTTTATACACCGCACTCCCCTGCCCAGGGCAGCTCGAGGCGGTTTACAAATTCATAGTATACAGTATACAAAAAATGGTGCACAATACACCAAAAGCAAATCACATTTCAATAACTAGTAAATCCTCCTAACAGTATCATCAACCCCTCCCACCATTAACAATAATCTATATCAATCATAACATAAAACAGCCGTACATCATAATCCCTCCCATCATTTACATTTAATCCTATCATAAGACAACAATATATCATCAGTCCCTCCATCATCAACAATTATTATATTAATCCTAACACAAAATAGTCACATAGCATCATATCCCTTCCCAACTTTACCATCTTCCCCATATGATAATAACCCATCCTCCTGGTATGACAACAGCTGAATACATTCCAATACATATTAATATGTATTAATATTAATACATATTGACATAGCTCCATCACTTAGAGTGTTCCCTGCTGTCACCAAGGAAACAATCCACCTTTCCTTACCACTCCTGCTGCCACCAGGGGAAGTAATCCATCCTCTTCTCCACCCCTCTCTCACCGGGGGGAGATATCCTTTCCACTTTTAACAATAATATCAGCCTATTCTTTCCACATAATACCCCCTCAACCTCAGGGCCCAGCCAAAGGGCCCAGCCAAAGGTCACACCTGTGCTCCGTACTCTGCACTGGCTGCCTATAGCATACTGAGCCCAATTCAAGGTGCTAGTGTTATCTATAAAGCCCTACATGGTCTGGGCCCTTCATACCTTGGGGACCGCCTCGCCCTCCGCGCTTCAGAGCGATCCCTGCAGTCCACCGGGGACGCCTTTTTGGAGGTCCCCCATGTAAAGTGAGGGGCCACAATGGAGAGGGCGTTCTTGGTGGCCGGGCCGAGGCTCTGGAATTCCCTCCTGGAGGAAGCCCATCTGACCCCACGTCTGTTGGCATTTCAGCGAGTCTGCAAGACCTGGCTGTTCGTCCAGGCCTTCGGAGGGGAGGGCGGGGTAGGGGGGGATTGTATTTTCAAACATTGTTTTAATGAATTTTATTGTGTGTTTTTATGCTGTAAGCCGCCCCGAGATGCCATAGGCATGAGGGGGCAGCTAACAAATATTTATAAATAAAATAAATAAATAAATGTTCCATTCAACCCATCGACTTGAGCTTCCTGGTTGACCCCGCGGACAGCAGTCCCACCAACAAGATAGAGATGAGCATGGACTGCATCCAGGTGCAGCATATGGACGTGGGAGACCCCATGTGGGTGAGTAGCAAATCACCTGTCAAATCTTGCCTGGGCTTTGGTCTCTGTTGCACTCAGAGCTGCCACTGACTGTTCTGGTGCTCGTAAGATGGGCAATGGGACACGCGGCATAGGTGGCAGGGGCCATGCCAGTGGAGGGGCAACAGGCATCAGCAGCAGACTGAGCCCATCACCACACTCCAAACTGCACAACCTTGATTTTGGGAGACAAGCTTCAGAGACTCCCAACAGTGGCACTAGCTGGGGTGCGGTTCGGTGGTGCCTCCCACCAGCATCCTCCACTGCCACACAGGGCACTGGAAGGCGTGCAGTACATGAGGCTGCAGCTGTCTCTGCTTCTGGAGCAGGTGCTTTCGATGTTCCTCCAGGGCCACAAATGTCCCAAGTGATCCCACCCTGGCTGCTAGAGGCAAGGCTTGATCCCCAGGCAATGGCAGCAGGGAGAGGAGCTGCAGCAGCCACAGCAGCA
>QEPC01015367.1:24325-41006 GCA_003113815.1 Sphenodon punctatus
CTCTCTCATACTAGATGGCCTCAGCCAGCTTATCTGACTGACCTCATGATGCAGGGTGGCATTGGGAAACTGTAAGCCTGCCAGCCAGCCTCTGCCTAGATGATCTCGGCTCGCCTATCGGACTGGCTCTCTCGCTGTTGCACTGCACAGTCTTCGCTGGCCTATCCGAGTGCCCTGCCAACTTAGGTCCCAGTCTGCCTTCCCGACTGCCTCTCATGCCACGCTGTCTGTCTGCTCACCCGCTCAGGTGGCCATGATCAAACCCAGCCTCAGTCTGCCTTCTGCTCATGCCACACTGCCTGTCTGCCCGCTGCCCAGGTTGCCAAGATCAAACTCTGCCTCAGTCTGCCTTATGCTCATGCTATGCTGCCTGTCTGCCCGCCCTGTGGGCAAAGCTGAAGCCCTGACCAGCCTGCTTGCCTCTCATGCCATGATTCCTGTCTGCCCGCCCTGGTTGCAAAGCTCTAATCCTGCCTCAGTCTGCCTGCCAGTGCATTCTGCTCATGCCACGCTGCCCGTCCATCCAGGGGCCCTAGATCAAAGTCTGCCTCAGTATGCCTGTCAGTGCCTTCCGCTCATGCCACGCTGCCCACTGCACAGGTGGCCTAGATCAAAGCCTGCCTCAGCCTGCTTTCCAGTGACTTCTGCTCATGCTCCCCACACCGCCTGAGTCTGGGGGCTAAGTTGGTGGAGCAATTGCTCTTCCTGAAGGTGACCCTTCCGCTGCTGGGATTCTCTGAGCTGCCCCTGGAGATGGATGGATGGTGCAGTGGCACACACCATTCGATGCTAGTGCTTTGAGGGTGGCCATTGATGCCACACTGGGGGCCAATAAAATTATGGTCCACCAGCTGCAGTCCCTCTTCAGTAGCCTGATTTTTTCTTGTAGAGTGATCACTTCAGGCAGACCATTCCTATCCAGGCTTTATTCTAGGACAGCAGGAAACCTCCCCCCACATTATCACTTTAGACTGACTAAGGATTTAAAAGAGGACCTTACCATCTGGGCTACTTTTCTGGCCAACTACAATGGGGTGAGTTTTTGGTGACAGCAGTTGTTGTTTGAAATGGAACTCCATGGCAGTCCAATGCAGCAGGTGGCTGTGGGTTTGGGGTATATTTTTGGAACAGATGGGCCACAAAGCCTTGGCCAGTCGAGTGGATCACCAGCAGTTTAACCAGGGACCTAACATTCCTGGATTGTTTTCCAATCATAGTAGCAGTCCATCTGTGGAGTCCAGAATTTGCCAACAATTCTGTAACATTTTGGTATGATAATCTGACCGTGGTTCATATGATCAATTTGCTCTTCAAAATTTGAAGACAAAATTTGTCTTCAAAATCTCCCCGAGTGTTGAAGCTAGTTAGGGCATTCCTCTTGATATGCTTGAATAATAACATTCTATTCATTGCCAAGCTTGTTCCAGGGATTAACAGTTGTGTAGCCAATGCCCTTTCTCACTTCCAGATGGAGTGGTTCCACCTCTTGGCACCTGGAATGAGCAGAATGCCAGAGGCTATGATACAAGCCTTTGGACCTTTGGATCCTAGACCTCTTCCAGACTATACAGGGAGCAATATCTGAACATACTACAGCATCCTATGGTAGACCTTTAGGGAATTCCAAGACTTCAGAGTGCAGCGAGGCTGGGCAGCAGGTTTCCCCACACCAGAGGCGCATCTGCTCCAATTTGCAATGTCATTACATCAAAACTAGTTTCTCCCAGGCACAATAGCAGGAAAATTATCTGCCATTAGATTTATGAGCAACCTTACTGGACATCCCCTGCCAAGTGAGATCTTTTTCACCACTCAACTAATGGAAAGCTGGCATAGAGAACAGGGGAGGATAGCGAAGACTCTAGGGCCCCCATCACATTACCACTATTGGTTAATCTTTGCAGGGTTTTAGGACAAATCTGTTATGATGTTTTCAAGGTTTGGTTGTTTGCCACCGCATTTAAATTGGTGTTTGGGCGGGCATTCCGCATTAGCAAGCTCATTGCCGCCTCTGCAAGAGACCGCTTAGGGATGGCTCTCACCATAGAGGATGTTACTGTTCAGAAGCACATGCTTATCTTAAGGATTAGGTGATCCAAAGCAGACCAAAGAGGATGTGGTTTGCGTGTCACACTGCACGAGTATGGTGACGCTGAGCCATATCCTGTGACTGCAACTAGGGAGTACCTGCGGGTACACATGCCAGGACAGGGAACTCTGCTACTGCATGCTAACGGCATCCCTTTCACCAGTTCTTAGCAGTGTTGAAGGGCGCTCTCCGCCCTCTTAACATACCCCACCCCCTGCAGATTTTAGTACCCATTCCTTTAGGATAGGCACAGCTACTGCTGCATCTACCATGGGCTTCTCTGACAGTGATATTCAGCAGGTGGGAAGATGGTGATCAAATGCATTCCGCACATATGTGCAGACACCAAATATCGAAGCCCTAATTTTGTATACTTCAGGGAAGACTGGAGAAGGGAAAAAGACTGGAGAGGGGTGTGGTGTAAAGGGAAGGGGGAATGCAAAAGAAGGTTACAGAAACAGATACAGATATGAATTTAGAAAATACAGTAATGGCTAGTACATAAAGAAAATGGTACCCAGCAGTAATGAAAGACTATGTTAACAGTAGATAAGAAAAGCTAAATATGCAGTAGACTATCAGATGTTTACAGGCTTTCACATTCCTCCCCTTTGTGTTGCTTATCTCCCCCTGTCAAAGTTGGGAAGCCAGATGACTTGTCAAGTGCTCCAGTCAGATTAAGCAGCAGTGGACTCAATCCCAAATTCCTGTAGGGGTGTGCATGTCATTTTGATTATATCAATAACATTATATCATTATTAGGGTTGAAACTCAATTTTGACTTTTTCTCGGTTATCTCAGAGAATCGTGATTCTCATCTCGTTCTAACCGAGAAACGGTAACCGAGAAAATTGCCATTTCTGTCAAGAACCATTTCTCAAATTACCATTTACCGTTTATCGGTTTATTGTTTACCAGTACCGAGTTACCATTTATCAGATTGTTGTTTATCAGGTTTTCATTTACCGATTGCTGGTTACCAAGTTACTGTTTACCAGATTCTGGTTTATCAGATTGTCATTTACCAATTACTGGTTGAGTTACCGTTTACCTAATTTCCAGTTACCTAATTTCCAGTTACCGTGTTCCAAGGTACCATTACTTTTGCATTGGTTATATTGTTATTGTTATCAGTTCTTATCATTATTTTATTTATTTATTTATTTAATATATTTATATCCTGACCCTCCTGCAAACAGCTCGGGGCGACTAACAAATTTCCATTAAAACAATTTTTAAAATATTAAAACAATCATAAAAACCTTACAAAAACAGGGAGGACAGAAATTTACCAAACCAAATAATAAGGAAGGGTAGGGTGATAAAAACCCATTCTCCCACCCTCCCCAAAGGCCTGGGCGAACAGCCACATTTTATAAACTCACCGGAATGTTAAAAGGCTCGGGGTCAGCCACGCTTCCTCCAGGAGGGAATTCCAAAGGTGCGGCCCAGTCACCGAGAATGCCCTCTCCATTGTGGCCACCCGCTTAACACGGGGGACCTCCAAGAAGGCACCCCCAGCAGTTGTTTCATATCATAATTATCATTATCATTATTGTTTATCTTTTATTATTCATTATCATTGTTTATCACTATCATGGTTTATCGTTATTGTTTATAATTTATTGTTATTATCATCATTTATCGTTATATCGTTTATTATTATTGTCATTATTTATCATTATCATTATCATTATCATTATCATTATCATTATCATTATCATTATCATTATTGTTTATTGTTTATCATTTATTCTTTATGCGGTTATTGTTACTGCATTATTGTTGCTTACCATGGTTATCAGCTCTTGTTTAACAAAACAGCATTGCAAAGGCCATGGGATATTTCTGATTGGTTGGCAACTTGGCAAAGAACAAGTCCATGATCACACGCACCATAGTCCTTTTTTTTATTATTATTTTTTTAGTTCAAAAATATTTTATTGTGCTGGCACATTGGCCTTGACAAATAACAAAGAAAATAACACACAATAATACAAGAAAACTTAAAACGCTTAAATGCAGCAAATTGAAATTAAACAGCATATAAACACCGGAATTGGAAAAAACAAAATCTAAATTCCCACAATATCATTTCCAGAATGTTTCAGAACCCCCCAACCAGCCTTCCCCTAAGCTGGCTGGGAGATCCTCTGGATTTCCCGCAGGCGATGCTTACTTGCTCACAATGCAAAGTTAGCCACTGCTCGAGTTACATCCAGAGAAATATCCCTAAGCAGAAAAATGAGCTTCTGAAAATCAGATCTGTCTATTGAATGCCTCATATGCAAACACATTGGGACTCTGAGCCCACTATACAATGGGCAGTACAAAAGATAATGCGGGAGGTCCTCGACAACCTTCTCATTGCATATACAAAGCCGATCAGAGTATCTCCAGGCAGCATACCTCCCCTTAAGAACTTCCGTGGCCATGGTCTGACATCGTAGTGATGTAAATGCATACTGCAATTTGAATTGGGAGATCCCCCCTATATAAACTGGGCGCGACTTCCCCGCAGCCCAGTACTTGTAGTATGGTGATGTCTTAATATTAGCAGCAAGCGTTCTATTATCCTGGAGGTCAATATCTTTCGATCTCTCCCAAATAAGTTTTAACCCCTGTTTAAATGTACATGTCCAAAAAAACTCAGGGGAAAAGCCCAGATCATTTATCCTCCTTTTCTTCATCTTCCACCAAAGATTAGTGGGGCCCAACGACTGATAACATTCTTCCAGGCATAACCTGACCAGGGATTCTGAGTGGGTGTGTGTCGATTTTAACCAAAAACCAAGAATTAAATCCCCACACCTTTTTTCCCAGGATGTCACCCCTGGCTCCAAGGTACACATAGCAGAGCTTGTACTACGTGGGACCCCCAGCAGTTTTTTAACAAAAGAGTTTTGGATTCCAGCCAAAGACCTTACAATACCGGGGTCACTTCCCCACACGGGGATCCCATAGGATAACTTGGACAGTACTTTGGCAACAAAGACCTTTAAAGCTGGCGAAAACATATGTCCCCCACAAGAATAATAGAATCTCAAAATCATTATAACAACTGGGTTTGCTGCCTTCCTTAAGGCATCCACGTGTGCCCTCCAGGAGCCATTAAAGAAGATCAGCCCCAAATATTTGAAGTATTTTACCTGTTGCAGAGGAACACCTCCCATTTTCCAACTAAAGGCCTTAGGGCGGGGAAATGGAGATAAAGTGGAAATGTTGGACTACCTGCAACTTAAAACACACAATAACTAAAGTAAAAAACGGTGAAAATTATGCTAGGGATCCCATGATACTAGAATGAATCCTTTTTGAAAGAGCGGCAATGAAAGGAAGGCTAGCTCGTATTTATTTATTTATTAAACATAATAACATTAACAATAACATAACTAACACAATGTACATATTGATCTTGTAGCTCATTATCAGGTGGATAAAATAAACAATGGATGAAAACAGACATGACACTAACCACCCTTTAACCACTCTTGGTTGTTATTTATGCATGTTACAGGGCTGCATTGGTGCCCTATGCAGCCCTGCAACATGCATAAATAACTACCAATGTCTGTTTTCACCCTATAATTACATGTATCATATATCGTAATAGAACATATATTTCAGTGGATGGATTTGAGCGTCTTCTCGGCACATTACTTTGAGGCAGGGAAGCCACGTTGCACTGAAGTCTTCTGTTTTTTCCCCCATAGTCCTATCAATGTTTTTTCCATAGAAAAGATATACCTCAGTCTTGTCTTCCATTCATTTATTGTGGGTGACTTTGTGTCTTTCCACCTTTTTGTAATTGTTTGCAACGCTGCCACAAACATAATGTCATACGTTTTTCGGTAGGTTTGGATTAAGGGTATATTTATTTATTTATTCCATTTATACCCCGCCCCTCCTGAACACAGCTTGGGGCAGCTTCCAATCATAAAACACAACAATATAAAAATGTTTAAAACACCATAAAATACAATATAAAATTTAAAATATTAAGAACAGGGCCCAGGATACATAAAACAATAAATAGGGTAGGGGGATAAAAATCAACTACACCCCCCCCCCAAAGGCCTGGGAGAACAGCCAGGTTTTACACCTTCGCCGAAATACCAACAGGCTTGGGACCAGGTGTGCTTCCTCCTGTAGGGAGTTCCAAAGGTGCGGCCCTGCCACCGAGAATGCCCTCTCCATTGTGGCCCCCCGCTTAACACGGGGGACCTCCAAGAAGGCATCCCCGGCAGACCGAAGGAGCCACTCTGGGGTCCGGAGGGTGAGGATATATCTGGATAGATTCCACATAATGTGATCTTGGGTGCCTGGGGTAGTTTCAGATTTGTGGCCTTATCTATTTCTTTCCATATCTTCCCCCCAAAGCGTTTAAGTACCCCACAGGACCACCAACAATGTAGGTGATCACTCTCTTTGTCACAACCCCTCCAACATTTATTACTGTATCCTTTCACTACTCGGCTGATTCTCTGTGGTGTGAGATAATACCGCATTAGAAGTTTGGTTTGCGTATCCCTTATTTCCCAGGATGTGGAGCTTTTGAATATTCTCCTTAACATTTTAGTTTTATCTTTTTTGGTAAATCTTATGCCTAATTTTCTTTCCCAACCCATAAAATATTTTTGTGCGCTTGGGCCTGCTTTAAGTTCTTTGTATATTCGGGACAGAATTCCTTTACGGTTCGCTGATTGGTAAAGGAGCTTTTCTATATTGAGTGGGGGTCGAGTAAGTTCCTCCCTCTTAGACATTCCAAACACCCAACTTCTAAGCTGGATGTATTGCCAGTCCTGGATGTCAGTCTTCAGAAGGTCACGTATATCCTCCTTTGTCATAAAGCTATCTCCTCTATATAATTGTGACACTTTAGTTAGGCCTTTTTTGTCAAGTTGCTGCACTAATTGTATTGCTAATTTTTTTTTATTCCTAGTTCTAGGAATTATGGGTGTGTAGGGGGACACCCCTTTTATAATTTTATTTTATTTTTTCTATTTTGTTCCCAGGATTTTAGC
Organism: Sphenodon punctatus; assembly: GCA_003113815.1. Classification (NCBI taxonomy): domain Eukaryota; kingdom Metazoa; phylum Chordata; class Lepidosauria; order Sphenodontia; family Sphenodontidae; genus Sphenodon; species Sphenodon punctatus. The sequence continues at coordinate 31,439 of QEPC01015367.1, forward strand.
ACAAGGGAAGCAAATGGGTGTTTTTTCCATATTGTTTTATTTGGGTATGCTGCTGTGCCTACCAGGCAGTCTTTAAAGTCCTTCACCTGAAGTAAGTGTTTTTCTTGCTCTACCCATTGTGCATCTTTATGGTTGTGGTACCACATCCGGGTGGTTATTAGGCCAATGGTTAAGTGATACGTTTTTAAATCTGGCACCACTAAGCCCCCTCTGTTATAACTAGCTTTTAATGTGTCCAGATTAATTCATGGCATCTTATTTTTCCAAATAAATTTTCTTAATATCAAATCTATTTGCAAGAAAAAGGGAGGGGGGGAGAGTGATTGGTAGTACCATCATGGTGTACAGCAGTTTGGGGAGAATCTTCATTTTAAAAAGGTTTATCCTGCCTATCCAAGTACATGCTAATGGTGTCCATTTGTCCAGCTCTTTACCAACTTGGTCTATTAATGGTGCAAAATTAAATGTGTATAGTTGTTTATGATCATAAGTTAGGTATATTCCTAGGTATTTTTTCTTTTTCTTCTCTATTCTAGCTAGCTCATATTTATAAAGCATTAAAAGATCTATGGTATCCCAAGGGGCTCTCTTATATACAAAAGTGGAAACAGGACTTGGGTGTAGAATGGTCAGAGAAGGAGGAAGCCCAAATTATTAACTATATACATACCAGTGCACATTCACTGGAGATTAAGGAATTTGGTGACAAGGTATTATTTGACCCCGATGCAATTTAAGCACATAAATGGAGAGGACAAAGGGTTATGTTCGAGAGGATGTGGGGAGGATGGAACTTACGTGGACTGTTGGTGGGACTGCACATGAATAAATCCACTGTGGAGATGCATCTGGAAGAAACTGGAAGAGATGACAAAGTGACAATTCCTTTTTGCCCAGAAATAGGCCTTCTGGGCTTGTTCCCAGAAGCGAAAGTGCTACAGAACCACATAGACTCTTGCTCTGCATTCATTCAGGCAGCAAAAAAAGTCATTGCCTTGCATTGGAAAGAGAATAGAGAACTCACTGAGGGCGAATGGATGAACAGACTCTGGTACCATCTAATCATGGAAAAGATAGCAGCCAATCTGCTTGATAAAAAAGAGGCGTATACAGCAAAGTGGTACCCTTGTGTCTGCACTATGAACAAAACAGACTTACCGGAAGATGAACGAGCTTTCCTGTTTGATTACTACATCTAAAAAGTTAAAGAAAATAAGACTCATACCTGAATCCATGAGTTCGAGTTTTGAGCGTTTGTTTGTATATGGATGGAAGAAATGTATAGGTAGATATTCCATTGCATTGTAAAATATATAACCATTCATAAAACAATTAATAAAAAACCCTATGGAACTAAATTGAATATTATCTAATATCTACAAAGGCCTAGTCCTATAAACACACTGTAAAATATTAAAACTGAATCACTACATCCTATCTCTATCTATCTCTATAACTATGCTAACTCATACAACTATCTATCTAACACACACACACACACACACACACACACACACACACCCACAGAGGGATGGGGGCAACACAGACAGCTCACAACAAACAACACAGGGAGGGATACAAAACTAAAAGGAAACCTAAATCAATCTAATCCTACTCTAAATAAATCCAAAAATAGGGGAAGGGAATCAAGGGTGGAATATATACATGGAGGAGGGAAGGATTCAATGGAGGGAAGGGAGAAACAACACAGGGAGGGGTAAAAAATAAAAACACCACCTAAATCTATATAATCTAAATAAATGAAACTATGGAGGTAAATGTGTGGAAATGGGTGAAATAGGATGAGGATGGCAATGGATTGGGAGGAACACAAACTGCTGGGAGAGGGAGAGTTCCGAAGATGCCTGCTGACAGGATCAGTGGCCAGCTCAGAACGAATTGGAAGGGGGGAGGGCAATTACTTTTGTTATTTGCTGTGCCCACCTTACCACAAGCTCCATTGGCTCTGTGCAGCCTAGCCCATGGCTAATCGCAGACTGTCAAGCGAGTGGTCTGAGGAAAAGAGGGATGGTGATTTGGCAGGCTGACTGCTAGTCCAAGCCTCTCCACCCCTCCTCAGATGACCCCCACCGCTCCCTGGGCCTGCCAGCCAGTTTTTTTTCCACCTGAATGTCGCCCAAACTCATCAGAACGTGCGTTTAGTTCGGGTGTCCAAACTGGCTGAGGTCGATCTGAACTCAGAACGTTCGAACCACGTTCGCACATCCCTAAGGGGTAGCTCTCTGAAACTGGTCTGTCAGTCACACATAACGCACTGCCCTCGAAAGTATTAGAGGGTAGACAGAAAGGCATTAGGTACTCGGATAGAGTATGCCCATTTGATAATATTACTGTTGAATCTACCTCGCATATATTCTTCTCATGCTATTTGTATGATGGTATAAGAAATAAATATTTGTCATCATTTCTGAAGCAGTTCCCAGGGTGATCAGAACAATATCTTCTGAATTATGTATTAAATGATGAGCATCCCATCCAGGCTATCACTAAGTTTCTTTGTGTTGCTTAGACAGTTTCTAGATTTTAAGCTGAACATGGAAGAAGTAACTTGGGATTATGACACGAATGATGAGGGCTTGTTATAAGGGGCAATTAAGATTTTAAGTTTTTATTAGGTTTTACTGTGCTATTTTAAATTGTAACATTTAGATATGTTTTTGATTTTGTTTGTTCGTCTGTTTGTTTATTTTCCACGCGGAAAATAAATTTATTCATTCATTCAATAACCAAGGCCAGAGAGTCAATGCAGGTTCAGGTTCAGGAATTAGAGAAGACTCATGTCCAGAAGATGGTGCAAGACTGGGTCCAGGGATCAGGAACATCAGTGGCAAGCTGGGGACCAACACAGAGAACAAGGAAGGCATGACAGGAAGAGCAACATGTTGGAAGGGGAGGAAGCAGATGATGGGCTAGCAGATGGGCAGAAAAACTGGCAAGGGGCAAGATGGAGCAGGTGGGCAGGCAGAGCAGATACAGGGAAATGGGTCAGAGTAGGTCCAAAACAGAGCCAGTCCAACGGACAAGCAAACCAGGATCAGGGAAAGGAGCACACATCCAGCAGTCACCTTTATACAGGGCAGGTCGCAGGGAAGACAGAAAGGGAGAAACAGCATAAGGAAACAGATGATCTGCCTAGCTTACTGTGACTGTATGCAGCCAATTAGGAATCTGGGGGCATGGAACTAGGCAGGGCCTTAAGGATGGGCGTAGTCTGGCCAGCACAAGGAAAACCATTTATGGAACTACCATGGACTCAGGGCAGAGTGGGAGTAGAAGTGCCATGGAGCCAGCTACCAGGTTCCAGCCCCAAGGGTTCTGGTTCAAGCCCAGTTTCCTTTCTTTTCTCATTGGAAATTGAAGAGCCAAAGGGGCATGGTTGTACTTTTAAAAAGCTGTGATCGTCCCTTTGCCTTGCCCTCTTCAGGAGCAAGGAGTCAACCATAACAAGCAAGGGGAACCAGGGAGATACTCTGGGTCAAAGAAAAGGCTGGTAACACTAGTCTTTATCCCCTGTCTCCTATACCAACTGCCTGGCCAGGGTAGTGCACTCAAAACAAAGTGGGGGGGGAGGGGGGTGAACTACAGTAAAAAAATCAAACAGCCTACGTTAAAAAAATTATTTTGTAAACTTAGGAATTTGATGAAAGCTTTCACTGAAAATGCCATTTTCCCATGTAAAGTTACATTATCTACATTTTCTGATGCAAAATATTCACATGAAAAATATTTTGGTCCAGCCATAGAAGGTACAGAGCCAGGAGGACACCACAGTGAAAAGTAACAATAATCTCAGGCTCCAAAACATGGAATAAACTATTTTTTACTGGGATCAAATATTGAGGGGTCATTGGACTGCTCTGACAGGTGTGTGAGTTACCAACCCTTAATTTGAGCAGAGTCAAAGCCAGGATACCTGAGGGCACTGGTTGAGGTAATGTTTGGGTTGTTGATAAAAGGTGCTGCTTAAACCCAAATAGGAGAGGGCAGAGGATGAAAACGCGGCCAGGGGAAGATTTTTTTCTCTTGTGGTCAGTTAGCCTGAAATTGCCTTAGGAGAAGAAAAACTTAGGGGGTGAAATGGGCTAGGGGCTTGACAACCCAGCAGGACTCAGGGGCTTGCCGGAAAGACTGAGAGGATCCTGAGAGGAGGACAGGGGAAAGTAACTTCGACTGCAGATAAGAGTCTGAGAGTAAAAACAACTTGTTTCCACAATTATGTAGAGGCAACAGATTAGTAAAAAAATCATAATTAGTTCATGGACAATTTGACAACAGAAAGACCAAATCTGGTGAATACATTGTTTGCAATGTATGGTTCAGTAAACTCCAGTTACAGCTTGATAACTATCCTGTGCCTGGTCATGCAAATCTCTATACTGTAATTAGATTCTAAAGATCCCATTGCTGTGATTGCCTGCTGCCCTCAAACATCTCTCTGTATGACCATAAATAGAAGTTATACGACTGGACAGGTACCACAGAAAATATTCATTTATTCATCTGGATTACAAAAGTTAATTCAATTCAATTTTCAATTTCATTTTCAGCCTCAGCTTTCGCCATAGCCAAATACTCAGTTAATAGGTTCAAAACTTCACAATAGCACAATTACAGTAAAATTAGTAGCCGATTATATGCTCAACAGTTTCAACTACTTCCAGAGAACACAAATATAATACACTTTTAAAAAAATCAAATTTATTTGGATGGATTTTAACTGGGTCCGCACTTGTACTCTCCTTGCTGAAGCTAGGCCAACATACATCGCAGTTAGGGTTAGATTTTCTGCAACGGAGATTTTAAGAAAGGAATGCCTCGTATTATAAAAGTTAATTAATTTAGTTTTTTTGTTGCACCAATTTAAAGGGTTTGGGGGGGGGGGGTTCCCCTTGGTGATTTAGCTACCAGATTGATGTATCAGCAGCAACATCTATGCCACCAGTGCATTTGAAGTTAATATTTGCAGAAGTCTTGCATAAAGTGAAATCTATGAAGTCAAACAGGAGTTTGCTGATTCTGCTCTTGCTGAAGTCAGTAAGAGGTTTGCTCTTGACCTCAGTGTCAGCAGTATTGGGTGGTATACAATAAAATGCTTGTGTTTTTATATGAATTTAAAATAAATTAATAACCAATGTACAGTATGACAGAATGATGTCGTCATTTTACTTTTAACTAAACTTCGGTTCAGGCAATCGTTTTTGGTTAAGGTTTTGCTTACAACAATCTATAGAGAAAGGAAAAAATAATGTGACTAATGTACATTTTTTCCCATTTGGTATGTGTATAGTTAAAATTTGCAGAAATCCCTTTGAAAGATAAAGGAGCTGCCACAGAACAGCAGGAATTAATTTCAATACCCACTCTTAATTAATTTGTTCCTTTCTTTAATAATTTGGGCAGTGGTGCTTTTTCTATATTCTAGAAAACCCTCAAAGAAAACTCCTCAAGTGTTTTCACAGGCCAAAGCCAAAATTAAGATAGTTGATTTATTCTTTTTTATGAAGAAATCTCTGATGTCAGCACATCTTTTTCGTTTTATATTTTTTTTCTCCAAGATATGTAGTCTGCTATTCACAAATTCAATTACCTTTTCTTAGTATTGAGCAGTTCTTTACATGGTTTTATTCTGCAGCTTCAAGTTTTCTTCCTGCTGATCTTTGCTTTGCTTGCTTATTTAAGTCTGCCATCTTTTGATGATGTGTCAGCAGGTCTTGTTGTGGGGAGAAACAAAACAACAGTCAAGAAGTGAATAACAGCTTCAGTTCATACTTTGAATGAAGTTAAGATGAATACTTCTTTGTTGTCTTCCTGCCAAGATAAAACTCTTCTACTGACAGATATGAAACAAATGTGACTTGTCTCTCAGTTTACCCTTAGTTTATTTTCAGCCACCAGCAGATGCTAGACCTTCCGCTTTGTCAGCAGTCAAGTGAGGGAATGAGAAACAAGCCATAAAAGTAAATCTCAGGGGAGTTGTATTTTTGTAAGTATGCTATGGTGTATGCAAATCAGTTCCCATGATTTTCCACATAATCAGCTTAATCCTACACCTCTGGAGTCTATATGTCCAACAATGAACTAGTCCTCATCTCCCCCCCACCCAAAAAAAACACCCTTCCTCTCATCCTTCTAAATTTCCATTAATAGGGTCACCATCCAACCTGTCCATCAGGCACGCTGGGGTTTATCTTTGACTCTCCCTCTCATTTTAACCTCAGATTCAATCTGTCACCAAGTCCTGTCACCTTTCCCGGAACATCATTGCTAAGACCCGGCCCTTCCTTAGTGTTTCCACTGCCAAAACTCTAGTCAATGCTCTAGTAATCTTTTGCCTTACTACTGCAATCTCCTCCTTACTGGTCTTCGAAGATCATGCCTCACCCACTGCTTTGATCATGTTCATCTCCTCAACTTGCTCCCTCTGCCTGAACACGTTCAGCACAAGCTCCTTGTCCTTACTTTCAAGGCATTTCATGGTCTTGCCCCCGCCCCCCATCTATCTGTACTCATTTCCCACCACACTCCCATCCATGAGCTCCACTTCTCCTCTGCCACCACCCTCGCTTGCTCAGACTCCTTTGCTCCTTGAAGTGTGTTTGCCTTTTCTCCCTTGCTGCCGCACATGCCTAGAACTCCATCCCTGAGTGCATTTGTTGTTACCTCCCTCCCAACCTTCATATCCCTCCTGAAAATCTCTCTCTTCCATCAAACTTTCCCTAGCTCCTCAGACACTTAGACTGTTTTAGACGATTACACTGAAAAGTTCTTAAGGTATCATAACAAAAATGTTTTAGATTTTTACTAAAATTTTCTATGAATTGTATGTGTGGCAGTGTCTACCCCCTGCTGGGGGTCCATTTTTGGGGGGTGACCGAGACACCACCAGGCGCACCCCAACATTTAACTCTTTTATTTCCTCTCTTTCCCTGGCCTCCTCAGGGCCTTACAGCTTGCCCTGGCCAGGGACAGTCCGGGGTCATAGCAGCTGAGAGAGAGGGACCTCAGCCCCACAGGGGGTCACAGGCCCACTCTCAGGGGTCTCCACCCCACCTTCAGGGGTCACAGCCCCACACTCAGGGGTCGCAGCCCCACGCAGAATCTCCTGGGCTCACAGCCCGAGTCCTGTTCCTGTTCTGGCTCCTTCTGCCCAGTCCTGACTCCCTCCTGGAATCTCTAACAGGGCCCTCAGTGTCTGTGCCTCTGTTCCTTCTGCCTCCCCCTCCAGGGAGCTAAACGGGCATCCCCGCTGCCTTCCCAGCCCTTCCGGGCACGCTTTACTCACAGTCACTCCATGTCCCTCCGGCTCCTCCTCCAAGCTCCGGGCTCAGGGGTGTCTGTTTCGCTCCGCTCCCTGGGCACTGGATCTCACTGTCCCACCAGGGGAGTCAAGCCTCACTTTCCACAGAGAGCCTCCTAACCGTCTCTCTCTCTCTCTGCCTCTGGGTGCAGCCTTCCCGAGAGCCCGTGGCTACTTCCGGGTTTCTTCTCTCGACTGCCACTCCCACAGCATCAGCCCCGGCCCGACTCTCTCTCTCTCTCTCTCAGCTGCTCTGGCAGCTTTTCAAACCCCCTGCCACTTGCGGAGCCGCTGGCCTGGCCGTTCTCCCTTAAAGGACCAGCGCCGCAGCTTCTTGGAACAGGGCGCTTAGCACTCCCTGTTACAGTATGTGTAAACAGATCTTCTAAAAACAGCCTAAAGCATTATACTGGGGGACTCAGGGGATCTGTTACAAGGGCTGCAGAGTTCTTGTTAATTTCAGTTCCCTTGTTAATTTCCGCTCCTCGGCAACTGAGTCTGCTGCAGAGCTCTTGTTAATTTCATGTCACTTATTAATTACAGTTCCACTACCAAAGAGCTCTTGCTAATTTCAGTTTTTTCCCGTGGCCAACTCTTGTTAATTTCAGTTTCTCAGCCTGTTGGTTCCCCGCAGAGTCCTTGTTAATTTCAGTTCCTCAGCACAAAGTATCCTCTGCTGAAGAGTTCTTGTTAATTTCAGTTTTCCCTCCTGCCAACTCTTGTTAATTATAGTTCCTCGTCCCACCGGCACTCTCCTGGGTCTAGTAAAGGGCTCTTCAGCCCATTTGAAACGTTTACACAACCAAAGCAATTGCTGTGAAACGTTTCTAAATGGAAATGTTTCTGTAAAACAGGGGGAAAGGTGTTTTTTAAAAAACAACCTAACACAAGGAAGTGGTTTGTTTTTTTTAAAAAAAAAAGATTTGTGTTTACATGATTATATTTAAAAATTTCCAAGATCAGACTAAGACGTTTTAAATGATCATCTAAATGCAACATTAGTCTCCAGCCTGATTTTCTCAGGGTTCCCCTTCTCCCCTGTAACTAAGCTAAGCATGAACACCTGAAACTTCGTAACTTTATTTATGTTTTCTTGTCTCTCCATCTCTTCTCCTTTCCTGTGCCTCACCTCCCTCTCTCAGATTGTAAGCCCACCAGGTCAGGGACCTGTCTGTAATAGATTACTATAAAGCACCAGGCACATTGATGCTATCTAAATAAAATAAAATAAAATTAAATAAATAAAATTAAATGGAAGTGTTTTCATTTATTCCCATGGGAGCAGGAGCAGGGTTATGCACTGAGCCTTTAAGATGCTGAGCCCACACAACTCTTGTTGTCTTGAACAGGGAGTTATGGGTACTTTACACCTTTCAGGATTATGTATTCAGCAGATCACACAAACAGTGGAATGTATATGGCCCTTTTCACACAGACACTCTTAACACTGATAAAATGGGTATTACATTTTATTATACAGGTTGCAGGGCTGTAGGTGTACTGTATGGGTGTCCTGAAACATGTATAATAAAATGTAACACCCATTTTATCAGTGTTAGAGTGTTTGTGTGAAAAGGGCCTATATTTTAATAGAAGACTTTGCTCAGAGAACTTGAATAGCCCAAGACCAGTAAGATACCACTATCTATGAAGTAACAACAGTCCATAGTAACAGAGGCATAGCGTTAAAGACCTAACTTCCCCACACCCTCATCCCGTGACCTCCCATTCCCCAAAACCTCTGGCTTATCACATAAAAACAGGGGAGGGAGGGAATGGTTGGTATGTTTTTCCTCCTTCCCTGTTTTTCTGCCTCTGGCTATCAACACAAAGGCTGTCTGTTTTATTTTGTTTCTCATATTGAAAGGGAATGATTAGGGATGGGCGAACGCAGTTTGGAGTTCGGCCTGAACTCGGCCTGTTCAGACAACCGAACACGAACATGAACATGAACGTGAACATATCTAACAAACCGAACACCGAACGGCAAAATAGCCAAACAGTTTGGTCAGTTCGGATCTTGTTCGGGTGAGTTCAGGTGGCAAAAAAAAGGTTCACTGGAAGGGCAAACATGACAGGGAGGTGTAGTCAGTCACTGAGGAGCAGACTTCCAGGCAGCAGGGGTGGAGAGGCTTGCAAGAAACGAAACTAATTATCTGCCTCCCCACTTCCCAACACCTTCTGAGCTAGTCACTGTTCCTGAACAGCAGGCATTGAGTAGGATTTTTAGATTGCTTTAAGTTTCATTTC
>QEPC01015367.1:44725-66257 GCA_003113815.1 Sphenodon punctatus
GGCCGCCGCATTCTGCACCAGCTGCAGCTTCTGAACCAATATCAAGGGAAGCCCCACGTAGAGCGCATTGCAGTAATCGAGCCTTGAGCTAACGAAGGCATGGATGAGAGTGGCCAGTTCGGGTCTGGAGATATATGGGTACAGCGAGTCCACACCAGATACAGCTGGTGGAAGGCGGCTTTAGCCACTGCCTCCACCTGCCGATCCAGGCGGAGGTCTGCATCCAAAAATTACCCCCAGAGCACAGAGAGGATCTGGTTGAGTGCTTTGAACAAATGCGACTAGATAGTCGTGTTGCCAAGACTGGTATTGAGGCCAGGTCATACATGAACATGTTGGAATCTGAGGGGGAGTTCCTCTACTTCTTGTCCTTGTTCCACAGAATCATGCCGCATGTGGACATACTGTACAAGGAGCTCCAAAAGAAAAAACATTGACTCTGTAGGTATTCAAGGATATACTACAGACTTCCTAAGAGCCATCAATAAAGTGAGGGACTCCATTGGAACTCTGCACTCGGAGCTTCTGGAGAACGCTCAGATGGGCAGAAGTGCACCTAGCATGGACATGCTAGAGCAGATCGCTGTGGAAGTGTGTGATATTATAATCTCTCATGCACATGACAGATTTCAATTCACAAAACATATAGAGAGTGCAACTTTGGTGCAGGGGACTTTGTTTCAAAGGCACAGTGAACGCTTTCCCATCCAAGCATTTATTGCGTCAATGGAAGCCTACCCAATACTGGAGAGAGACTGACTGAGGAGTGAGCTTGGGACTTTGTATGACAGGTCAGAATTCCATTCTGCCAAAGATGCCTCTGCACTACTTGCTGTGTTGACCATATATGTTCTCTGTATGTTGTTTGTCTGGGCCATGGCGAGAGTCAATGCCATCAATAAACTATGACTATGATGTGTTGACCAAGGACAACTTAGACAAATCTTTTTCAGAGATGGTTAAACTGCTGAAGATTGTGATGACAATGCCTCTCACAACTGTTGAAACAGAACAAAGGTTCTTAGCTCTTAAAAGAATTAAAACCTTTCTGAGAAGTACCATGACAGAGTGCCGTCTGAATGCTCTAGCAATGCTGTCCATTGATCAAGCCATGGTCAGGGACATTCCACTCTTCAACAACAAAACAATAGATCTGTTTGCACAACACAAGAAACACTGAGCAAATTTCTAGTACAGGCGCTGAACAGACCTAAAGATGATCTATTCTGAACAAAGCCCCACACAATGAGAAGACCTGTGTTGCATCCATCCAGCTACAGCCTGCATGGTCTTTGTCCTTATAGGGAGACCCATGCCAACATGGACGCTGCACCCAAGTAAACAGGTAATGATCTGGACTCCCCACTGCATGAAGACTAGAAGGAGGGGAGACTACAAAATAAGACAACCTGTTTTGGAGTCCTTCAGTTCCAGCCTAACCTACATGGTCTCAGTTATGTTACAGGGAGACTGATGCCAACACGGAGACTGGATAGGCGGAGGGAGGCGTTTCTGGCAGCTGCAAGTGTGAGGATGAGAGCCAGCAGAGGACATCCCACGTTAAAGATAAGTATGCTTCCTTCTTAAGTTAAAAAGGTAAGTTAAAAAAGGCGAGTTAAAAAGTTATGTTTTAAGTTACAGTTAAACTCTAAACAGTTTAAACAGTTAAACACTATACAGTCTGTCTGGTATGTCTACCCGGATGTCTCAACGTCAGCTCAAACTCAACATGGCTAAAACTGAACTCCTTATCTTTCCCCCACATCCTTCCTCTCCTTCCTCCCTGTCAATCCTCATTGATGGGGTCACCAACCTTCCCATCCCCCAAGCCCGTAGATGAGGCTTAATCTTTCTTTTAAGCGCTACATCAACTCTGTTCCCAAATCCTGTCGCTTCTCCCTCCATGACATTGCTAAGATTCTCCCTTTTCTCTCTGTTTCCTCTGCCAAAACCCTTGTTCACGCCTTGGTCATCTCTTGCCTCGATTACTGTAACCTCCTTCTCGCTGGCTTCCCCCGCTCTCACCTTTCTCCCATTATCTCTGTCCAAAACTCTGCTGCCAGGGTCATCCACCTCGCCCATCACTTCAACCACGTGCAGACCCATCTCTCCTCCCTTCACTGGATCTGCCTTCCTGAACCAAGCCTGCACAAACTCCTACTCTTCACCTATAAAGCTCTTCACAACCTTGCTCCCCCCAACCTTTTTGCGCTAATTTCCCTCCGTACTCCAGTCTGTGAACTCTGCTCCTCCTCTATCCCCTCTCTCGCCCTCCCACACCTCCCCTGCTCCCCTAACCACCTTCGTCCCTCTCCCTAGCTGCCCCTCATGCCTGGAACTCCCTCCCTGTCCACATCTGCCTCACCCCCTCCTTTCGTACCTTCAGATCCCTNACCTCTTCCGCTCTGCCCTCCCCGACTCCTCGCTCCCCTCACCTAACTGCTGCTGATACCTTCCATCCAGTACAATCTGTTACCTGAGGTCTGTTTACTCATATCCTCACCACGTAGACCAGCCATCCATCATTCTCGATGTAACCAAACCAAGCATGTACACCCAAGACCTCGCATCTTTGTGAATGTTCCACTCCTTGTCTCTCCCTCTGTTCCACTTCCTTTGTCTCCCCACTCCACCCCACCCCTGTCTCTCAGATTGTAAGCCCTAGGGTAGGAACTGTGTCTATTCCATTACTTTGTAAAGTGCCAGGTACATTACAGGCACTATATAAATGCTTGCTAATAAAATTAATAAAATTAATAATAAAATAATAATAATAATAATAATAACTTCACCTCTGTAGGGTTTAACAAAGGAATTTTTTTGTTTGTTTTTATAAAGGGTCTCCCCAGATTAGCAGATTTTTATTGCAGCCAAAGGTAGCACATTTTGTTTTCAGTGGGGCCCTGTTTCATCACACAAACAATTAACCTCTCTTGGCAAGTGCAAGGGGGGGTCGGAGAATGGCTTAAATGGCTGTCTGGCCTATATTCATTCTGGCACAAGCAGTGTTATTCTGGGGTGGCTTTCCTAGCACTGTATATTTTTTTTATAATGAATGTTGTCACATCTTCAAACCAACAACTTAAAACTCTTTTAGCAGAAACCTCTTCCTACCACAGTTTCTCATTTTTGAGAAATGCTCAAGAAGTGTAGTTCAAAAGCACTAGCCACACGATTATAAATAGAAATGAAAGTGAAACATTTTGAAGTTGTGTACTGTACGCCAAAGAAGTTCTGCTTCATTTCATCCATCATGTTTCAAGATCTTTTTGATTACTTCCTGACTAAATAAATGAGATTGTTTCACTCTCTGGTTTTCTTCAAAGTAAGTTCATATATTCTGAACTATTGTACACAGATGTTGCTATCGTTTGCAGGAACAGTGCAATCTAGGGTCAGGTGGACTCAGTTCTAAATTACTTGTGAGCCACTTTAAGTGCCTGCTACCTCTGTCAAATGAAACTCAAACTCATCCTACAAAGACACAGTTCCATCTTTCTGATGGTTGTTAAAGGTGACAAGTGAAATGACTTCTGGCAGTTGTACTCAGCTCCCCAGAGAACAAGAGTCAAATTCAAAATACATGCAGTAAAAGAAAGTTGTATGAATGTGATACTGGATTTGACAGGTTGAAAAACAGTCTCAGTGGGATAGCAAAGATAGACTAAAACAAGTCAAGTCCCATTAAATTGTCTACAGGGCTTGAGGATTATATTATTCAAGTGGCAGAAGTGACAGAATATTTGGCAGTTCCTTCTATCAACCAAAGGTTCTGTTCATTTGATGGTGAAAAACATCATGTTCCTCATTTTCTAGAGTAAGTCATAATTACTGCTTGGGCGTTGACAAATGAGACGATAGCCTCTGGAGTTCGGGTTCAGTCTGTTCAGCTCCCCCTCACATATTTAGCACATAGATCCTAATAAATGGGCAGCCCACTGTATATATTTCTTGTGCATTTGGGCAGCCCCCACTCACAGGTTCAGCATGACAAGCCTAATACATGGGCAGGCATTCTTTCCATCACACTCTGCCCACTAACTCCCTCCGCCTCATCTCAGTATCCCACCCCCTGCCATGACTCACAGCCATGGCGAACCATGGTAAGAAGAAGCTGCACCAGCTGTTTCTTTCTTCCGAGGTGGTCCAGAGCCCACTGGGTGGGCTATCCCTGCCCACCCATGGAGGTTCATAGCTAGGTTTATACCTGCCAGCACTTGGCAGCTGAAAATAATCTTTTCTTATGCACATAATGCTCAGTTTATTGATCAAATTGCTAATTTCAAACCGAACCAAACCGAATTTCCGAACTCCGTTCTGTTCACCCATCCCTACAAATTGCATACTTTATTGAGCCCGTATAGTGAAAATGAAAGCAAAAGTAAAAATTCAAAGCCAAAACTATCAGGCCAATCATTTGGTCTTTGTATGCTCTCAGCCCAGTGTCTCATGTTCATGGTTCACATCACAGTTCATGGCTCACTGGCAAGTAGCAGCACACAGTTTCATTGGGGTTTCACCAGACATGGGCTTGGAAATCCCTCCCAGTTCACATAAAACCTCTAATCAAATCTGTACCTCTTGTACCCCCCTCTCAAGGACCTTCTGCATTTCCATACAGTTGGGGCAGAAAGCCTCCCCACTCTCCAGGGCACTCTACACTTCTGGTAGTGTCCAAACTTCATATAGGGAAAGAAGCTCTCCATCCATCAGTGGGTTCACATTCCCTGTACCCCAAGCAACTTGTTTCTCCAAAAGATTAAGCTCTCGGTGGATCTGCAGGTATCCTCTTGCTGTCATCAGATCAGTGATAAGGGAAAATGGCAGGGAGGGTCCAGTTTCCATTAGCGACTTCCTTACCTCTGGCAGTGCACAAACAGCCAGAAAAGTTGTGATTTTGATCTCAATCCACTCTCTCAACTAGTCTGGTGCGCCTCGCCTTCTATGATGCTGAACTCTAAAGTGAAGCAGGGTTGTGCGGTGTCTGCACTCTGTCATCCATACATGGAACCCCATTGTGTGCATGTGCCACCCTATGAGTGCATAGCCAGCCGTACAGGGTGGGTTTGACAGTCCTCTCTCTCTAAGGCCACAACCTTGATCTCTTGGTCTCTGAGGTGCTAGAACAGCTTCTAGCCACCTGTGTCACTGTTTGGGCCTGTCTCAGGCCAGCTGCCTTCCCTCTCTTAGCCCTAACCCTGTCTTTCCCGACCCCACCTCTGTGCCTCTCTGTCTCTGCTCTTGTTCCACCTTCCAGCTCCCTAATTGGCTACCAGCCAATATATAAGACATGCTGGTGGCTAACAGAAGCCGATCAGAACAACTCTTTTCCCTTTTCTCTGCCTCTCTCACTCTGGTCCTGGCTTCCTTGTTCCATGGTCCTGCTCCCTGGCTCTGTCCAGTTCTTGTCCCTTGGTGACCCAACTCTCTTGCTTTCTGGTTTCTATGTCCTTCTCCTTCCTTGCTCCGAGCCTTTTGTTCTTGGCTACTTCACTCCCTGCCTCTCATCCTCTGGATCCCCACGTTCCAGCTCCTGGATGCCCCAAACCCTGCTTCCTGTCTCTTTCTTCCTTCAGTCCTAGATACCTCTGCCTCTTGCCAGTTGCCACCTTTGTCCTAGCTGTCCACTGCCCCTTCCTTAGGCCTGTTCTCACTGTATTCTAATCCTGTAAAACCTGTACCCTTGTTGTAGCTTTCCCTCTCCTCATTGCAACCTCAGTGATGAGCTTTGCTCTCCTCCAGCTTGGTGTCACTCTTCCTGAGCTTGGAGTGTTTCTGAGAAGTTTCCCCTTCCCAGCTTGGCTGATTAACTTTAGCCATGCCTACTCTCCTCTCCAGCCCCTCCATAGTTACCTTCCCTGTTCTGACCCATTCCCCATTACACTCTGTACTTCAGGCCTCACCCAAACCCCTATCACCCCCGAACTTCACTGGCAGCCAAAGCACACACAGACAAAAGCAGGAGCTTCCTATGGTGTTATTTATTTATTTATTTATTTATTTATTTCTACCCCCTCCCCCACCCTCACCAATGGTGACTTGGGGCAGCTTCCATAAAAAAATAAATCAATAAAACCATAATATCAAAATAGAAAGAATATAAATATAAAACATACATAAAAACAGGTCTGCGCAAAAAAAGGAATCCCCCTTCCCCCCAACCCAATTAACCCAACCTGACCTCCCCTGCTGATGGAAGAACTAGATCTTACAATTTCATTGGAAGGCAAGGAGATGCAGGCTGAAGCAAATCTCTACTGGGAGGGAATTCCAATGTGACAGTGCAGCTGCTGAGAATGCCCTCCAGTCCGTGCAGATCCACCGATATCATGGGACCTCTAGGAGGGCACTCCCCACATGGACTGCTTTGGAGCCCAGGGGATGAGGCAATCTCTCAGGTAAGCAGGACCCAGGCTGTGAAGGGCTTTAAAGATCAAAACCAGCACTTTTAATTGGGCCTGGAAGACAATAGGCAGCCAGTGCAGAGCTCGGAGCACTGGTTGAATGTACTCCCTGTGGCCCACTCCAGCAAGAAGGTGGGCTGCTGCATTCTGCACTAACTGCATCTTCAGAACCATCACCATGGGCAGCCCCATGTAAAGCATATTGCAATAGTCTAGCCTCGAGGTGACGAATGCATGGATAACTGTGGTGAGGTTGGAGTCTGAGACATATGGGCAGAGCCTCTTCACCAGATGGAATTGGCGAAAGGTGCCCCTGGCCACAGCCAACACCTGGGAATCCAGGCATAACTGCAAGTCTAGGAGCACCCCTAGGCTCCGCACAGATGGAACCAATGGAGGATGAATGGCCCCAATAATGGGGGCAACGTCCTCCCCCAGATCACTGACACACACACCCCAGCATCACCTCTGTCTTATTGGGATTGATTTATTTATATTTCTACCCTGCCCCTCTCACAAAAGAGACTCAGGGTGGCTTACAAATTCAACAAATGAAACAAGAATCATAATATAAATATAAATATATAAAAACAATAATATAAAAACACACTAAAACACCAAATATAAAATGAAGATACCCTCCCCACAACCCTCACCCAACCCACCCTCTCACTCTCCCCCACCAAACGCCTGGCAGAAGAGCCAGGTCTTACAGTTTCATCAGAAGCTGAGAAGATTCGGGCTGAGGCAAACCTACATTGGGAGGAATTTCCAAAGCAACAGCACAGCCACCAAGAATGCCCTCCTGTCTGTCCGAACCCGCCCATAGCACATCCCCCACATCTGCCAAACATTGGGACAGCAACAAGACAGCAGGGCCTGGGTTGGATGAAAAAGAAAGATATAGCTGGGTGTTGTACCCCCCATCATACCCCCAGCATACACCTCAGCTGCGTATGACCTCTCCTAGTGGCTTCATATACACGTTAAATAAGAGAGGTGACAGAATGGAACCCTGTGGGACCCCACATAGGAAGGTCCATAGAGATGATGTACAGTTCCCTAGCACCACTCACTGAGATCTATTTGTGCAGTAGGAACAGAACCATCGCAAAATTGTCCCCTCTACCATGTCCAGGTCCCACAGGCAGGTCATCAACATCTCATGGTTCATGGTATCAAAAGCCACTGACAGATCTAGAAGAACCAGTAGGATCATACAACCCTTATCCACTTCTACCAGGAGGTCATCAACCAAGGCCACAAGTGCTGTCTCCGTGCCATAACCCAGACAAAAGCTGGACTGAGTGGGTTCAAGAAAACTGATGCCATCCAGATGTGACTGCAGCTGATGAGCCACTACCCGTTCAATAACCTTCCCTAAAAAGGGGCGGTTAGAGACAGGCTGGTAACTCGCCGGAGCACCAATTTCAAGTGATGATTTCTTGAGGAGAGGATGGACCACAGCCTCCTTAAGGCAGTCCAGCCCCCTACCCTCCCAAAGGGAGGCACTGATCACCCCAGCCAGCACTGGGGTGAAGACTCCTCATGCTCATAGAAAGCAAAAATTGTTGCTTTCAAAAGATAAGATAATATGAGTTGCTTTTTAAAAATGAGCAATTTAGCTCCCGTTCACATTCTTTGCCTTGCCCTTGATGATCAGCCCACTTGCCCATAGCAGTGCCAGTGCAATACACAAACACACCCAGCTTTGAAAAAACTAGGAATGTGCACTGGTGTAATTTTTTCTTTCTTCTTCTTTTTCCAATTTTTGTCCTTTTTGTCTTCAATAGAAATTTAGTCCAGATAATGAACGGAACACACTTTACACATTAAATGGTAAATAATATGTATTGAATTGTATATATCCTGTAAATAAGTGTTTTTAAATAAAGAGCTTTTTTATTAGCAAAACAGCAGTATCCTATGAATGACAACTCTAAATTTGCACTCTCTGTGATAAAGTGTCTCTATGGTAACTGTTGGCCAGCTTTGTGCTATAAATTGGACATTGATGCTAGGATAGGTTTCCCCCCCCAAAATAAGATTCCTGCAGCAGAGAGTTGCTATTATTTAAACTGGAAAAGGATCAAACCTATTTCTTCAGGTCTTTGGTGAAAGCAAGCAAGGGGGTTCTGTTATCCCTGCCACCTACCAGTTCTTCTAACTAGGACAGGATCCCACTCAAATAACAGTACTGGTACAGGCTGTTGCTATCATAGGTGACTCATGATTGTTGATAGTGGGAGGAGGGCACAGTTTAAAGGTTATTATTAGCCACATCGCAAGCTTTTAAAAAAAGAAGAAAGAAACGAGAAACAAATACACCACAATATTCTTTAGATGGGTTGCTGATGTTTTTAGTTAGAAACTATTAGGAATAGGAATTTCCATTTCATATAGAACTGAAATTGTCCAAAAATGGCTGTTTCAGATTAATCTGAAATTTTGGATTTTTCGATTCAGGCATTTTAGTTCTTTTACATTGATTTTGTTTGGGGTTTTTTTATCCATTGCAGCTTGTTCCCATTGACTTCAATGGTAGAAAAAGATCCAAAACCAAAAAATCCAAAACAGAAATTACATCCAAAATTCATAAAGAAGTGAAAGTGAAAAATCCAAAACCAAACTTCCCCCTAGAGTCCCATTCCTACCATGAACCCTCTCAGAGTAAGGGAGCAGAGATGAGGGCATGCACACAAAGTGCAGAAGATAGAATAGCACCCCACCCCCCAGGGCTCAAACTCGTCTCGCTGGTCTTGCCGGTTCTTGGCAAAAAGGGGGGATTTCCCCCATTTTGCCTCGAGATGAGGCAAATCGAGAAACACCACCTTCTCGGCGATAACCAGCGAGACTTAGAGGGGCAGTGGGGCCCCCAGAGGTGAGCAGGGGGCAAGGCAAGCCCCCTGAGCATTTCCAGGGCTTGCCCAGCCTCTCCACCAGGCGGGGAAGGGAGGAGGCAAGCAGGAAAAGATTGAAGATTTACTTACCTCCTTCCGGAATCCATGGGGGGGGGTCCCCTTCTGCTTCTCCACACCACTCTACACCACTGCAGAGGTGGGGTCCCAATACTCCTTGCCACACTACTGGGCTTCCCGGCTCTGGAGTTCAAAAAGAAGGGGGGAGAGAGTTGGAGCATGCACAGAGCAATGCTCCAGCCCTGGGTGCCCTTTTCAAAGATGGTGATGGCAGGGTCAAGCAGATGTTCTGCACATGCTCAGCCTTGCAGGCGCCATCTTTGAAAAGGGTGCCTGCAGGGATCATGTGCAGAACAACTGCTTGACCCTGCCGGTAACATTTGAAAAGGGTGTCCAGGACAGTTTCCAGTGGTGACTGGGTGACTTTTGGTGCAGGGAGGCACATTTAAACACTACCCATGCAACATTTCTGAAAGTGCATTTTGACGTCTGTGAGATTGGAGACACGTCTAAAAGCATCCTAATCTAACAAAGACACAAGAGACTGAATGAGTATCTCTAAGGATGCTTGTGTGGCAGTTCACCCCCTCCCCTTGCCAATATCAAAATATAGAGAGACAGTGGGTGTTTTTACACACATTTCTCCTGGATGTTTGTGGTTACATCCTGAACTTTCTGTGTGTCTAAATCACTCACCCAGATCTTAAACATCTGGATCTTTGAACTTCTGCGTAGAACTTCTCCCAGAACGTTTGTGTGTAAAATGTTCTCCTGGTAAACTGCTTTGCTCCAGGCAGCTGTGGTCACTTGGTTTCCATGGCAGCCTGTCACATCTACAGCTGTGGCTACTTTAGGCTGCCTCAGGGCAGTTTGTGTGAAGAATGCATCCAGGAACTGCCTCAGGGCAGTGTGTGTGTGTGTGTGTGTGTGTGTGTGTGTGTGTGTGTGTGTGTGTGTGTGTGTGAAAAATGAATCCGGAACTTACTTGTGGACTTGTAAACCCAGAAGTTTGAAAAATCCGGAACTTTAACGTGTGTATAAAAATGCCAAGTATCATTTCAACTTAAGTCTAAGGAGTAGACATTCAACTATTTTGAAGATAAAGTAAACAACTTAGGAAACTTCAGAATGCCTATACAATATCACTACTTCACCTTACACCAAGGTGGCATAACTGCTGCATGCGGGTGTGTTACAGAAAGAAGAAATAAAGTGTAGTTAATTAAACTTCCCACAGATAACAATGAATGTTGCAAATGTATGTTAAGTGTGAGAGTGTGTGTTAGAAGCCCCTAACCAAACTCTCTAGAGATCCCTCTTACAGGTCTATAGTGTGAGAGATAAGAGATGTTCCCAGAAAAGCAGTCAGTCTGGTCTGCTGCCTTCTCTGCCTTGGCCTGGGTATATAAACCTCCACACTTTTCTGGTATTTTCTGGTTGAGGTGATTTTACTAGGGGTTCACAGAAGGCACATCATTCATATTTGTTTGCATTTTTGTTTTAGTTTACAAAACCTGCTCCATTTTGAGGGATTTTCATAAAGGACTCAACTCTTTTCATTTTTAAAAAATTGTGTTTTATTAAAAATAATGTTTTAAAATAACTGCATGCACCGAGACTGTTCTGTGCATGCATGCCATGTTCCAAAATGGTGCTGGCTGCATTGGCACCATTTTGGAAAAGGACTGTGAATGTGCAGAATGGCCCAAGTGGCCAATTTGTACATGTACAGTGATTTTAAAAAAATATATATTATATTATATTATATTATTATTAGCAAGCATTTCTATAGCACGAGCAATGTGCCTGGTGCTTTACAAAGTAATAGAACAGACACGGTCCCTGCCCTAGGGCTTACACTTTGAGAGACAGAGGGGGGAGGGAGGGGAGAAGAAGGAAGAGGAACAGAGGGGGACACTTATGAACGGGTGTAACACTTATGAAGATGCGAGGTTTCAGGTGCATGTGTTTGGCTTGGTTACATCAAGAATTATGGTTGGCTGGTCCATGTGGTGAGGAATCAGATATGAGTACACAGACCTCAGGTAACAGATTGTACAGGATGGTGGGTATCAGCAGGAGTTAGGAGAGGGGCGTGAGGAATCAGGGAGAGCAGAACGGAAGAGGTGGGTCTTGAGGAGGGATTTGAAGGTGGGGCAAGGTGGATGTGGGCAGGGAGGGAGTTCCAGGCATGGGGGGAAGCTAGGGAGAAGGGACAAAGGTGTTTAGGGAAGCAGGGGAGGCGTGGGAGGGTAAGCAAGGGGACATAGGAGAAGCGGAGTTCACAGACTGGAGTACAGAGGGAAATTATCGCAGAGGGGTAGGTGGGAGCAAGGTTATGAAGAGCTTTATAGGTGAAGACTTGAAGCTTGTGCAGGATTCATTCAGAAAGGGGGAGCCACTGAAGAGAGAAGAGGAGGGTCTGCACGTGGTCGAAGCAACGGGCGAGGTGGATGACCCTGGCAGCATAATTTTGGATGAAGATAAGGGGAGAAAGGGGAGAGTGGGGGAGACCAGTGAGAAGGAGGTTACAGTAATCAAGGTTAGAGATTACCAGGGTGTGAACAAGGGTTTTAGCAGAGGAGACAGAGAGAAAAGAGTGAATCTTAGCAATGTTATGGAAGGAGAAGTGACAGGATTTGGCAACAGAGTCGATGTAGCACTTAAAAGAAAGGGGTGAGTCAATGATGAAACCTAAGCTACAGGCTTGGGGGACGGGAAGGATGGTGACCCCATCGATAAGGATTGACAGGGAGGAGGGAGAGGAAGGATGAGGGGGGAAGGAAAGGAGTTCAGTTTTAGCCATGTTGAGTTTAACTTGTCGTTGAGACATCCAAGTAGACATATCAGAGAGACAGCTGATGAGGTGAGCTTGAACAGATGGAGAGAGAGAGGAAGTAGAGGGATAGAGTTGAGTGTCATCAGCATAGAGGTGACTTTGTAAAGTGCCAGGTACTCTGCTGGCGCTATATAAATGTTTGTTAATAATAATAATAATAATTAGAAGCCATTGGAGGCAATGAGTTTGCCTAGGGACAGGGTATAGATAGAGAAGAGGAGAGCGCCAAGGACAGAACCTTGGGGAACACCAACCAAGAGGGGAAGGGAGGAGACGGTGGAGTTGGCAAGATACACATTGAAGAAGTGGTCAGAGAAGTAGGAGGAGAACCAGTCAAGGACGGAGCCACGGAAGTCAAGGGAGTGAAGTGAGTCCAGCAAGAGTGAGTGGTCAACAGTATCGAAGGCAGCAGACAGGTAAAGGAGGAGAAGAATGGAGTAGAGGTGATTAGATTTAGTCACAAGAAGATCATTGGTGATCTTAGCGAGAGCAGTTTCAGTAGAATGAAGGGGGCAGAAGCCAGATTGGAGGGGGTCAAAGGAGGAGTTGGCAGAGAGGAAGCCAAGGCAGTGGGAGTAGATAACACATTCGAGAAGCTTGGAAGCAAAAGGAAAGAGTAAGACATGGTGGTAGCTAGAAGGGTCAGAGGGGTCAAGGGTGGACTTTTTGAGGATAGGAGAGACAATGGCATGCTTGAAGGTGGAGGGTAAGGAGCCAGTAGAGAGGGAGAGGTTGATGATGTGCATGAGGAAAGGGGTGACAGTGGAAGCAATGGAGGTTAGGAGGCAGGAGGGGATTGGGAAGACGGTAAGTGGAAGGGTTGGAGGAGGAGAGCAGGGAGGAGATTTCTTCAAGGGAGGCAGGAGGGGGAGGAGAGAGGAGGGGAGGAGGGAGAGGGGAGAGAGTAGGAAGAGAAGAGGAGCAGGAAGCTATGTTGAAGCAGATCTTGTCTATCTTGGAGGTGAAGAAGGAAGCGAGATCCTGAGCAGAAAGGGAAGAGGAGGACAAGGGGACTTAAGGAGGAAGCCAAACGTGGAGAACAGGCAGCAAGGGTCCCAATAACTAGGGATGGGCAAACGTGGTTCGGAAGTTCGGAGTTCGGACTGAACTCGATCTGATCGGTCGACCAAACCGAACTTCTGAATTGAACTCGAATTTCAAACCGAACCAAACTGAACCGAATTTCCGAACTCCGTTCTGTTCGCCCATCCCTACCAAGAACAGGACTTAATGCGGGAGGCATAGTAATGATGTCTAGCGAGGGAGATAGCAGAAGTAAGGGAGGAGAGAGAGAATTTGAAGTGAAGGAAGTCAGCATGAGAGTGGAATTTGCACTGGAGGCATTCAGCAGCACAGGTGCAGGAGAGGAGGTGGCAGATACTGGGGGTGAGCCAAGGACGGGGGTTGTGGGAGTGGGCAGGGCAGGAAGAGAGTCAAGGGTGAAGGAGAGAGAGGCATTGAAAGCAGAGATGGCAGAGTCGGGGGAGGAAGAGAAGACTGAGGGGAGAGAGAGGAGACAAAGTCCAGGGGGTTAATGGCCTGCAGGTCACGGAAGGGGCGTGGAGATGGAGAAGAGGAGGGGGCAGTGGGAGACATTGAAAGAGGCAAGGAAGTGGTCAGAGATGGGATGAGGATCAAAAGGGGAGATCGTCAGAGACGGAGCAGTTCCTAGAGAAGACAAGGTCAAAAGAATGGCCGCTAGCGTGAGTGAAGGAGTTGGTCCAAAGGTGGAGGTTGAAGGAGAATGGAGGTTGGAGAAATAATAGAATTTTTTTATTTATTATTATTATCAACAAAAATGAAAAAATAAACAAATTAAATCAAATGAATGTTGATTATTGACACTTTTTTCATTTTCATTACCTTAATTATGAAAATGAATGGGGTTCCATTCATTTTAATAATTAATTTAAATGATATGAATTGCATACCCCTAGAACCAGCATGCAGTGCTAACCCTGCTGGAGGGCTGTGTGCAGTATTGTTACACAGACATGTACACTGCTACATAGTTATTATTATTATTAGCAAGCATTTATATAGCACAAGCAATGCACATGGTGCTTTACAAAGTAATTGATTAGACACAGTCCCTGCCCTAGGGCTTACAATCTGAGAGACGAAGGGGGGGAGATGAAGGAAGGGAACAGAGGGAGAGACAAGGAGTGTAACATTCACGAAGATGCGAGGTCCCAGGTGCACACGTTTGGCTTCGTTACATCAAGAATGATGACTGGTTGGTCCATGTGGTGAGGATATGAGTACACAGACCTCAGGTAACAGATTGTACTGGATGGAGGGTATCAGCAGGAGTTAGGTGAGGGGAGCGAGGAGTCGGGGATGGCAGAGTGGAAGAGGTGGCTCTTGAGGAGGGATTTGAAGGTACAAAGGGAGTGGAGCAAGGCAGATGTGGGCAGGGAGGGAATTCCAGGCGTGGGGGCAGCTAGGGAGACGGGACGAAGGTGGTTAGGGGAGCAGGGAAGGCGTGGGAGAGTCAGAGAGGGGACAGAGGAGGAGAGGAGTTCATGGACTGTAGTACGGAGGGAAATTAGCGCAGAGAGATAGGGGGGAGCAAGGTTGTGAAGAGCTTTATAGGCAACATAGTGATGTCGCTTAACCTGAAGCGCATGCCCGCTCCATCCCTGGAGTTATATAACTCCTACACTGGTCACTGAAAGGTTACATCACTAGGCACGTTGGCTTACACTTATTTTTTAAACATTCTGAACAGTAATTAACAGAAAATGCAAATTAGATATATTAATATTTAAATCCAGATAATTGAATGGTCCATAGGCTGTACAAAATGTTCAGTTAAATTCAGCTGCAGCAGACAGGATCAGGACTGGTTGNCCACGGAAGTCAAGGGAGTGAAGTGAGTCCAGCAAGAGTGAGTGGTCAACAGTATCGAAGGCAGCAGACAGGTAAAGGAGGAGAAGAATGGAGTAGAGGTGATTAGATTTAGTCACAAGAAGATCATTGGTGATCTTAGCGAGAGCAGTTTCAGTAGAATGAAGGGGGCAGAAGCCAGATTGGAGGGGGTCAAAGGAGGAGTTGGCAGAGAGGAAGCCAAGGCAGTGGGAGTAGATAACACATTCGAGAAACTTGGAAGCAAAAGGAAAGAGTAAGACATGGTGGTAGCTAGAAGGGTCAGAGGGGTCAAGGGTGGACTTTTTGAGGATAGGAGAGACAATGGCATGCTTGAAGGTGGAGGGTAAGGAGCCAGTAGAGAGGGAGAGGTTGATGATGTGCATGAGGAAAGGGGTGACAGTGGAAGCAATGGAGGTTAGGAGGCAGGAGGGGATTGGGAAGACGGTAAGTGGAAGGGTTGGAGGAGGAGAGCAGGGAGGAGATTTCTTCAAGGGAGGCAGGAGGGGGAGGAGAGAGGAGGGGAGGAGGGAGAGGGGAGAGAGTAGGAAGAGAAGAGGAGCAGGAAGCTATGTTGAAGCAGATCTTGTCTATCTTGGAGGTGAAGAAGGAAGCGAGATCCTGAGCAGAAAGGGAAGAGGAGGACAAGGGGACTTAAGGAGGAAGCCAAACGTGGAGAACAGGCAGCAAGGGTCCCAATAACTAGGGATGGGCAAACGTGGTTCGGAAGTTCGGAGTTCGGACTGAACTCGATCTGATCGGTCGACCAAACCAAACTTCTGAATTGAACTCGAATTTCAAACCGAACCAAACTGAACCGAATTTCCGAACTCCGTTCTGTTCGCCCATCCCTACCAAGAACAGGACTTAATGCGGGAGGCATAGTAATGATGTCTAGCGAGGGAGATAGCAGAAGTAAGGGAGGAGAGAGAGAATTTGAAGTGAAGGAAGTCAGCATGAGAGTGGAATTTGCACTGGAGGCATTCAGCAGCACAGGTGCAGGAGAGGAGGTGGCAGATACTGGGGGTGAGCCAAGGACGGGGGTTGTGGGAGTGGGCAGGGCAGGAAGAGAGTCAAGGGTGAAGGAGAGAGAGGCATTGAAAGCAGAGATGGCAGAGTCGGGGGAGGAAGAGAAGACTGAGGGGAGAGAGAGGAGACAAAGTCCAGGGGGTTAATGGCCTGCAGGTCACGGAAGGGGCGTGGAGATGGAGAAGAGGAGGGGGCAGTGGGAGACATTGAAAGAGGCAAGGAAGTGGTCAGAGATGGGATGAGGATCAAAAGGGGAGATCGTCAGAGACGGAGCAGTTCCTAGAGAAGACAAGGTCAAAAGAATGGCCGCTAGCGTGAGTGAAGGAGTTGGTCCAAAGGTGGAGGTTGAAGGAGAATGGAGGTTGGAGAAATAATAGAATTTTTTTATTTATTATTATTATCAACAAAAATGAAAAAATAAACAAATTAAATCAAATGAATGTTGATTATTGACACTTTTTTCATTTTCATTACCTTAATTATGAAAATGAATGGGGTTCCATTCATTTTAATAATTAATTTAAATGATATGAATTGCATACCCCTAGAACCAGCATGCAGTGCTAACCCTGCTGGAGGGCTGTGTGCAGTATTGTTACACAGACATGTACACTGCTACATAGTTATTATTATTATTAGCAAGCATTTATATAGCACAAGCAATGCACATGGTGCTTTACAAAGTAATTGATTAGACACAGTCCCTGCCCTAGGGCTTACAATCTGAGAGACGAAGGGGGGGAGATGAAGGAAGGGAACAGAGGGAGAGACAAGGAGTGTAACATTCACGAAGATGCGAGGTCCCAGGTGCACACGTTTGGCTTCGTTACATCAAGAATGATGACTGGTTGGTCCATGTGGTGAGGATATGAGTACACAGACCTCAGGTAACAGATTGTACTGGATGGAGGGTATCAGCAGGAGTTAGGTGAGGGGAGCGAGGAGTCGGGGAAGGCAGAGTGGAAGAGGTGGCTCTTGAGGAGGGATTTGAAGGTACAAAGGGAGTGGAGCAAGGCAGATGTGGGCAGGGAGGGAATTCCAGGCGTGGGGGCAGCTAGGGAGACGGGACGAAGGTGGTTAGGGGAGCAGGGAAGGCGTGGGAGAGTCAGAGAGGGGACAGAGGAGGAGAGGAGTTCATGGACTGTAGTACGGAGGGAAATTAGCGCAGAGAGATAGGGGGGAGCAAGGTTGTGAAGAGCTTTATAGGCAACATAGTGATGTCGCTTAACCTGAAGCGCATGCCCGCTCCATCCCTGGAGTTATATAACTCCTACACTGGTCACTGAAAGGTTACATCACTAGGCACGTTGGCTTACACTTATTTTTTAAACATTCTGAACAGTAATTAACAGAAAATGCAAATTAGATATATTAATATTTAAATCCAGATAATTGAATGGTCCATAGGCTGTACAAAATGTTCAGTTAAATTCAGCTGCAGCAGACAGGATCAGGACTGGTTGTTCATTTTTAGTTTTCACCTGTCCACTGCCTGATGAAGAATCCCATGTCACTGAAAAGCTTTCGTACCCTCACCAACAAAATTTTGTCCAATAAAAAGTACCACCTATTATGAACTACTTTATCAGGATCAAGACCAGGAATGAGTCTGATCAGGACCTACAAAATCAGATGTCACTTGGGGGCAATCCAAGAATTAAGGTCACATAACAGGCTGGAGGACTGAATCTGGGATCAGGCTGAGATGAAGCAGGCAAACCAGAGGAGAATACAGACACAATGGCCCTGTTTAAATGGGCATCACCCACGCATGAACACCCAGGAATCATGCGTGGGCGCCGTCCATGTACATGCTGTGGCTAGTGCTTTGGAAAACTTCAGAAATCACCAAAGATTCTGGTCTTCTGTTCAGAATGACCGAGGCCATTCTTCGGAAAAATTCAAAAGCCCCTGCACATATGGCTGGAGTTGAGCTTCTGGAAATGAAACTTAGTGCCATATTTGGTAGGAGGGAAGTATGGGAGGGGACAGGTGAGCGGTGGTAAGTTGTGATTATGGTTCGATTGGTTTTCAAGGCAAAATAAAAGTGGCTGCACAGCCATTTTCCATTCTCTTTGGTGAATCTGGCTGTGTGCTACAATGCTGATCTGCAAGTAATTGGCTGGGGGGAAGGGCGGCCTGGCCTGACTTGATATGGCATGGCATGGCATTTTTTGGCATGGCCTGACCATAGGGCCAGTGCTGGGGAATGGGGCTTACGTTTTCTACCATGCCATGCCTTTTTAAAAATAATAATAATTGGATGCCAGTGCCATATTGCAGCTGCCTGTTGCTTGGCTGGCAGCACCATGAGGCAGAGGGATCTCTCTGCTTGGCTCTACTTCCCTTTGCCTGGGCAGTTCAAGTTACCAGCACCACACACACCACACCAATCAATGCCATGCCTTTTTTTAAATAAGTGGGTGCCCCTGGGGTGTGCATGTGAATGTCTGGTTTCTTTCTTCTGGGTGTTATAATAATTATATCTGCTGGGCTGACTGGCTTTTGGTGGTATTTCTCCATGCAGTTGCACACTGTTTTGTGCAGTTGTGTGTTGTCCTCTTTCTTACCAAGGCTGTAACTTCCGCATGACACAGTGGAGCCTAATTGTAAAGTGTAAGTTAACTGTAATTTCTACTGTTCTGCCTGCTGCTTGGCACCATGAGGCCAGAGGGATTTCTCTGCCTGGCTCCACATCCCATTGCCTGGGCTGTTGAAGTTACCAGTGCCACAGTTCCAATGCCATGCCTTTTTAAAAAATAAGTGGCTGCCCCCAGGGGGTGTGGGGTGTGAATGTCTAGTTTCTTTCTTGTGGGTGTTATAATATGTCGACTGGGCTGACTGGCTTTTGGCGGGATTTCTACATGCACTGTTTTGTGAGGTTGTTGTATTCTTCTTGAGTGAATGTCCCACTCTTGCTAGCATGTTTTTCTGTGCACTGTTTGGTTGGCATAATGATTTTAAAGTGGGTGCACTCACTGTTGATGGTGGGCTATGCTGTGAGTACACTACTGTTGGCATGTTTTTTTATTTCTGCATGCAGTTGAACTTTTATGAGATCATCTTGAGCAATTGTCCCACTCCTGCTAGCCTGCTTTTCTGGGTAGTGCTTTGGCTGTGGGTTCAAGAACTTTACCAAGATGTGATGACCAGTCGGAGTACTGGGGGAACACTTTCAAGTTTCTTTCTGGATAATGGTGTGTGGAGAGGGAGCTTGCCTTGCATAGGTGGGCTGGGCACACACAGTGAAGGCTTTTGGGGCACCGACTAGTTCCGAGTTTCCGTGATTCCAAGTTTTGAATTTCTGAAGTTCTGAGTATTTCCAAGGTCTGGAATTTGGAGTTCTGAATTCCGGGTCCTTGGAAAAAGTTCAGAAGTGCCTCCGAGTACCTGGACCAAGTACCCAGAACTTTGGAATTTGGCCCGAGTACCCAGAAATACTATTTGATACAGCCCTAGCTGCAGCAGGTGGGTGGGTGGGTGGGGGTGGGCATGCATACCGCTTCCACGGAACACGCATGCACACCCACCTCCACCCATCATCCACGCACAGAGCAACTGGAAAAAATGGCAGTTATTCCATGCATGGGTGATAGGTTGAGGCAGGTGGAAATCAATGTGCGCTGGTCTGCACCCTCCCCCCACCACTGCGCACACTGACACACACCACGTGGCCCATGTAAAAAAGGCCAACGTCCAACAATGGGTGTTTTTAGACAGACACCTGCTCTGTTCCTGCTCAGCCCCACCCCTAGGTAGCCCATCTGTGTAAAGGCAGGCCATCCTGGAGTGAGGCAAAGCAGGTGCTGCCTGCTCCGGGCCAGCTCTGCTTGTGGTGCTCTGGGACATCTCTGAGCAGAAGCAAACCTTCTAAAAACACCCAATAAGCTGGGGGTCAATGTTGATAGGACAGTCATTGATGGAGTAGGAGTAGGGCTGGTCAGAAACTTAGAGCAAAGGCTGGAGACAGGTGAGCTGGGAGTGAAAGAGGAAGGCAGACTGGCAGGAAGCAGGGCTGGAAACAGGCAAACAGAGAGGATGAAGACTGGGACGAAGGTGAAGGAGCTGACAGACACAAGGCCTAAGCATTGCTCCACCTGGCTTACTGTTGCTATCAGGTAGTGTTTATACTAGATACAGCCAATAATGAATTAGGTGGTCAGGGAATCTTATTAGAACCCTGTTGCCCTGATCAACTCCTGGATTCCAGTGTAACTCAGTAGTGAAGTGGCCTGGGATCCTGCCTCTCCTTTACCCAGCTGGGTAAAGTTCAAGGCCTCAGGGTTTTTCATGATCCCTACAATGACATTCCATGTCTAGTCATCTGTTGCTCCAGCTAGAAGAATGGGATGGACAAGCACTCTCCCCATTAGTTGATAGGGAGAGCTGAAACCCCAATGCAGTCTAATTGAAAATTACAAACTCCAGTCTAATTGAAAATTAGAAGCTCCGGTTCTGCCTGCGTCCATCTGCTTCACCCCCAGGTTGGTCAGGCCAATTAAAATTGTCTCACCAGATGTGCAAGTGGAGAAAGCTGTGCCTGCTCTGGGGAATCCCCAACAGCGGTGCTCCAGAACATCGCCGATAGCAGAGAAGGCCAACCAAACCTGGGGCACAGGACAAAAGTGGAGCTGCTGTCCTATTGATGGGTGGACCCATGCCACAGCTCCACTCTCAGCCAGCTGTTGCCCCAGGCAACACCATAGAGTTGTGGGCCCATCTGTTTAGTTTGAAAGGTTTTTTAACGCTTCAGCAAAAGCATTATTATTTATTTATTTATTTATTTATTTTATAAATTTATACCCCGCCCCTCCTGCGAACAGCCTGGGGCGGCTTCCAACACTAAAATACAATAAAATACAATTTAAAATCATCAATAATAATATAAATTATTAAAACAGGGTTCAGATTCAAAACAATAATACATAATAAATAATAAATCAGGTGGGGGAGCTAAAAAAAAAACCTCACCCCACCCTCCCACTCTCCCCAAAGGCCTGGGCGAACAGCCAGGTTTTGCAACTTCGCCGGAATGTCAACAGGCTGGGGACCAGGCAAGCTTCCTCCGGAAGGGAGTTCCAAAGGCGTGGCACGGCCACTGAGAATGCCCTCTCCATTGTGGCCCCTCGTTTAATACGGGGGACCTCCGAGAAGGCACCCCCGGCAGACTGAAGGAGCCGTTCTGGGGCGCGGAGGGTGAGGCAGTACCTGAGGTATGAGGGGCCCAGACTGTGAAGGGCTTTATAGATCAACACCAAAACCTTGAACCTGGCTCGGCACGCTATCGGCAACCAGTGCAGAACTTGGAGCACAGGTGTAATATGCTCCCGACAGCCCGTGCCCGTAAGGAGCCAAGCCGCCGCATTCTGCACTAGCTGCAGCCTCTGAATCAGGAACAAGGGAAGCCCCACGTAGAGCGCGTTACAGTAGTCCAGCCTCGAGGTGACGAAAGCATGGATGAGGGAGGCCAGGTC